>JAPFBL010000015.1:3240000-3767500 GCA_026182355.1 Hermatobates lingyangjiaoensis
CACCACACTAACAACATAAACTATTAGCATTTTGATAGAATGCAGTTGAGGAATGGATGAAAATGAAACCAAATAAAAGATGGAACTCTAGTCAAAACGTTCATTTCAACTGAAAATACATTTTTATACAACTTAATAAATTTTTAGATTTATAATTTAATAATGTATGCATAATATATAGTCAGTCATTGTTGTTTGATAAACCACCCATTTAAGCTGTAATTACCATAATAATAATTGCAGATTTTGTATCAAAAACACATGCTATGACAATATGAGGCAATTGTTTTTAAATTTTTCAAATCATACCAAAATACCATTCTCGTGCCAAAACTAATAGATATAAATGATATTCTTTGCAAAAATTGAAAATTTTATTAAGGAACTTATTATCTACAGTTGATATTAGAAGTGAGAGGGTAAAGTATAATTTTAAAGATAAAACAGTCATACGCAGTAGTCCGATGGGACTTAGTGTCTCAGTTTAATAATAATAATAATAATATGTCAGTTACTTATAAATCAATTATTTCAAGTTATTCTATTACTAATCAAATGGTTACAACTACTCTAAATATAAAATTAGTAAATAACTATAGTACTGATAATATCAACCATTGCATTTTATATTACGTCTAAACTACAGCAACACTACAGCCAAACTTAATTGGTAGTCAATGATTTGTTATTATATCTACTAATAGTAAAGATGAGTATGTGCCACTTCAGATTTTTATTACTTTCATTGTATATTTATTACTATTAGTATTATTAAAACTAATATATTTTTATTATTATAAAGTTACATCTTGTTAGAATTGCCTTATTACTAATCATAAAGGTATTGGTATTTTTCTTGCTACTGAGCTTTATGATTAGCTGTAAGATATCAAATATAGCACAAAGGGGGAAAGGGCTTTTTGGAGGGAACCTAGTATCCATTATGCAGCTATCCCGGATTGCAAACTACAGGCAAATCCCTCAATGCATGATTTATATATTCATTCATTTATGTAGAAGCGCCCATACAGTATCCTCACGATTACTTTCGAGGAGTTCAAATATGTCGAAGAGCCAAATTTTAAAATTTTAATTTTAGATAACCATACAAAGAATTTAAGAGAGTAACAGGAAATTATTATCCAATTTTTTGGATAACTTCTCCAAAGCCCTTAATAGTCTTTTAAATTCACGAGGAACTAGGTAAAACATATATATAATATAATATATAATAGGCCATAAATTCAATCTGACATGTATTAAGGAAGAACTGTTTCCTATATATATATATATATATATGTCTCCAACCGTCTCTGTACCAGTGCGCTTGATTTCCCTCTCTTATCTCTCCTGAAGACGGTTCAACCAAAAATTAGAGACTGTAAGTTTGTGTTTTTAATTTCTCTATGTTTCTTTATGTACATTGAAGTATATATATATATATATATATATATCTTTATTGACACTCAACTGATGATGGACCCATGATACTAAAATAATTTTAATCTGAATTGGTCATGCTTGCTACACTTTACGTACCAATGCCAATATGATTTAAAAAAATGTATGTTTTTACTATTTTTACTACTAATCATATCAAAGTTATAAGATATTCAAAATTTTAATGACACAAAAAAATCTATTATTATAATGAACGAGAAATAGTTATAAAAAAATATGGTTTCAAAAAGGAATAATTAAAAATGTATATTGGAAAGTGTTTGAGCAGAATGGTAGGTGTCAGGTGGTTGGTAGTGATAACTCCGGTAGATTAATCATTGTCTCAAACATAATGTCCTCTCGCCTCGGTCGAATTTGTTTTGCCAGACCAGCATTTACAGGGATAATTAATTGTTGGAAAAACTAATGTTGACTCGTCACTCGGAGGAGACCATTAATAACAATGCCATGTTGGGAAGTGGTATAAATAATACCTAACAAACAAAACCTGCCTAGATCTTGCAACGAATACATCGGGCTATTTACATAAGTTGAATTATTGTATTATCTCAAACTTCCTTTTAAATTAGCCATCAGAGACAGCTTATCAGTACATTTATAATGTCTTTACTATACATTTATATATATATATATATATATATATATATATTGACAAAAGTATCGACCGTGAAATAGAATCAAAACTAAAGTTTATCGGGACTCGGTCAGTTCTTCAGGTTCAAACTCTCATTGCCAACGTTTCGGTGTTTATTTAAAACCTTTTTCATAGGCAGAAGTAGGAATTTTTTTTCATTGTTGTTCAGTCGAATTTGATTCCTAAAAAAAAACTCTTATTGCATAGTATAGTACTATGACTACTCACAAAAAACTTTTTTATACTTTTTTTATTTTTTTATGATATGGCTTATCTGTCACAAACCTTCCATAAAGATAATTCTCCTTGACCAACCTGAAAAAGTTATAGATATTAAAGGTTGTAGACATGTAAAGCTATTAAAAATGTTTACAGTACGTTAGTTATATAGCCTAATGATTCTCCTAAAAATATTTTACATTGATATTTAACTAAAAAATAAAATGTTTCCCTTTTATATAAAGATCTATTCTAAGTAAATTGTAGACTCATTGTATCAATAAGACTTGTATACTAAAGCCTAATCTTAGTGCAAATGTTTCTATTTCACTTGATGGTTTTTAGACATATTTGTTTTCAAACTAAACTCTTATTGTTTTCAGAATAGTATACACCTAGCTGTAATACCTTCTAACAATGCAAAATAGCGCCGTTACGTGGACGATGTTTGATGAATTTGGTTGGTAGTGAAAATGTTCAATTTACATCTATTCAATTTACAATAGAAATAGAAAATAATAATAAACACCCTTTTCTGATATGTGTTTTTCAATAAAGCAAGTGCTAACTCAGGAGCTACGTTATTGTGTCGTATCGGTACTATCAGAAGTGGTAACAAATTGAATTGTAGTATTTATATAAAATCCAAAAATGTGTCTTCTTAAGTTTTTAGAAGGGATCAACTTATGTAGGGAATCTGAGTTTCCCTAATGTATGCAAATAAAAAAAAACTAATTAACAGTTTTATAAAATGTTAAGAAATCTTTGACATCGTATAAAAATGATTAATGTTTAATTAATGATTAAAGTTTTAAATATTCAATTAAAATTATATCAGAAAACAAAATTGAAGGTTTGAATAAGAATATTTTGATGACATATTCAACAAATTTATAAAGAAGTATTGTGTGAAAAGTGTCAGTTGAGTGCTAAATGCTAAATTGTACCTACATTTTTCATTATATTATTTTAACAGTTATTATGTTAAGAATTGTGTTTACACACACTAATACATACACTGATTATTATTTCATTTTTCAGCGTTACAAAAACCTTTAGCCACCTGAACATAATTTAAATTATTGGATTACAGAACAAAATTTAAACCATATCCTAATTCTGCTACTGCATTATTGTCTAATATTCCGTCAGATAAATTAAGAACTAATTTTCTGTTTTTTATTTTTATTCCAAGGACTATTGTCAATTAAGGTTTGAAGTTGGGTTTTTTACTCTGACGATGACCGCTTGTTACTGTTGAAAGATCTTAGTATTGTTTTCACATTTCTTATTGTGGTTTGATCATTGATTGTTATTTCACGTGTTTATGTGAAATCTTTTTATCGATGAATACCATGTGCGATACCTACTTCTATTTCTGTCATCTTTTCCCTTGCTTCGTCTCTGTAGTAAAAAATTGTTTGTCTAGCTTGACAAAGGCCCATAAATTAAAACTAAAATTAAAATTTTTAAATAATTCTTTTAGTAACGGTCTCTTCAAACTTGATACTTTCGTCACGAGGGCAATAGCCTCTTCAAAGAGGGTTGACAGCTAGCAAATAGTTTTTTTACTTTTTCTTACTGTACTCCTTTGTTTCCCCAAACATCCCTTTCTGGACATTAGTCCTTTCCTGCGCTTTCACCCTTTTAAAATACCACTCTTCCCTCCCACTCTTCTCAACTCCTCACCAGATGTTTTCTGCATCTAGTGTTTAGTTGGATTTTTGACTCTGACCAAGTCCGCTTGTTACGGTTGAAAGATCTTAGTCTTGTTTTCCCATTTCTTATTGTGATTTGATTATATATATATATATATAGAAAAAAAGATTTCACTTAAACACGTGAAACAACAATCAATGATCAAACCACAATAAGAAATGGGAAAACAAGACTAAGATCTTTCAACCGTAACAAGCGGTCTTCGTCAGAGTCAAAAACCCAACTGAACAACTGATAGTTTTTTTACTTACAACTGATAGTTTTTTATCAGTTGTTCAGTTGGGTTTTTGACTCTGACGAAGACCACTTGTTACGGTTGAAAGATCTTAGTCTTGTTTTCCCATTTCTTATTGTGGTTTGATCATTCATATATATATATATATATATATATATATATATATATATATAGAGAGAGAGAGAGAGAGAGAGAGAGAGTCATACATTTTCTTCAAACCATCTCACACCTTTCTTCCCGATAACGATGCAGTCAAAATACTATAGTGAGCATTTCCGATTTATTTTGTGAATTTATTATATATACATACTTTACCTAAACATGTTGTATTAAAAGTAACAAGTGTTTTGTATTGTCTGGATCATGTCTCGCAGTTTATGTAATATTTTTTTGACCAAGAAATCATAATTTCCTAAGTAAATCTTCTAGTGACATGAATTTAAATTAATCTTCACAGTGTAATTCAATGGTATTAGCGTCGACACCAATAAACTAATAATTGCTAAACCACCACGTTCACTAAGGCCCCATCTAAACTACATGATTTTAAAGTTCATACATCACCAACATGTTTTCTCAACTTACACCATTATGCCTTCAAATTTAAGATAAGTTTTGAAACAGCTGCAAGTAAAATTAAGAGCTAACTAACTAAACTAGAAGCGGAAATGTGAAGGCAAGTAATGATACAGGGGGGTGAGAAGGAAGCAAAAGTTACCTCTCATAGCAATGAACTACCAGCTCCTCTTACTGTTATTTCTTAATTCTGAGACTAGTTTAAAATCATTGGCAAACATCTGATAACTAAACACAGTGTTTATTTTAGCCATCTTTTAAAACATCGAAATCTTGATTTTCTTTCTAGGTGAAAGGTTTCTTTAGCATATTTTTAGTGTCAAAGATAAAACAAAAGAAAAAATGGCCCAGGCAAGGTGTTGTTTTAATGATTACAAAAAATAATTTGATACAACACTTTTGTTAGACAAGTGAAGTGAAGGAATAAAAAGTGATAGTATTAATTAATATGGCAAATTAATTAATTCTAATTATAATTTGTGTACATTGTTTATATTCATGTAGAAAAATTTTAGGTGAATCGAGTTAATCAAAATTATTATTTGAAGGTTTAATAAAAATGTTTGAATATTTTAAGGAGTTAATATCATATCTAAAATAAATGCCTAACTATAAAAAATCAATGTTAATCAATTATATATTTTGTGATGCTTTTCTTGGTATGATAGATGGTTGTCTAATAAAGTCTTCCTATCAAACTATGCCTTGCAGTCTTGAACAAAACTTAATGTAATATATGGTCCTTGGTTTGTTACAAACCCAATTGTCTTGGGGTTTTATAACAGTATGACAAATGCACTACTTCGTTCTTTATTGGAGAATGGATACTAATTTTAAGCTACTTTAGAATATTCCTTACATTTGTTTAACATTTTTGACCTAATGAACTTACATATATTCATGCAATATTTTTTATGTTTAAAAAATAATTTCTTATACTTTTAATGATAGAAGAGAAAATATAGAACATCTACTGGAATAACTGTTCTAGTATTCAGATTTATTTATATTAACTTATGATAGTTCTTATTTAATTTAAGATTAACAGTTTTATAGAAATTTAAGTATTTTTAAAACATGAATTGCTTTCAAAGAGATCAAATTATTTGTAAAATGCAAAAAATATTGGAACTGTTAGTGCAAATAAGATGTGGCAAATTTCAGTCAGTAATCATGTATGCATGTGTTGTTTGCATTACATAAAGATATATATATATATATATATATATATATATATATATATATATATATATATATATATATATATATATATATTATATATATATATATATTTATATACAATTGTATTATATTTATAATTTTAAATTTATATAATTGTATTATATAAATATGACATGGCATTTATTTTAGATTAGTCCAATTATAAGGTGGTTTTTGCTTTTTAGTTTTACAGATGTACTAATTTTTATAGATATTTATACTCTAGATTACAAAGTATAGTAACTAAGAAAAACAAATATTTTTTCTGATTATGTAAGTTTTGAAGTTTCTTGAATTCATTTCTGTTTCTACCAGCACTACTAGTCATACTGTTTGGCAAATCTAATGGTTTTCGGCTGGTACATGGTCCTTACTTTTGTTTGTAAGTAGCATTGAAGCAAAGGAAAGGTACTTCATTACACTTAATGCCACAAAGGAGAATATCCCAATCGTCTGTTGGTTCTAGAAAAATTAATTAATATTAAATTCTGTCTTAATATGAGTAGTGAATTATAAAAATATCAAAAATTTTTGAATCTTATAAAAGAAAATATTATACTGGAAAGAACATCTACTATCCACTAAATCTATTCTTTTTGACTATATTTTAAAAAGTGACAAATAAATAATTAAACTTTTCGAATAATTCACAAAAAGAAGATAGCTGCATTAAAATCATTCAAGTAATTGAATTTATTATAAGAAACTGTGAAAACAGATATAAATAAAACAGGTATATATTTTTTGGTAAATATGAGTTTAGACCACTTCGGATATTACTATATCTATTCTATCAGTTTCAGGATTTATATCTCCTTTGCTAATGCACATACAAACATTTTAATTATTATATGTACCAATAATTGATACATTATTTACTAAGTTATTTTTAATTAATTAAGGTTATAGATGTTAAAAAAATATTATTATTCAAAGTAGTTTAATTATAAAATTTTTAGAAATTTACAATGAATAATAATGTGATTTCCGTCTGGAAGCGATTTTGTATCACATCAAACTCCATTTGTTTCTATATTCCAAAAATTTGTGGAACTTAAAATTAGTTAATAGAATAGAAACATGAATTCTTCTTATACACTTGATTTAGTTTTAATAACGGCAGACTATATTGATTTAATAGTGGTATTGAGAAGAACAGAGTGGATGTTAATGAAATCCGAGGAGTCTATTTTTAGGGCATAAAGAATGAATCCCTCCTCCCTCACACAAGAGCTTCAAACATTTCTCCATAAATGGGGAGTTATTGATGGGAGAGGAATATTAATGATAGGCGATCGTGTTACCCTAACACAGCAGGTATATGATCAAGACAAAGGAAACAGTAACGCCATTTCATCCTATCCAACCATTATTAATAATCAATTAGAACATGATAGATTAAAAAGTATTGATTTCAGTATAAAGTTTGAATTATGTATACTAAATTTAATTAAATACTTCTAATATTATGTGATTCTACATTATACATTATACAAATGACCTTTCCGACAACACCTAAGTATTTCTTTTTTTGATCACTACCCGCGTTGCCGCGTGATCAAGTCCTTTGATTACGTGAGTTGATTAAACAATATTTGATTTTTGTTCATTTATCCCAGTCTTTGTTCATCACTCTGCCTTCTTTTTCTTTATTTTTGTTTTCATATTGCCTATTCTATGCTTAATATTAAATTAACTATAGTCAACCTTAATACTTGTCAACCTATTTCTTCGTAACCGAGTGCGCATGCGGTAACACTGTAGGTTTCCGACTGTTTCTGATCCAGTGTGCTTGGTTTCCTCTCTTTTCCCTCGTAATGACTGTTGAAACCAATAATTAGAATCTTTGAGTGCGTGTTTTTTTATTTATATATACATTTTTGTTCATATTGAAATTTAGGCATAAATAATTTCAAAAAAAAACTTGTCTGTATATAATCAGCTTCTAATTTATATTGAGTTTCTAAAACTTCTATCTCACTTTGATGTATTTTAAGATAATTAAAAATTTAAATGAAATAATAGAGATTTTACCGACACTGATACATTTGTGGACTCCATGTAGGATAAAAAAGAACCTCTTTGAGCAGTTACTAATAAGTTATTAAGCAGTTAAAAATTCTTAAGGGTAGCAGAATTTTTGAAGATATTGGTTTGAATTGAATAAGAAAAAACAGAAATAAACTATAATTAAGAAAAATTAAACAAATGTTACTTATAGTAACGTAAATGTTGAATCTCTTGACAGTAAAACTGTAATAACTGCCGCAGTTCAAGTTTAAACAACGTCTTGGTTAGGTACGTTATGAACTCATGATGCACAAGGAAGAGTGCACAGAAAGTTATCCACAATAGTTTTAGAAGTTTACAATAAAGATATATTACTGTCTGATACAATTATTAATATGAGTAATGCCTGACCTCTTTCATACAAGTAATATAATACCTAAATTAAAACTACTGCAGCATTAATTTCTAATAAACTAATTTATATTTGCTTAAATAAACGTGCAAATAATTTATAATGACTTTAGGTAAAAAAAATAATTGCAAAATTTAAAATTATACATTAGGATTAAGAAGATAATCCCTAATTTGTTAGGACTTACAGAATCATTATTTTCCTTCGGTGATAATTACCAAAATTTATCACCGAAAGAAGCAGAAGCTTAGGCTAATGGTTGAAATAAACATTAGTTATACTTAGAAAAAAAAACCACCTTCATTATAAAAAGTGCGATATACCGAGAAATTAAAAAAGAACACTATTATTTCAAACTTTAGTTGAAAATGTTTACTTTCAATTTAATACAATCCTAAACAAACTTAACTTCAATTCATGAACTTACTTCATATATAATTTTAATTTTAAATATTTGATTCTAAGATATTAATGCATTTCTCAGATCTGTGAGAATTTAACGTGAGCTAGTGTAAAATACTCTATGGCAACTTAATAACTTAACAAAAGTACACATGCTGAGTAAAATAGCAAATCAATTTAGTAGTAAAGACTCAATACAATAATTGAGTAAAGACTCAATTATGATGAGCACGTTTTACTAAATTTCTTAGTATGGTTGTCGGACTGATCACTTTTTGTTCTCAACAAAAGTATTTATACCGTTGAATTAAACCTATATTCATCATAGTTAATTATTAAAATTGACCTCAGAGTTTATTATTGCTGACCATGAACTTAAATTTGATAAAAGAACCAAATTCTTTTATTTAATAAATCATGATTATTTAGATTACGACAAATTACTTGGTACAAACTTTTTTTAAAAAATATTGTACTTGTTATAAAGTTAAAGGACATCATTGTCAAGTAATGAAGAAACCACAATATGTTAACAGTCTTTGTTGTTATCGAACCGAAACACTTTTGAAATTGTATCGAACTTATACAAAGACTTACCGATCAGACCAAGTACACCTGATATTTACCCAAATAGCTAAACAGATAATTTAGAAGCAGTAGGTCAATGACCGTAGTTGCTAATTACACTGAGAAAACCAATTAGCAGAATGATTCATTGTTTGTAGGTGAAAGTCCACATGTAAAACAGCTATTTGCTACGTACAACCTGCAAAGAAAGTCAACCCTTATATTTTCTTCACAGAGTCAGAGAGTAACTGAATGACATAAAAATCAACTTAATAAATAATGTACATCTTTATTTTACATTTGCTCTTGTTTTCATGTATATCATCATGCATTTTTATAATTGGTAACTCCAGGTTGCTCTATTTTATGTGGATTTTCTTATTGAACTTATGTATTTTTCTACGTTAAGGCATTTAATTCTGAGTTGAGAACAATATTTGAACCCAGCTGTGTGCCTGCTTCCACGTAAAGAATATAATGCTCTAACCTAGAAACATTAATTACATTGATCTTTCTGAAAATTGGACTAATTCTTTCTAATTTCATTCGAAGTATTAGACGTCTGGTTACTATACACTTGAAAACTTTTCCTTCTCGAATACAAATGCCCATGTTTAATACTTTTCAATTCATTTCTTAATTTGGTTGTATAATATATAATATCACTGTTATGCATTTTCATACCTTTGCTTTTAGAATTAATATATTTTCCAATTTATGCATTCTTAATTAACGCATTTTTTGTCACATCATTTATTTAATATTACTATTCAGTCCTACAATTTTTCCATCCGTAGGAATATTTTTAATCAAAAAATGTAAGTAATTTTTATTGGTTTGCTATTTCACCTTATTATTCTAGAAACAATGCTGTTCTCCTTTTGGAATTAACATTTTAAACGTTGAAATTTATAAACTTACATAAAATTACATTGTAGCTTCTTTATTTATCAGTCAAACTATAAATAAAAGATATATATATGAGTTCAAAATTAAAGAAGGGTAACACAAAGAGTAAAGAAACACACTTACAAACTCAAATTTTTGGGCAATCCTTCTTCAGAAGAAAAGAAAATGGAAGACTGATTGCCTGAAAATTTTAGTTCGTGTGTTTCTTTACTCTGTGTGTTACTCTTCTTCAATTTTAAACTCGTATTGGGTCCAGTTTGGATTGCATTTCAGCTTATTAAGTGAATATATATATATATATATTATATATATATATATATATATACCAATTAGATGAAACGATTCTAGTTTATATTATATATATATATATATATAGTTCAATATAGACAAAAAAACATAGAGAAATCAAAAGAACACAATTACAGTCTCTAATTTTCGGTTTGAACCGTCTTGAGGAGAGATAAGAGAGGGAAACCAAGATCACTGGTTCAGAGACGGTTGGAAAAGGTTGGGTCTCCAACCGTCTCTGAACCAGTGCGCTTGGTTTCCCTCTCTTATCTCTCCTGAAGACAGTTCAAACCGAAAATTAGAGACTGTAAGTGTGTTCTTTTGATTTTTCTATGTTTCATTGTATATATTGAACTATTTTTGTCCGTTTTGGATCTTATTTCTAACGAAAAAGTGTATATATATATATATAGTTGGCTTCAGCTACTCAAAGGGACTACTTCTGCCAGATGACGACAAATGTCAAAATATCATTGTGAGTCTTTTTTCATGTGTGCTTTTATCTGTTTTTCTCTTTCCTGTGTGAATTATATATATATATATATATATATATATATATATAACATACCTTCAGCACTTCCTTAGTGTTGCTCCAACTCTTTCTTGGAGGAATCTTCAGATGGAGAATGATTCTGTAAATGTTTTCTCCTTTTATATAGACCAGGGAGCTACAGTTAGAGGATTTAATTTGTTTGACCTGTCACTACTTGGGCTGGTGGGTCAAGTCCTGTCCGTAGAGTATGTACACACCACGAGTCTGTGTTGGGTACATGTTGACCGTAGAAGTATGTTAAAAGCAAGAACAAAAAAGGTATTCAGAAAGATAGAAAAACATGACAAGAAGCTAGTTTCAGCAAGTTATGGATGCATTTTTAATATATATATATATATATATATATATATGAATGTATGTATTATAAATTGAATATAACAATTTTGTAGTTAATTTGTCAGAAATTTAGATACCAGAATGTTTCAATTATCTAAATATTCGTCATATTCTTGAGTCTAAATACTAGGTTTTTGACAGAAGCATAGACATATTGTATTATAATTTCAGCAACAAGCCAGGTTAACTTTAAAATATTGAAGAAATTCATTTTTTACTTCTCTTCTCACAAACAATTAGTTTTTTGCTCATGTTTTTCATCATGAAGTTTTCAGCTCTTTATACAATTTTAAAAAATTTTATATTAAAATATAAATTTTTTTATGAAGAATTTATGAAGAATAAGAATTATTTATTTATGAAGAATAAAAATATATTATGAAGATTTAAAAATCTTTATAATATTATTGTTATTTCAAAAGAGTTTTACACTTTCCTAAATCTTTCGTTCAAAATTTGAGATTCTCCTTAACTAAACGTATGTATGTACGCCTTAGCTTTGGCTTAACTCTCAATTACTTTAAAACTAATTTCTTCCCATACTTTGCAATTTTGGTTGATTTACATGTGTAAAATCGACTGGATTCATTACACATCATTTAGGTAAATATTATTTATTCTTTAAATTATACAAATTACAGCTTAAAATTCTACTAGTAGCAAAATGAGATATAGTAATATCAAAATGAATCAATCACGTTGAGATATTCAAGTAGAAATTTAAAGTTCAAGACTTGGTCAGACCCTGAGTGTTTTAGAAGATTGGAAACTATTTATATATCTCCTTTCGGAGAGGAGAGGAAAAGTAGTCTTTGCCCAGCCCGTGTTACCTGAGGTATTCTAGTTTAATGATTCATACTCTACTAAACGGAGTAAAGTGAATTTAGTAAAGCTCATATTGAGTCAAGCCATAAACGTGGCCAGATTGTAACAATAGTATATGCCAAGTAAGAAATAAGCCACTTCCATTATCTAGAACACCGTTAAAGGTAAAAGGCTGTGAGTGCGGGCTTAAGTAAGTATATTAAACCCTCGTACGAAAGGTACTTCTCAAAGTTATAAACAGACAAATAGTTCAAGAAACTGAACTTAAGAAGGAAATTTCTCCTTTTCCTTTTTGTTTTTTTATTAAAGTACATCATTCTTATAAGAGTTGGTAATAAAAGAGTCAACAGAGCCCTGATTACATTTTATGGGGCATTTTTAAAATGTAAACATTTGCGTTCGATTTAACTGACTAAAAACACGGAGTGCTTAAAAGACGTCGCTTTCAGAAGAATAGATAACAACTTTTTTTTCCTCCTCAGTAAATACGTGTCGATGTCCTTGTCTTAGAATGAAAACACAAAACTTCCTCAAGTGATTCTTTTTAATTATCAATGAATTTTAAGCAAAGTATTTTTCACAGGCGTAATCTTTTATGACATAATTATTTTAAGGCGTCTCTTCAACTTTGCCATATTAAATAGTTCAAAGAGAATTATTTCAATACTATCAAAGGCATTTCATAGCTGCAAATCTTAATAGTGGGAATCAATCGTCTATATATGACGATCAAGTTACCAATTAAGTGAATTCATTTTTTTTAATAACTTCAGTGGCTGCAAATCATTCATCAAGTTTGAATATTTTCACTTTTCGACCACATGACCTAATAATCAAGGAATCATAAAGGTACCAAATATACTTCTCACAGTAGTTAATGATTATTATATTAAAATTAAACTACTTGACACTTCATCTGAACTAGGCATTGTTTTGCCAACCGTATTTGGACTTATTGCTTAAGCATGAATCCTGAATTAATGATTAGACATGTGTAGATCATCCTTCATGATCTAAAAATTGCATGTCTTCATTGAACTGTTTAATATAATTTATCACTGTCTCTAAAACCAGATCATACTGAATATTAACGGTTCTAGAGTATAAAGGAGTGGAGGCTACAAATCGATCACATTTGTTCTCAGCAGTCTATAGAAGATTTTTATTTTAAAACGCTGACCTATCCAGATCTGACATGCCTCACTAGCCGCTTTTCTGATTCTGCGTCGATTGCACGAGTTGATAATCTATGAGCTCAATAATTTAGCCAATTGTCTAGTTTAGTTTTGTCATCAGTTCCCCAGTTTCTTTCTCTAGTACAATAAAACAAACTTTTAAACATTATTTAATATGAATTTTATACTTTTAAATAGCTTTAATGAATAGAAATAATCAGTTGATACTATAATAAATAATTAACTGAATTCAACATTTCATCCATGTTTTCTTGTTGTCAAAAGAATTAGTTTCATTATTTCCTGATAATAAACATAATGAAAAGTGGAACATGTCAGTAATATAATTGTAATCAAAACATTGTAGCATAATTTAATGAAACATATACCTACGTAAATATATATATATACACTCAAATATACATACATACTATTCTTCCGTTTCTTCAAATATAGAGGCTTTCGACTCTCTTCGATCTTTTCTCGAGCGCCAAACTCCTCTCTCCTACTCCATTTACGAATTTCCGTTTTGCGCTACCAAATATGTAAGGCTCTTCCAATTTATTTCCAGGATTTTCCTTTTCCATTTCTTTCCATACGCTGTGTCTATCAGGTTATCTTTTTTTCTAGATGTTGATGTCACCCTTGATGGGAAATGTATGCTGCTTACCATATTGGACCTAATAATTCTCAGCAGTGTCTTCATTTCAATAGTTGACATCTCACAGATATTGAAGAGGCCATACCTTGGTTTTTATACCTTCGTATATAACTAATTTGTAGTCCTTATTAGTTATGTACGGTAAGAAACCGATGTTACCGCATTAGCCTTACACAAGACAAAATTACAAAACGGAGCTGTCAGTTTAGGTCAATGATACCAGTCTTTTTACTACCAAAACAGTCTCCTTGTCTGTACCTAGATGAAATACTATACTTTTTATTTCATTTTTAGTTCGCTACTTTTCTTTAGTGCGTCGAGAGACCTAGTGCTGTTATTAAAGATTTATTTTATACTTTTACCACCATCTAAAATACTTCCAAATTTTACTGAGCTACCTCTCATTTCTTAAGTGAAGCAAATAACATATTGGTTTCCAATACACTAGAAAGTTATTTAATGAAAGGCTGGTGGCACTGTCTTTAGAAATATTTACGTTTTAATGTATTTGTGTATATTCTTACCAATCTAATTAGAAGGCTGAAAAAATGTTGGTCCGGAGATCTCTTCGTGAAGAAATAATAACTCTCAAGAATAGTTGCAAATGATGTAAACAAACTATGTATTGGCTCTACCAATGGGTGGTTTCTCCACTCTTTTAACTCTCTTTTATTTATCATGGATCAGTATTTCTTGTTACTCCGCTAAGGGTAGTTGTAATATAATAAAGTAATAAAAAGGAAATAGCGAAATCTTGGATCCGTCTAAGTTGGAAGATATGGTATAATACCATTCAATCCTGACAACACTTCAACCAGTCTTCTTTTAAGATAGGTCCAACAGCTTTAAAAATCAATTATGAACAAGATGATTCTATTTACAAAAAAGAAGAACGGATAGAAAGAACTATGAGAGGTGTAGACCAATTTGATTTATGAACTAATGTGAAGTTTCATATAGCTTCAATATTGAATAATTTTTAAGCTCCAACTGAATAAATGATCAAAATTTGTAAGAAACAAAACAAATTTGTTAACACCGACTTTAGGAAGATTGAGAAAGGAAAGATCTAGTTTTTTGTTATTCAATACAAAAGTACAATCTTATTTAACCAACCTTACCAATAAATATCTTCATTTTTCAGCCCTATATAAATATGATACCTTAAAATTATACTGAAAACAGAATAAGAGCATTGTCAAAAAATAACTAAATATTTATTTATAAAACTAAAAATAAGCTAGTTCTGAATGGGACCAGATCAATAACAACACTGTAGAGGGTCAGAGTTAAGCCTAAAGTTTTGAGTTCAGTTTTTAACTTAAATATTACTCAAACGAGATTTTCAATCAGAACTAATTATTATACTACCTTTAATAGGAATAATTTTAGGCTTGTTAATTAGAAGAACAATATTTCAAACAGAATGAAATTATTTGTATTATTTTCATTTTGTAGATTAAATCTACAGCTTCTAAGTTTCAAAATGGTGCCTTAATTTTCTTAAGCTATTCTGTTGATAGCGTATGTTGTTGCACCATAACTTGGAGAGTTAGCTCAGACTGCTATAGCTTATTCATGGTAACTCTGATAGCAATAAATATCTACAAAGACTTTTGCTATTCTTTATCTTTCGACCAACTTGGTAAACACTCAAGTTCCAGGCCTACTTTATATAAACTATAAAATTAAATTCTGCACTATCAAAAGAACGAAACCATTTATTCCATCCATATCAATAACTAAAAATTGTACATAGTTTAAATAATTTACCATTGGTAAAAATATGTAGAAAACAAACTTAAATATGTAGTAAAGTAGAAAACAAACACATGCAATAATATACAAGCAGTATATGAAATACTTTTTGATGCAGACACAAGTAATCACCCATAATACAATTTTTCTGAAAACAGTGATAGACGAAATAATAGGGATAAGGATAAAACTAAAAAAATATTGTTATTTATTAAATATTTTAATTCTATTAGTTTAATTTTTACCAAAATAATATAATATAATTCAGTCAGATTCTTTAGCAGAAGTAAACGCTTATCCTGGGGCCAGGTTAACTCAGTGGCAACGCACTCACCTCTGGACTAGTAGGTCAAGGGTTCGATACTCTGACCCTCGGTTTATTCACGTAGGAGGTTAATAAATCTGAGCACGTCGTCCCTTGAATAGGACATTAAACCGTCGGTCTTGAGTTTGTACGATGTCAGGTACACGTTAAGACCCCTGCACACTTGAGTTAAACAAAATTTAGGACTCACTATGTGGAATCAATGCGAGATTCCCTCATGAAATAACTATCAAAGGGCTGGCTTTGTCGGCCCCTCTGCCTTCTACGAAAGAAAAAAATCCAAGCCTCTAGTAATAACTAGTTTTCTGTAAATGGCCTCATTAGACCTTTTGGGAAAGTTGTTTACATGAATTCTTTTTTCAGACACTTCTCTCTCCTATGATAGATGACAAAACAAGTTCTTGTGTGTTTTCCTGAAAATTTATTTGATTCAGTTCGTTGAACTGCTTTCTGTTATAACTTAAATTTGAATAGATATAATCAAATAAGTTTAATTTAGTATGGCACATTAGTGAACCAATATTCCATATTTATCGATAAAAACAAAAAAAAAGTATATCTTTGAATTTAGATTTATTGTAACTGGCTACGCTAATTTTAGGTTGTACTAGTAAATATATAATTGTTGTACTTATCTTACAGTGTTACTGGTGATTTTTTTGATTTTAGAAGTGTCGTGTGCATTTGCTGTGACACTTCCGTAAAATTTGACATTATTTCAGAATAAATATAAAAACTAAAAACCATCGTCTAAACCACAGTAAGATATTCAAAAATATGAATAAGGTTTTTCAATCAAAACAACTAACAGTTTAATTTTACTGACGAAGTCCAGTCGTTTTAATTGACAAATTTGTATCTAATTTCTTAATTGTTTACTGTGTTTAATGACTGCTTTAAAAAGTTATATATATATATATATATATATATATAGTATATTTTTAGTAAGCATTGAGAAATGGTTTAATTGGATCGAATTAAAATCCAATTAAAATTAAAAAAATTGCTGCAGTTAAATAAAAAATCTTTTGGGTCCTTATTTTAGAGCCTTTGTTTAGTAGTCTGAAGGTGTAGTAGTTATTCATATTTTCCATGTTTATATATGTTCAAGTGAAATGAATGTTACCCAACAGACCTAGTATTTAACCTCTTATCAGTCTGAGGAAATATATTATTCCCACTAGTGTATTTATCAGTCGCCAACAGCTCTGTCACGTTCAACAGTTTACCTACTATAATTTATGAAAAAAAAAAGATTTAATGCCAGTCAGATATACCAACTTTTCCAAGTTTGAGCTATCTGTACTAAAGCTTTCTTCATAAAATGAACTTTAAAAACTTTTTTATTTTTATCATTATGTAACATATATTATTCACTTCTTCTTTTCATTTTTATTGTTAAATCATTTTTTTTCTGAAACCATATTTCGTGCTTTTGTTTATTCAGAAAATTAAGTAAATTTCAAGAAATATGTAGGTAAAATTGACATTTCCCACTTAAATATTTCAACATCAATCGTCATCACGAAAGGAATGGTATTTTGGTTCTTGCAAATTAACTCTCAACAGTAGTTCAACTGACAAAATTAATACAAGAGAAATTGTAAGAACACTGAGATAAGAAGATAAAATAATGGAAATCACCAAATAAATAGTATTAATATAATTGGATAATAATAATAATATAAAATACTGTTAATTATAATAACTATTATTAATATTAGTATTTTCTCTATTATTTTTAATAGCATTATCATTATTAATAGTTGTTTCTAATATATTATTATTAAGATAATTAACGACATAACGGTAAATACAATACATCGAACAAATTAAAAAAATAAATTAATTAGTTCAAAAATTTAATTATTTATGTGTGGTTAAGTTAGATCAAGGTATTTTGCCAGTTATCGATTTCTTCACTGTAACATAAGCATTTTCATTTCATCCCATGGTCGCCCTGATAGATTATCTTGTAATCCTTAAATTTTTGCTCCACTCAGAATTACTTTCACTCAGAACTTTTCAACTAGTATACATCTTTTCTTGTTGACACTGTCATTTGAAATAAAGGTGCATAAATATCAAGTAATGGAGGAGCAATGGTCATTTCTCTACTTTAGTTCTCATAAAACCTAACAATTCTCGGTAGTGACTTCATTATTATAGTTAGTATAATTTTAATAGTTATAGTTATTATAATTCTTTCCTAAAATTAAAAATTAATACCTAGATCATATCGGATCCCTTTATCAAACTTATTAATCTTAAGGACGGTAAATATCAATTAACCCTCTACGGAATATTTTTTTTACTTTGCACCTATCATCCCTATTTTGTTAAAAGTCGTATTTTAAAATCTACGATATATCAGCATATTATACCCAACATGGATTGAGGTGATCCATCGGTATCATTATTACTTGTTTTTGATTCTTCATGCTCTTGGCACTGTTATTAAATGTTCTTCTATTAAATTTTCTTATACAATCACTTCTTGTATCTTTTAAGTTCTTCTGTTAATCTAACTGAAAATCTACCAACTGCAAAAGCATTATTTATCATATCTTTCCCAATCCTCCTAGACTTCTTTAGAAAATTGCACGATGTGAACGTAATTATTACATCTCCATTTTCTCGTTAAATTTACTTATATATTTACTCATATATTTATTATTAATGTTGATGTTATTACTTTCCATTAGTAATTATGACTAATTAATGTTGCTGAAACAATCATGAGGCAATAATTATTTCTATGGTCGTTATTATGTTAATGAAATATATTACTGAAACATAAATTACATTCACTGCACCATAGTATAAATACAATATAAATACTCTATGTAAAATGTATTATGAAATGTTATATTAGAATAGCTTCATGTTTTACGAATCGGACAGAATTAATTTTTTTTATTTCTATTTTGGTTGTTTTAAATGAATCATCAAAAGTTAAATAACTTTGTTCTTTGGCTTAACTTATTCTAATCGGCATTAATTATTTGAAGTAATAATAGCTTTTGTACTCAACATTAACAAATAACGTACAGTGATATTTTAGTCTCCAATAGTTGTAAGCCCCAGTCGTCCATGAAAGTATTTTCTGTTTGAAATTATTACAAGGCAGGGAAATACTGTTCTGTTTAGTTGAGGTGTTTCAGTTCCTACCTAGGGAATTCGGAGGTGTGCATATATTGGAGGAGTTCAAAAAGTAAACGGGGCACCTCTGAAATTAGGACGGAGATGGTGGCCAACTACACCCAGGAGACAGGGGAGATGTGCTCCTCCCTGGAGCCCTCCTCAGCAGCTCCCCTTACACCTGCTCGTGCAAACATCCATTTATATGCCCCTTAAGATGGATACAAACTCTGACACGCTACAATAGAACTAGTGTCTTTTTTAGAATTTAGAATTCTGCAATATGAAATAAAATAATGTAACATAATATTCTCTGGATAGTGTTTTTTTTTCTTTCTTTCAAAAAAAGAAAGGTTTCTTTCTGCTCCCATTCCGGTGAATACCTTCCATTCCCTTCATATAATTCTAGTTCTCCTATCAGAACACTAAAGGACTATTTTTCCCAGAGGTTTTCTTGTTTTCGTTCCGTCACGTTTAGAACACTCTTTACCATTAGTGTTGATTGAAGTTTAAATATTTGGCCAAACCTTAAGGACTGCTGTTAAGTGCAAAATTAGCAAACGTTATCATTAAGATTTAAGAGTTAAGATAACTAATTCTTTTTAGTATTAGTTTATTTAGTTAAATTAGTATAGCTTTTACGATTGTAACTCTCAAGCACTTGAGACATACAAAAATCCTAATCAAAAATCTATTTTTGGGTACAATGATACAGCCCACATAAAGTCATAGCGTGTAATGCAGAACACAGAATTACTGAAATGAATGTTGATTCATTCTATCAACACGATTGTTATTTTTTAAATCTGATGTGAAATGTCATATGAATTTGATTTACCTGCTTATAAACTAGTAGTCCTAGCTGACTTACCACATATGAAGAAATAATAATAGTTATAATATATATAATAAAGAATAATATATATAGATAGATAATATATATAGAATAATAATAATTATTCTTACAGGCTTTTATATTTGTTGGTACAATGTTTCCTAACACTACATTAACAGTAATTTTCTATTATTCATTTTATTATTTGTCTTTATGCTATCATATCATAATTCTTTTATAATGTTTATCTTCTCATAAAGGGTGACATATTTGGCTACCAGTGTGTTGTTTTGTACCCTCTCTTGCTCCTGATGAGGGTTAATTCAAAAATATTGAACTCTTTGAGTACTTGGCTATTGTGTGTGTCTGTTTAGTTTGTAAAGTGTGCCACTAGTTGTCTGTTTTAGACTGATTATCTAATTACTTATGTGTTTTAGTGGACTACTATAGTTATTATTATTGTAGAGATGGTTCTCCGTTATAAGAATAATGAAATTATTTGGCGAGGACAATGATAATTCTGAGATGAACGAGTGGGGATGATGTGGGGATTCCTGGTTAGGAGGACTGACGGCACTGGCACGAAGTAATGTGAAAACGGTTTCCGTATCGGATATTGCCAGGTATTAGTACGTGGTTTTTTAGTGGGTCGGTACCCCAACTCCACAAACCCTGAGAAAATGATTTGTTAAGGGATCTGATTGACAGACTTTTCCACAACCTATATAAAAAAATTACAAATATTATTATTATTATTATTGATTTGCAGGCTCGAGTCGTTACAGACTCGTGTCCATTGCGGTCAAACCGTCATATTTTGATATCTTTTGTCTTTAATATAATAACTTTAACATTTTATAAAGGTCTTTACTAAACTTAATAATTATTTTTGAAGATTTTCTACACACTTGCTTCACTAGAAAGAAAAACTAGTTGAAGCAGGCTAGGTGCAAAAAAATGAGTCAAAATGAAGAATCAATGAATCTAGTGAAATAATAGACAGAGGAATAAGGAAAGACAGTAAGGGAAGATAATATATTACAAATTGCCTATTGAAAAAGAAAAGAGGAAATTATAAATAGGGCAGGGTGCAATCAAAATTAAAAAAAATATAAATGAAACAATGGAACAGGGCAATTGTGAATATAAATTAAATAAGTAACATAAAAGAGATAACTAAATTATTCTAACCTGACCTCAAATCCTCTAACTTTGAACAATTGGTCCGTTAACAACAGATTGGCAACAACAGTCCATCAACAATCACTTCCATCTTCCTCTTGTCATGCATGCCAATAGCCACGCACTCCTCTTCAATGACTGCTACAGGTCGGACTTAGATTCTCTGACAAATCAGCTCTGATTCAAAGTATCTTACTATCAGCTTCCAAAGAAGGCTTTATTTGTCTGTTCAGGGCGAGAAGTGCACTTGGCCTTAATCCAAAAACAAAAACAAAATTATTGTAATAAGGCATTATTTTTTCATTTATTGCTGTTTTATATATTATTATTTTTTAAAATAAATTATTTTAGTCATTTATTTTTATCATTATTGTTTATATTTATTTTATTAATGCCTATTCTTTTTACTATTTAATTATCATAACCTTTGTTCATCTCTGTTTTCCTTTTAAATATTATTTGTACTCTTATTCTCTATCATATACTTAATGTTAAATTAATTATTGCGTACATTTTGTTTATGACCTGGCAATAAACAAATGATATTTTGTTCATGTACCATAGACATGTATACAGTGCGCTTTGTTTACCTTACTTTTGTCTTCTGTCTCCTTTTGTCTTTTGACTTTTGTCTCCTGCTGACGATTCAAAACGAAAATTAGAGTCTGTTTGTGTTTTCATTTATGTATATATCTTTGTTTATAATATTTTTTTTTAAATATTGGTAGCAGCCTTTTCTGCAAGCATATATTGTTAAAAATATAACCATTATTTGTGAAAGCTTCCTTCTTTATAAGTTTCGCTGTCTTCTTGAATATTGTTTTCGTTAATGCATAAAAACAAGATAACATACTCCCAAATATCAACATTTTTCCACTCTTTTCTAGAGACATGTTTGGGAAGGAGAATGATTTTAAAATTTTTTTTTTATCTTTTCATATCGGCAAAGAACAGTCAATTAGGAGGATTAAAGTTGTTTGTCCTTAGCTGAGCGGGTGAGTGACCTTAGGGGTTAGTGTTAGTGAGGGTAGTAACAGCAACCTCAGTAAGTCAAGAATTGAATAAGTCCTAAATTTATTCAACCACATTTTATTAAAATTAAATAATATATTCTTATTTCCTATTGATTATGTTTGTTAATTTCAAGTCTGTAATACATGTAACTAGTTTTCAGCCAAATTATGGTGAAAATTAAGTTATATATATATATATATATATATACCACAATTAAAAGAAACGGTCCAGCGGACTTTTTTACAATAAAATAAAAAACGAAGGAAACACACAGAAAGACACAGACATAACTCACATCGATATTTCGACAATCGTCGTCATCAGGAGGTGCGAAGAGCGAAGAGCGAAGAGTCCCGCAGGAAGACAGGGCGGTACTGACCTGGGCGGTGTACCGCCCTGTCTTCCTGCGGGACTCTTCGCTCTTCGCTCTTCGCACCTCCTGATGACGACGATTGTCGAAATATCGATGTGAGTTATGTCTGTGTCTTTCTGTGTGTTTCCTTCGTTTTTTATTTTATTATATATATATATATATATGTTAATATTATCGCATTAACATATACACAATTGGTTTGCCAAATCAAACGCCAAAAGAAAACATTGTAACGTTCAAAAGAAGCAAACAGAAATAAACTTAATTTGTATAGGGCTCAAGACTTAAACGCCAACAGTCATATGTGACAAAAGTCATAGTTAATACTTTATCAGATTTATAAATGTTATGGTAGGATATTTTATTCGTAAATAGAATTTTTTATTTGAAATAGCTAATTTTAAGTATTTTTTTATTGGATTCAAATAAGGTAACATGACGGTAAAATAAATTTGAATGCAAAAAATATTAAAGAATATTCCCATCAAGTTTAAGTCATTGTTCTGTTACCTTCAGGGCACATTGTAAAATTTGAATGACTATGTGATTAAACATAAGCGATTAATATTAACAAGTAGTTATTTGCATTGTTATGCTGCCTTAAGCATAACTTTGATTATACAGCATCTATGATTATACTGTATTTCATTTTAGTGTCTTTGAAAATACCGTTTTCAACTGCTCATGAACTAGACTTAAAAAGGAAAATAGATATTAATAAGTTTTGAATGCTTCTTATAACCAAGTTATTTTACTCTCTTTTTCATTAATTTCAATCTTTTTTAATTATATATTTCTCAATCTAGAACAGTCTTTAAATTCATCTTGAAACTCACTTCTCATGAGTTAACTTTGCGGGAGGTTAAATTTACTGTAGTAGATCCGATAATTACATCTAATTATCCTTTGCATCGGATTACTGTAATCCATTATGTAGTTCCTCCATAAATAGATCAATGGCTCAATGGAACTCTACCCGTGATATCAAGAGAGGTGCTTCTGTATTCCACTATAGAGGCATCCACAGTGAATTTTTTAGCATTAATGATTTTTCTACTTTGTTAACCAAAATTATCCTAGTTGTTTTTGCTGATTTATCCTTATTATAAGTTTGCTGTCCCTTATAAATATGCTCATTCACTAAAACCTTCCCCTGTTGCCACAAAACAATATAATACTTGTCATTTTTAGGCCAATATTCCTCTTCTAACATTGTAAACTCAGAAAATATTCATTTTAGTAAAATTTATTATACAAAATTTAAATTTATTTGAATTACTGAACAATTGGCTTAAAATTGGTAGTCATTACGTTATAAACAACATAACGTTAATTTCCTATTCTTCAATATTGCCAAATAGAATAGAATTCTTAAAAAAGAAGAATTAAATATCTGACCATAAGATTTTTTAAATTGTACAGTACTTATATTCAACCAATTTTTTGACAGTCCACCATGCATCATATGGTTATTTTTGGTTGCATTTTTATTTCTAATATTTTTATTCCTTTTACACATGATATTAATTTTTTAAGAACACTTCAAATTTTGTATTAAACATATTAATAACAATTGTGTATGACTGTATTCAGTTGAAGATTTCTAAGTCAATATAAACAAAATCAACAAGTATACATCATTATTCCAAGATGATATATCAACATTTTTATAACATTATTACCGTTTGCAATAATATAAATGTATTGATTTTTTTTAAAACTCAATTACTCTACTTTTTTTGACAAATATTCGTTTTTGTATAAATTGCTGTTTGGCTTTGTAATATATTCTCTAAAATTATAAAATGTACCATAACGTCATTTTTCGCCAACGCTTAGTATTACTGACATATTTTATAAGGATTTTATTATAGGATTTTATAATGTTCAGACAAGAATTTTCTAACCCCATTCTAAATAAATTATATTTATTTATAAGGAGGATCAGCCGAAGTTAATTTTTTTATTATTTATTTTATTTAATGGTATACTTGCAATGTAATTTTTTTGAGGTATTAAATTAGGGAGAAATTAAAGTTCCTACTATCTATTGAAAAAGACAAAAATATTTCATTTAATAATCTTTATTTTTTTAAAAAAAACAATGAATTTTAAAAGTAATACTTCATCAAATTAAATATTAATTATAAAATATAGGTAGCATTGTAGTATGTACTTATACGTTTAATATGATTGAAGTAGTTCATGTTTGAAAGTATTTGTTTTATAAAGCGTATTTTCTGTTGTTATTCTTGATGTACTCTTTTAATATCAGAATCACTTAAAAAGATTGTAAAGTGTGAAAATATTTTTGTCATTGTAGAGTAAAAAGGTACAACCCTTAGATTCGTACTCTCTTCTTTATTTTATTTTATTTTTATTTTGTACTATATTTACTTTGTACTATAGACAACTCTGTGATGACATTGTATTTTTTAGTTAATGCCTAAAGAAGAACTCTACGTGTTCGAAACGCGTTGTTTATGCGATTAAATTTTTATATTTCGAGACAGTTGCATTAGCTTTTTACCCTACAATGAGTAAATACCAAAAAATAATTAATTTCACTACGTTAGAAATAATTGTGTCCAATATATTCCTTAAAACAGATGAAAACACCTAAAATAGACATCATTGTTAGCATTAGAAACCAGATGTTTAAAATTACTCTGTTATTTGAGCTAATCTTAAAAAATTTGGTTCTTACGAAAATAATTTATTTTAATTTTTTTTGTTTCAGAGAGGAAAGGTTTACCTTGCTTTGTAGCGAACGTAACTTATAGTCACGGGCAGACCTTTATGACTGACTGCAGAACGCAATGCACTTGTGAGGTGAGTTGACATTTGTTTTTAGTTTGAAGTGTATATGATTAAATTATTATACATTATATTGTAATTAAAATATTTTGTTTAAAAACGAAACTTTGCGAGTTTATGATCTCTACTGTGTCTAGAAGATTAGATACTATTAGTGCAATGAGCTTAGTGATGAGATCATTGCTGTGGTAGCTGGACATCACAGCTAAACCTTAGGGATTGCCTTTGCCAATACAAAGGCTATGAATAGGCAAGGAGCCCTAGGGGCTTCTAACTCAGCTGGCCTGTAGAATTAGGTCCGGGTACCCCTCCGACTTCTTCAATAGGTGATATGGTATCACCATGAAGTGTTAGTGCGCTAAGTTGGTGTTTTTTACTCGCATAACTTAATTAATAAGTCACTGATTGACTTATAAGATTATCTGTACAACAGCCCTGCACTGTCTGAGTACATCACTCAGATTACTCGAATAATCATGTTTGCATGTAACATCCAGAAATAAAAAAACTCCTTAAATTTTCTAAAATTATCATAATGCACTTACTTTACAAATAAAGTATTAAAAACAAAATTCCAATTCGTTTATTTATGACTCATTTAAATATTCAGCAATTTTTAGTTGATTTTTATTTGTATCATTAAGTAACTTAACCACAAAACATAGCAGTTGTACTTTTTTTTCTTTTTTTTTTTTGAATATAAGAATACAGATATTATTACTTGTTTACGTGTTTTGAGGTCCCAGAAGTCCTTTTAATTTTGAAACAAAAGCCATGTTCTCCTGTAATAGATTATATCGTAACACGAAATCTACACTTTTCTTACTTGCACTTTTCAAAAATTTTATTACTGCTGTAGTTTTACTAATGATATTATGTGTATCAATGATATTATATTTACTAATGATATTATATGTATCATTATAGTAAAGTTTATCGGGAATCGGTCAGTTCTTCAGGTTTAAATTAAACTTTCATTGACAACGTTTCGGTCTTTATTTAAAACCTTTTTCATAGGCAAAAGTATAAATTTTGAAACAGAAAAACTAAGTATTACATTACAAATTATTTTACAA
Source organism: Hermatobates lingyangjiaoensis (assembly GCA_026182355.1). NCBI lineage: Eukaryota > Metazoa > Arthropoda > Insecta > Hemiptera > Hermatobatidae > Hermatobates > Hermatobates lingyangjiaoensis. The sequence continues at coordinate 3,266,725 of JAPFBL010000015.1, forward strand.
AGAAAAATAGTATGTGGATTTTAAGAACAACTGTAGTCTGAATTCAGACTTATTCTCAACTATTTTCCTATATTTACCTTTTTATTTAGCCTCTACCTTTTATTTACTAATACAATTAAAAAATTTTTGGATTTATTTAATTTTTGTTTTTTCTCTATCATTATTTTATTGATATAGTTTGTTTGTATTTCCTATTGCTTATAATGTTGTATCTAATTTATATATTTACCCTACTAGTACTGCTTTTTTGAATTTCTGTTTATTTCTTCTCTTAATTCTATATTTTAAGACCGGGTATGAGGGGTAGCACTGGCGGTTGCCGGGTTGGTTACTTGCCGTTGCGTCTACAACGTGCTTGGTCTCCCTTTCTCTTTTCTCCTGAAGACGGATTACCCAAAAATTTAGTCTTTAAGTGTGTTTCCATATTCTAGGTGTTACTCTTCTTGAATTTTGAACTCGTATATATATATATTGAGATTTATTGAGGGTTTTTGGTCTAATATTCAAAAAACTTCGTTGCCAACGTTTCGATGTATATTTATATCATCTTCAGGGCTAAAAACATTGTTACATTTAGCACACTTATTTCAACAAAAGTGGTCTATTGTTGCTATTATGTACATGGTCAACAAAAATTGAAAAATTGCAATGGTAAAACTATAGATTTTTATATTTAAGTTTGTTTTAACAATGTTTAGAAAATACAAAGATATAAATTTGTTTACCTGGGAAGTATGTTTACTGTTGTTTGTTATGCTTTTTCCTTTTCATTTGTAATGTGTCCTTATACTGGGGGTCACTGAATGGAAAAGTTACTCAGGCTTCAAAACACAGCAAGTGTGTAGAGGTTGCATTTTTTCATTGTTATCCGTTTTTAAAGTTCCAATGTTTACTTGTTTTATTAAGTTTGGCAATTTTAGTGTGTTGTCCCTATGTTAGTCTGTTGGATTGAGAAAAGATGTTTGTGTATATTTGACTAAACTTTTCAATGCCTGTTCTTGCGTTACATGTGTTCTTGGTTTTTTCTGTATGTATTATTTCTTTTACCAGTCTTTTTCGTATGTGTTTTTCTTTATCTATGGTATTATTACGGGATTTTGAAAAAAAAAAGTTACAGACTAAGGTCTAAAGTCTTAGAGCATTGTTTTATAAAATTGTTTCATTGTGGTCAATTAGTCCATCTATTAAATCAAGTGTTATTTTGATTATTATTCATATATACATATATATATATATATATATATATATATATATATATATATATATATATATATATATATGATCAAACCATAATAAGAAAATGGGAAAGCAAAACTAAGATCTTTCAACCTTAACAAGCGGTCTTCGTCAGAGTCAAAAACCCAACTGATCAGTTGGGTTTTTGACTCTGACGAAGACCGCTTGTTACGGTTGAAAGATCTTAGTCTTGCTTTCCCATTTTCTTATTGTGGTTTGATCATTGATTGTTATTTCACGTGTTTATGTGAAATCTTTATATATATATATATATCTGTATTTAAAACCTACAATTTATAAAATACAAAACAGATAAAATAAATATTATATAAAGTTGATTCATTCTTTTGTTTAAATAAATCATTAAGGAAAATTTCAATTTTCTGAGCTACATAGAATCAATCAAGTCCATAGAGAATTTGTACTGAGAATTGAAGATAATTGAAAAGGAATGCGAAATAGGTTCACATAATCGTTTCTAGGAGTAACATATGGAGATGGTTAAGAAAGGCCGACTAACTGGGGTCAGAGTGGTCTCGTTATCTGGGCTGCTTATCAGTCGGCCACAGCTCTGGGCTAACAAGCTCTTCGTCAGGATCCTTTGAATTGCCCTATAAACATTAATTAAGGAAAGCATTCGACTCCCAAGGGATTAATCAACCTGCACTTCTCCAGCATTCCCACCAACTACATTTATATTAACATCTCACTTTGTTACTGTCCTGACTTTGATTCAATCATGAATCATTATTTATCAAAAATAAACTCATTCAACTATTACTAATAAATACACTTGAGCTTGGAAAAATTTAGGACACCTTAAGTAGAATCATCAGGGAGATACAAATTTTTTTAAGGAATCAGAGTCTGAGATTTAGCTTTTTGGCAGACCCTTTGTCTTACTTAAAAACTTAATCAACAATTAGTATAAACTAATGTATACAATATCTGTGCACCGTTGGTACATCGAATAATTTTAATAAAATTGAAGTAAAAATAAAACTGCTAAGGGACTACGAATGGATGTTAATAGAAGCTTTTTTAAATTTTATATTATCTAAAAGCATAGTAAAATAACTTTTGTATTATTCAGTATTGCTACAATAATTTGAAATCATATCCTAAAAATAGTGTGATTTGTACATTTATTACATCCACAACTAGACTCATAAAAAATATATCATAAATGAATTCAGGGACTTCAAAACGAGTGGGTGATAAAGGTTTAAACTGAATAAGTTCAGAAATTGAATTTTAATACAGCTGCTCTGTATTAATAAGAACGGTACGCTAAATAACACCACCAACCAAGACGCCTATGCTTGCTAAGAATATAAAATGACACTACCGTTACAGACAACCGAAATGTTAATAATTCAGGACCCATTAACCAATGACATTCACATTAATAATATTGCTTTCACAGTAAAGTGGTGTGTGTATATGTGTGTGTGTGTGTGTGTGTGTGTGTACATGTGTGTACGTCTGTACTTTACTTTCAATAGAAATTATGTAGATTCTTTATCCTACTTTTTTGGGAAGCAGGAATTAATAACATTCTGAACCCGAAAACTTCAAACTAGAAATTTAAAACTCATTTAAAAAATTATCTGATTACTATATTTAATGTAAAAATATAATGAGTTATGAATATTAGAAAAGAAAATTTTAAAGAAAAACCTGTTATTACTACATACATCCAACTGTAGATACTAAATTGAATAGTAACACATTCCCAAATGAATTCAATGTAACAATAACAATGTATTAATGCTTGGTTTTCTCAATATTAACTTCTTCTAAAAATACTTGTTACAATATTATTATTCAGTAGGAACTCAAACAATAGTGCATTAACAACAACACTATTGAAATACTATGTTTTACTTTATTATAAGGGAAGTATGGTACTCGTAATCACGAAAAAATTCAATCTTGAGGTATAGACAAATTTACATGTTTTGAGATCCTAAAGTCCTTTCTGGACGTTATTTAAATATGTTTATGGGGGTGTGGGTGGCTTGTTTGGTTAAATATCTAAATTTCTTTGGTACATGCTACAGTTTTCCATGGTTTGGCTGCAAAGCCAAATAAATACATGGTGATAAATCGAGACAGATACTCGCTACTCGCTTCACCTGACACCACTATATGGATCAAATTCATATTTTCCAACAAAAATAGATCAATATCATGAGATATTGATCAACATCATGAGAAAGTCAATTTTTTTGTGTAAACCATTATTTCAGTTAAAATTTATTTTTTCAAATGAATTACTAATTCTAGAATCTAGAAATACTGTAGTTATTATGAAACTAATAACTGCAGTAAGTGAAAAAAAACTCAACATTGTTAATCACCATCATAGTGTGTTTTTCCGGAAAATATAAAAGGCAAAATGTAAAAATGTTGACTTACAATTGATTTTGAAAGCTTCTTGGTACAATACATATCACACGATTTGTTTGATCATTCGTAGAAAAAGAATTTTTTTCTCTCATCATTATATGGGAGAATGAGTTATATAAATTTTTGTTGACTTTCATTGATTTTGAACACTCAAAACATATCATTATGAACAATCATGGAAACACTCATTATGATATATTTTATGATTTCTGCAAAGGTTTATTTTTAAGCTGAACAGATAACTAAAAGAATTGAAATTTTTAGAGTAAAATTTACTTCAAAGAAATATCTTACAAAAAAATCAACAAATTGTGATCACAGCTAAAGTTTCACGAATTTTTGCTCATATCAAAAGGAAATATAGCTATAAAATCAATTTGGATTAATGACTATCCAATATACTTGTTCGATATGATTACATTTATTGAAAATTTTTTTTGGTAAGTTTAAAAAGCTAATTGTCTTTGTGTAATTTTGATGAATAGGAAAGGTACTCATTCATTTTTTATTACAAAACCGGTTCCAATTTTAAGCTACTTATTCATTGAATCAATGAATTTGACTTTTTTTACAATTAAGTAGTATGAATACTTATATGTTTAAATGTATTAAATGAGTAATATTTATAAATCCTGCTAAAATGGTCCTTATACCTTCCTCAAAGAGTATCAAGTAAAAGCCCAAAACACTTTCATTGAAAATATTATGCTAGAAACATCAAATATGAATCAATCCTATTGGAAACTTTTTAGTTAAACGATCAAACTTAAAATGTTTGTAAGAGTTAGAATGGGTAATGCTACAGACCCTCGTGTTGTAATACATAAGATCTTACCCATGAATCTACACATCGACTCTTCAAAATTACTATTTCTGTTTTTATAAAGCTACTGGTATAATAATAATAATGTAGTTTTAATCAACTACAAAGACAATCGTGTCAAAGGATAACAGGAGACTTGATGACCTTCGTTATCTTCAGCATGGTATACCTATAAAGCATCTTAGATACTTTTAACAAGAAAAAAAATATTTTCATATTATTAAATTTGATACAAATTAGAAAATTTTCTTCAGAAAATAAAATTTTTAAATATTAAATAGAACGGAACATTAATATGTGGGTTTACATGTTTCCTTTCCAGGCACACTGCCTCTCACAGAATATTCTATAAGGACTTATTAACATTAAAAATAATGTTAATATTAGGTCAGATCCTTCTAAATCAATGATTTTATGTTTATTATTACTAATCAGGTGGTCATAGTTACATTAAATCAAATGAAATCTATGCACTTTGAAGACTGATGAAGTATGATTTTCATAATATTTAAAATGGTGTTTGATAGTATGTTTGTTGTTCAGACACATTCCAATGCAAATAGTACTGAATTTGTCGTGATGAAATTAGCTATTATGTTACCTACGGTTAAGTTGAGTGTAGGGTACTTTACTTTTCTTTTATTATTATTATTTGTATTATAAAAAGCTACAGTAAATGGTACGTTCTAAATATTTGAACAATAATTTGTATGTAAGTAATTATAATTACTTCTTTTATTCATTTATAACAAATTTTAATATTAATATCATTATGAGAATAATAACACTACTATTTTAGTATAGTAAGATAGTACTATTACTTTTATATATAAGTTAGAAATCAAATTCCTATTATTCATGAATATTTAGTCATCAACTTTATACGAATTGGAAAACACTTAAGCTAAACTCAGTTTCCCATACCTCTAACAAGTTGTAAGTCTAGATTTTAGATTTTTTATGAAATAATTAATTATTATTCAAATCAAAGATATACCAGAATCCCATTGTTTTTGACTAATATATCTTTATAGCTTGGTTCTACTGAGAGTAAAAAATAACAATGTGGGTCTTTTTGTCAATTAAAAAACTTTTATACTTTTATTATGTAATAAAATAAATGGGGTTTTTTTATATTTTGAAAATTGGTTGCTTCCAAACAAATACAAATCACTTTTAAGTGATACCGTCAATCCATTTAATTTCAAACTTTCAAATAAGAAATATTCGTATTAAGTAATGTTCCGTACATATCCTCCTCAACAGCTATTTCCTCTATTCTAAATTAACATGAGTGAGGAGAAATTTCTTATGAACACAAATATTATATAAATGTTTATATTGCAATAATTTTTACAATTATGTTAGCATAATGTTTATAGTTATGTTATAGAATTATGCATAGGTAATACTTTTGGAGCCTAATAGAGATTTCATTCCTTAAAAAGACTTTAACTTCTAAGATGATACACTATTGAAACATAGAAACATTCTGAGTTGTTCATTTATAACTCAGATTATAATATAGTATAATACACTATGTTTATAATATTATTATATAGTATGTTTATTTAATAACATTAAACATTTGCAGAGTTAAACCATTGGTCGAATGATTCGTAGAATAATTGTGGTATTTAATACTTATAAATATAATTGATATAATCAGTAATAATAAATATCCCAAATTATTTATCTTGTATTTACCGAAAATATGACAAAAAGTAACTATTCTTCTGGTTGGTTACAGTATGATGTAAATTTGGTTTTTATAACATCAGTTGTTTTATAATGCAAAAAAGAGTTTCAGTATACATTATAGTCTATATTTGAAATGTTACAAAATATAGTAACCCAATAATCCTATAATATTAAAGTTAGGATAAAGTAATAACATATTAAGAAATCGTTTACACTACAATAATATAAAACAGAATAATTAATTTTTATAAATTGAATATCAGCAGAAAATTATTTTAATGAAATATCATTACTTGTTACATTTCTCATTACATCAGAAACAAGTCCTTACTTGATCTCTTAAAGTTCACAACAATCCAACTTTTCCTACCTCAAACGTTCATGTATAACAACTTTGACATTTTAGATTAATATATATAATAACTTGATATATCAGAAATAAGTTTAAGTTAATAAGTAACTATGCATTAAAAAACAGTCTAGAAACAAAGATGAAAATTTACCATTGGCTTCCAATTATGGAAATGTTATTGTGAAAATCGGAAAGTTTACTTCAATTAAAGTACAATTTAGAGATCTTCTTTATTCAAAACCAGTTATTTTCCATTAGACGCTATCTACTTGTCGGTTTAAGAAACAAATTCCTTCCTTGAAAGCCATTGTGACATTTTAATAGCTATCTCAAACAAGAAACAGAATAATTTAGTAAATTGACTGATAACATTCATTATTAACGTGACAATCATATTTCAATTTACTCATACAAATTAGTTCACTATTTCTTTTCTTTTAGCGGTGAAGAGAAATAATTTTAGAAAGTAAATAACAATACTTGAATAAGGTATCCGGTTTGAGCTTCAGGTGAAATAATAATATATGAGAACTATAACACACTTTAACACCTTCTGCAAACATCCAAACAAATAATGAGATGTTAAACAGTAAAAAAATAGTAACAAAAACTCAGATATATATTTCAAAAAACATCATCATATGAATAAAAAAATCATGTGAGTAGCTAAGAGCAATGTTTTCTGTTCGGCTTCCGATGAGAATATTTAGGCATCTTGCAAGGACTAATTTCAAAATATATAACTGAGTTTACGTTGCTTTTCTGTATGAAGATTCTAGTTCATTGCTACGTGTGTGTTCTAGTGTGTGTGTATGTGTGTGTGTGTGTGTGTGTGTGTGTGTGTGTGTGTGTGTGTGTGTGTGTGTGTGTGTGTGTGTGTGCGTGCGTGCGTGCGTGCGTGCGTTGTGCGTGCGTGCGTGCGTGCGTGGGTCTGTATTTATGTGAATGAGATAGAAGATCTTAGTTTCTTTAAATAAAATGAAATGTTCATTATATTTAATTTCATGTAATAATATGTATGCTTAACATATTTTATGATAAATATCTCAATATATATTACATAGGTGTTTAGAAAATTAATTATAATTCAGATTACTCACGTATGTTCCTACTCAAGCATACTGGTGTTGTTATAATGCAGACTAGGCGTGTTTTTCTTTAGATATTTCACATTAAAGATATTGTAATATCTGATTCAAATGAAGAAATACTTTTCAGGCTTAATCCGGGAAATCAAGATAGCCTATTGACTTAGGACGCAATCGGTTCTCTAAGGAACAGAGCTGCATTTCAGACTCGAAATCACCCTAAACGGATTAATCTAAATAGTAATGGATTAGTTTGCGACCATAACTTAATCCCATTTAATTAATATGAATTGATATTAGTAATTACTGCTGGTAATTAATACAAAATGAGAATAACACAATTAAAATAAATAACAACTCTAATTAAGAAAACCATTTGAAGAGGTCATCCGATAAAATGTAGTAATTAGGGAAAAGAACATTACTTTACATAATAAAAAACATAACACAATTATTACAGAATTTTTAGTACCTCTCTTCTGTTTTGGCATAAAAAATATATATATAGTGTAAACTCATAGGTATATTGATTTCATACAATTGTGAGTACGAAAAGCTATTCAACAATATCTTTTGAATCTCCAATATTTGAGGTCTCCAAAATACATTATTATAGTAATATCTTACATTTTACATTTTCTGAGTGATTTTATTATCCTTGGTTTATTGTTACCCCATAAATTATAAACACGATAAGTGTAATTGAGCTTAACAAACACATCAAAATTAAACATCTAAATATTCTATGTTAAATTATTATAAACCATTCACAGAGTCCACACATTGGCAACTAGGTGTTCATATAACCGTTAATTTAATCCTACTTGAGTGTTTTAAACATATTATTAATACTCTATTAGAGACAAAACCAGGTTGTCAGTCTGTAACGATGGAGTTATTTCGAAAACGCTCGAGTGAAGTGGAAAATTATAAGGTATGTCCTATAATTTATTTATTTAGGTTTATTAAGATTTATATTTATTTATTTAATTTATTAAGGTTTAAAATAATTTAAACTATATCGCCAATCTCTATGATACTAAAAAGACGAATGCGATCTACATATTCCTGTGTTATAGATTTATTTTGTTTTTGATATATACAGATAGTATCAGAACCGTTCAAAGTGCAGCCTACTCTTTCATCGTCTGAAAAATTAATATGTCATAAAAAAGTAATATTAGCTTGCTGGTAAATTTCCTGACAATCAAGCTGAATATTTAGTCATTATAAGAGCTATTAACTGGCTAATTGAAACGCATAAAAACTTATAAGTTTATAAGAATTAATACAGAGAACAAAATGTGTTAGATATCTTAAGAGATAAGAAAAACAAGTCAGGTAGAAAAAAACTTACTCTACGTTAAATAATCTAGATAGTAAAAACAGAATTTTATTTTTGTAATTGAAAGTAACACTGTAGCATTGGCAGAAATGAAAGAACAGACCAAATCATGAAGGAGGAAGCCACGTGGGGAAGAAGTTTTACTTACTTATCAATCTTTCTAACTCTGCACATGTTCCACATACTAGGCAGAAAAAGTAATTATGGTATAAAATAAATACAATAACATTTACAGAAAATGTAATAATTCAATTCTTCAAGTTATTCAAATCCAATTTGTTGACTGATTCTAAAGTTTGAGCTTATCAATAACGATAAACAGTAATTTCTAAAACACGCCCACGAACAAGTTACTCCAACATAGCAAGATTTATGTCACCATAATTTGTATTTTTTTTATGCTTCTCAAATAGAATCCTTTTGATTTCAATTATTTTGTTTCACTTTTTAAAATAATATTATAAGTATCCAAAAATCATAGTTAATTCTACCTAGTTCATTTTTTTGTAATGTGTTCAATGTCGTAATGTTGGTCTCTTCCAATGTAAGTATTACATGCTGGAAGTCATTTTAGTGAATTATCTTGAAATGTACATTAAAAGGACTTACGATCACAATTTTCTTCAAATGCCATGACAGAACTGAGACTCAATTCTGTCATTCAGAATGTGACAATTATCCTCAAATGTGAGAACAAAACTAAGAGTGAATAAACCGTAGAGTTTCAAACACTTCATTCCTTGCCAATCTGAAAGACGAGAATCATAATGAGTAATGTGTGTTGCTGTCAGTTACAACCTTCGTCCCATATAATGTACCTGCCCCTCCCTTTAAGACAGCAAATGGTTTCAGCCTTAGGTGTAAGTATAGTCCTACTAAAGTTTGGAATACACATTGAGCAAAAATTAAATGAGTTTAAAATGTTTTTTTTCTGCTGAAATAGTTTCTATTATTTTATTTCAGCATTGGTTCATTTACCGGGTTAAAGTATAATTTCAAAGAGGTTTCCCCTTTTCGAAACACAAATCAAAAAACTCAAATCAATATTGTAACTTGAAAAAATAGAATTGCCAACATATGAATTGTATATTTTTTTATAAAGACAGTCATTTTTATAAGTCATTAATAAATCCCACATATCAAATATTTGATATTCTCGGAAACTAACGTTAAGCTTTCCGGCTGATTTACATGTACAGTGCAAGCTTTTTATCAAGTGTTGAGGATTTGAAGTCACAAACTTTTATGTATAATATCAGAATTTTCTGGATATTTGTTTTTTAAATTTCTCCTCCTAATACTATCTACTAGCTTTCTCCGAGGATTATAAATCAAATTTCTTGCGAATGGTATTTAATTTACTTTTTTTTTTTCTTTAACGAAAAAAAATATTTAAGTAGGAAGATTATTAGATTTACAAGTAAAAAATGGTAATTTGGAGGAAATTAATATTTTAACGAGTAAAGAGATGGAAATATAGTGAAGGATTAGGAGTTTCTCAGTTTTTTGTAGGGTGCAAGGGGGAAGGGAAGAGAAGTCTTGTTCAGACCTAGCGGAGCTCTTGAATGCAAATCCTAATTGGCTGACTTCACTCTCTATTTAGAGAAAACTTGAAAACTCTGAAGAGAAGACTTGGCGAAAGCATTTTCTCGGTTTGTTAGATCCTTTTGCTATTAAAACTTGGTTTGGACTAAGAAGGGTCTCAGAAGGCCAGCTACTTTGGAGGGAAAGATTCAAGGCAAATGTACTCGTAACGACGTTTCATTACCATGACTACTTTGTAGAAGTTATCAACAACCAAATAGGTTTCTCCGCTATGAATAACAAATGTTTCCATCTTATTATAGCCATCTTGCTGACGGCTGCGTTTGAACTTAATCACTAAATCTCCTCTTCAACAAATAATCTGATTTAGTTTCCCTCAAGTTTGATATAATTTATTATTTTCTTAAAACAACGATTTATTCAGTAATGCTCTAAGTAACAACTCAATGAGTTTCAATATAGTATGCAAATTTGTAAAACTCTGTCCCTGATATACAATGATTCCGATCGCCTATATTTTAAAAACATATTAATATTAAGAATATTAATCTATTCCGAAAAATACCCATAGAAAATATTCTATATATTCAACATCTTCAGGGTGTTTTTAACTTAACTTACTAATACTAGAAATAGTATTTCTAGAAAAGATACTAGAAATAGTATTTCTAGTGTTAGTAAGTTAAGTTAAAAACACCCTGATGATGGTCAACTGTGACTGAAACGTTGGTGAATTGTGTAAAAATGTATATTGTTAACACTGAGTTTTCAAGATAAAACATTTGGAGAATTGTTATTTCATATCCCGGTAAACTTCAAAACACTGGATTAGGAAATTAGAAAATTTAAAGAGAAAAGAGACTAGAACAAGTTTTCAAAAAGTGTTTAATATAACATATATATATATATATATAATATATATTATATATATATATATATATATATATATATATAAAACCGAATTAAACAACACATAAAGAACAAAAACACTTGCTGGGATTAATATTTCGAAACAAAGTTCGTCTTCAGAAAGAGTCTAGAAGGGAAGAATCTCTTCCTTGTTGTTACGGTTGAATTATCTTAGTCTTTTTTTTCCCATTTCATATTGTGGTTTGATTATTGATTTTTATTTCACGTGTTTATGTGAAATTTTGTTATATATATATATATATATATATATATTATATATATATATATATACCATGATAAACGAAAAACGGTCCGGCAGGACAAATAACAATTAAAATAAGCAGTGACACATAAACAGAAACACAACAAAGACTCACTTTTCAATATTTCGACCGTAATGGCGGTCGTCCTCAGGAGAAGAAGTGAATTAAGTGAATTGGTATATATATATAATCTCCAAAAATTGTTATTGACATCTTCTATTCTATCCTATGTTTTGTTATTGAGGGCTGTTTTTGTATGTATCTGTTGCTCTCAAAAATTTGTGTTAGTTCTCTATGTGATTTGTAGATTGTTTTGGTAAATGTATTATAGTTCTTATTCTAATTTTAGCCCTGAAGATGATATACAAATACATTGAAACGTTGGCCTAGCAAGGAGTTTGTTTTTCTTTTATTTGACCTAGTCCTCAATGACAAAACATAGAATATATATACATATATATATTCACTTAAAAATAGGAAAAATGATCCAAACTGAAAACAACAAGAGTTCAAAATCAAAAAGAGTAGCATACCGAGTAAATAAACACACCTCCAAACTCAAATATTTTGGCAACCCATCTTCAGGAGAAAAGAGAAAGGTAGACCAAGTAAGTTTTAGACGCAACGGCAAGTAACCCTTAAAGTATTCTTTAAGAAGACTTGCCATCCATCTGGCTGCAGGAGCCACGAAAGAACACTCCATAAAAGATAATCAAGTGAAACTCGCTCGAAATGAAAATCAAGTGAAAGCTGGTAAAGAAACACGGAAATTTCGTATAAAGAAAATAATCATTATATTATGATATATATGTATAACTAATTAAATACAACGATTCCACTTACAAACATCTTTTAAGCTTTGCTGTTTGGGCTTTAACTCTCGCTTCTTCTCAGCTACACTGTCAGGAGTATCCATGAAGTGTGCATCGAATGGAATACACCTGGTTACATTGATGAAACTGAATATTCTTTAAACGTGTATTTTTTGGCGAAAAATTCATTTATCAAATTGAATAAAGATGATTTCTTATTGTGATGAAAGACAACACTTATACTATCGAATGCAGGTATAGACTGTTACAGTCATTACTATTTCGTAATTATATGACGTTTGCAAAGTACAATCAGTTTCTTCAGCGTATGAAATCCCGGATATCAATTTTTTGAAATTATTATGAAAGGCTACACTGGAACAGTTAAGAGGAGGATCTGCAACAAGAAGTGGATTGAGTAGGATGTCGTTTGTTTGTGAGTGTAGAGAGTGGAAGAGAGTTCGAAAAATTTTCTGATGCTCACAGCTAACGATAACTGTTAAAGTGGTTTGTTTTTACAAACACTGTTTTGTACCTTATATTTTATTAAGTACTAATAATTCAAATATTCAATTACGTTATTAAATTCATTGATCTAATCACAGATAGTTTCTTTGTCAGTTTATTTATGTGTTCAATGTTTCAACCATACGGGTTTGTATCAAAGTAGAATGTGTGATGAAAATAGATCTACAGAATAGTGTAAGGAAATTAAAGTTTATATGTGCGAGGTATATTTTATGTAGTTTCTATGTCATTATTTTTACGATAGCTAGTAATCCATGGATCATCAATTCACAGATTATAGAGTTTTGGATGCTGTGGTGAAAGTTTTCTGCTGATTTCCACCGTTCTCAACTTCATCAGTGTGAACTTGAAAATTAAAAACTATAGTGTAAAACTAAAAAATGCAAGTATGATTACTGAAATTCAAAAGGGGTTTATTTCTTACAAAATAAGATGAACTTGCTGTCTCATCTAATAAATATACGATATGAGTATTTCTTCTATGTTTAGTAAGTGTATATAGTGTTTAGTAGGTGTAAAAGTAAAAAACTGATGTGTTTAATATAAGCTTGCCATTTTTATTGATGATGACTTAGATTCAGTTGACACTAACACATTTGGCTCGCTTCATCTGTAAATAATCTGTTTGCAGGATGGCAAGTATGCATGTGCCTCTCTGTGTCCCAAAGAAAACATCAAACCAGCGGGTTCCAAGTGCAGACTGGTAGAAGTTCCATCCCAGTGTTGCCGGGAGTGGATGTGCGACTCCAACAAAAGTCAGTTATATTTTTAAAAGATTAATTTTTGCTTTAATCAAACGAAAATTTGTATAATCAGTTCTTTAAAAAACCAAGGAGTGGCATATAACATGGCAAAAACATACATATGAGTGACAGAAATGGTTATCGATGTGTAAACACCAAGGTAGCATGAATCATTTTTCATATTATTTCGTATTTTAATCAATTCAACAGTTTCTATGACTTTTTTCATGATGATTCGAGTTTAGTACAATCATATTCAAACATGCATACAAACGTAATACGGTTTATTTATAATGCAATGCTTAGGTCTATCAAACTGACGAAGAAACAATTAGGAAGCCTGGATAACTTTCTTTCTGCTAAAAACAATTTTGTTTTAATAAAACCAGCATGTTTTGTATATTTATTGTTCTTCTGCAGGTTTATAATATATCAGACTTCATGAACCAGCAATTAATATTGATATTTAAACTCTTCTTCTAATATGAATAATGTATGGAATAACAAAAAAAGGAACTCGACTATGAACAACAATTTTGTTTTGTCGATGAGATTTGGTATAGCGCTTTACGTTGTCAAAGGACTAACTCATACGTTTGTTACTTACTCATTCAAACAACTAATGAATCGCTACAATTTTCCATATAAAGAATGATCACATACTTATGTAATCGTAAAATAATCGTACATGAAAGATTGGTTTTTGAAATCAAAAGAAATTAAATAATTTATTTTATTTATATAAAATATATTAAATATAAATATAAATGAGTATTGGCTGCAGCTAAACTAAGGAAAAATTAATTATAACCAATTAGAAGTTGATTACTTCTATTTGGTATTTGTATTTATTAACTGGTATTATAATAAATGAAGTCAATGTTGCTTGATAATTATAATTTATACATATTTTGTAAAAGCTCTGCGATGGTTTTTTGAAAGGGTAATAAGTATTAATCTAAATGGGTAAAGCCTTTAGATATTCTGAAGAGGCAGTGTTTACTTGGTGTCAGATGTGAGTTGAAGGTAAAAGGTAATGTATGCCAACATCGTTAACGAGACGCTGCTGCTTGACGACTTAAAAACAATGTTTGAACGCCCCCTTTCTGAACAAATATCACCTAATTCTCCAGCTTCCGATCAATATTCCAAAGAACGCAGCGTAAATATTTTAACAGTATTCTTCATCCCAGTCCCTTTTTCTTTGCTAAAGTAAAAAAAAACACTTATTTTATAGACTAACTTGCTAAAACAAACTTTCAAATCATGACGACAAGTAATAACATTCACTGATTTCGCCAATTATAGAGTATTGCAATGTGAAATGTAATTTATTGTATTATGTACATGATAAGACACATTAAAAAAACATATATAAAGAACATTAGATGCACTTGTTCTATCCCAACAATTAATTAAAATATAAGAATATAATTAAAAAAAAATACATTTGAAAGAAATATTCTGCATAAGTACAGTGTTAGCACTACAGATATTATTATAAGTTTCATTAAGGAAAAATTTCACCAACTTATTAGAAGTTATCCGGCTTCAGGAGAACTGGTCATAAAATATACAAGATGGCGAAGCTGACTAACTCAAAATGTGACCATCCCCCATGTAGCTACACCAACATAGCTTAGTCAATATGACTATATATGACTACACTATATCCGGCAAACTGACAATCTCATCTATAATACATTAACGGAACTTTACATTAAATGGTTCATAACTACAAAGTGTAATTTCTTACTAAATTAACTTTAACTTTTATCTTTCACAAATCGAACTACAGTCTACGTTTTTTTTAAAAGTAGGTTGTCATACGTAGATTTACTAACATGAGTCATATTACAAGTTGATAGAAAATTATTTATTTTTTGAAAAATAGTTTTACAGTCATAAGCCATAAGAAAAATTCTGTTATCATAATGGACCATTAATATCCCCTAATACACTTCATATTTCTAAATATAAGAAATTTAAATGATATTTCCTTGATTCATTTAGGAAACCAGAACATCGTTTTTTATTTACTGTTAAATTCTAGTAATTTCAGAAATATTTCGATTTTTAACTTACGTAAATATTAACAATGAACCCAGAACATGTTTAAATTTAAAGTATATTATGCTTAAAATTTCGAAATCAGAACATGAGACAATGCAATATTTAAATGTTGTGTAAAATAGCTGTTCTTATTGAAAACCTTCCATTCAAATTATTAGCACAACTATTTTTTTGTAGTAATAATTCTATTGTTTTCTTTATTGTTATATAAAAAACATAGGCTACTGTTTCAATCATTCTTGGAAAAATATATTGAACGAAAAGTAACATGTACTTCATACTATTAGAGGAGTGATAACTTATACACTATGCGAGCTCTAATAGCGTTGCTATATTCCTGTGCTTAAAGAATGTCTTTATAATATCATGTAATTGTACACAAAAACAGACCTGATAACAAATTAGGAATAAAAGTTGATTTTTGTTAAACTAGGATATTTAAATATTTCAATTAAAAAAGAAGAAAAAAATATTTAATATTTTAAGTATTTTTAATGAATTTCACAATCGTCTGTACTTTTTTTTAGAACAAAGGTGATTGAACTCTTTAATTACATGCAATTACTTAATTATATTGATTTAGTATTTAATTTGACCCGTCATTTATATTATAAGTAAAAGAAGAATTGCATTTGTTTAATATATCCTTACAAAAAAGTATTTTTAAAACCAAATATGAAAAACTCACAACAAATTTATTTTGTCTCTTTTCGGAAGAATGTTGAATTCCCTTAAATTCATCAATCAAACTGTCATTGCGTTCAGAATCTGGAAAACTGCAATCTCATATCAATCATTTAAAACTGATCAAGTGAAACGATTGACCGCTCAAAGTTGCCTTCATAGAACTAAAAACATCAATACTAAAAATAAAAAATGTTTTCATAAATTGTAAATATTATGAAAATGTAAAAATAAATGAACACCACACATGCTACCCAGGAACTATTGTAACCAACGCTCTAAAGTTCACGGGTAACTACAAAACTCTTAGACAAATAGCATCATACAATATTACTGCTAGAATCATAGATATTGTTGGCATAATTTTAAGGAAAATCATCTTAATCATCAACTAGATTGAAACTTGCGTAGAATACTGAGTATCCATGTATAGCAAATCAATTGAATCAATTTACTTTGGAGAATGAGAAGTTCTAAAGCCGAACAAGTAATATACGAGTATATCATTAGTTGTGCAATCCGTAATTGTGTGGTATTTACTCATTCTGAGGTAAAATGCACAAAAAAAACAAAAGTCTCCGCACAAATGAAGTTTTATTCAACAACAACGCGTTTCGAACACTTTGTGTTCATCATCAGGAAGACACAAAGAATGTGGTGTTGAAGGGTTCGTCCAGTGAAAACAACTCTTTTCAGATGTGTGAAAACTGTGAAAACAGTGGTTTTAACTGGTCCCACCCTTCAGTACCACATCCTTGGTGTCTTCCTAATGATGAACATAAAGTGTTCGAAATGCATTGTTCTTGTTGAATAAAACTTCATTTGTGTGGAGACTTTTGTTTGTTTATCTGAGTATATATAAATCTTGATAAAATTATCGACCGTGAAGTAGAAACAAAATAAAATTTATCAGCACTTGGTCAGTTCTTCAAGTTTAAATTAAACTCTCAATGACAACGTTTCTTTTTATATATAAAATTTTCAATTGTATTCAATTCTTACAATACAGATGATGTATAAGAAATAATAGAATCATTCAAAAATCAAACATACATAAGCATAGAAACTTACAACATGAAAATACAATAGGAATTTTAGGCAGGAAGTACGTGAGAGGACTTAAAGAAGTATAAAGTTTCTTCTTCCTTTTCCTATCTCCTCTCTTGAGGACGACAAGAAATCCGAAATGAATGAGAATCATGAATGTTACTAACACCTTTTTAGAGTTTTTTTAATTATAATTTTAATTATATAAAATTGGAAAAAAACTGGCAGCTTCCGCGTTAAAAATTTTTTTGGTAATATATGTTAGTTTCTTCACTTTTTTTTGGGTGAGTGAAAGTTTCCACAGTTTTACCAAAGATATTGAAGTCGTAAAATATCTCCAGAAGTCACAAACTATATGGTTACATTAAGTGTACAATATTCAAATGTTTGCAGTCATAATTATCAGGTAAGTTAATTCTGCCTTAATTATATATTAATATGGTACTTCATTTACTTTTAATCTTAGAAAAGTCCCTGATAGAGTGAAATCATTATTTTTTCAAGTAGGTTCCTTGAGTAGGAAGTAATTGCCAATTAAACAAGACTTTGTGTTTTTATTCATAACAGAGTTGATACATCTGTTCTGGTTGAATCTGAATTTGAGAATTTGTGCTAAATATTTCTAAAATGTAATATGAAAAAAAAATTGTTTTTATTTTTTATAGTGGTACCTCTTTTTGAGGTGGAGATGATTTGAATTTATTATTAGTTTTATTTGATTTATTCTACTAAACCGGTTTACTTGAGATTAATCAAGCTTCAAGACACATCTGAGTCAAATTTACTTTGACCATTACACCTTAAGTGGAATCGTACCCAAGCTCTTGTTCACGGTGAATATTTACATAAAAAGTAAAGAATGATGTTTGGAATGACGTTACTAAAAGTTGTTTATCTTTGCCTGGATGATATATTATCAAAAATTTAATTTGATTGGTATTAATTATTATCAAAAAGTCATTAATTCTAATTTCTGGTACACTAACTTTGATTCTTTTAACATCGTCTAATAAGGAAAGGCGTTCTTCATTCCTACATTATTAAACATTTCTAAAGTATCCGAAACCATTGAATAACAATATTATTTTATCATAATTAATCAAATCAAATTGATATTGATATTCAAATTGATCAAATTCGTTACAATAATGTCAATGGTATGAGTATCAATTAAGTAATCATTTATCCATAATGTTTAAAAAAAAATTATATTACTGCTAGCACTATTTAGAAGGAGGGAAATTTCTCTCTAAGGGTTGTTCTTCTAATATATGGTATTCTTTTTTTCAACCCCTGTCACGTAGTTTCTTCTATTTCCTGTCGTTTATTGCCATTAACGCCCTGTACCCTCTTACTCTTCTCAACTTCTACTCTTAAAGTTTTAATGTTATATTTCTTTCTCATCCATGAAACTACGAGGATACGAGGATTGTTATTATTATTATTTATGCCATTTAAATTTTTTTAGCAGTTATATTTGTTATTATTGATGCAAACAATAAATAATTCATATCAACTAGAATTAACCAATTAAAAATACTGTAACATTTGACTGAACAAAATTCATTACTCAAAATGATTTATATAACTAATTACAATATTTTTATGAAAATCACTAATAAACAAGGAAAGGTTATTGGCAAGTGATTTCTTTGATTCTGGTTTTTTTTTCTTTCATATTTTCTTACCTGATCGCTGCCTTATTTTCCTGCATTCCTAGTGTCCAGGTACACACCTTAGAGTAAACTTATTTTTACTAGTTATATTGTTAATTTTTGACCCATCAGACAGGAGTTTGCTTGGAATCAGGATTCTCTATTAGTACAAATTATTAGTGCTTATTGGTTTAGAGGCATTTTATCAAAAGCATATTTAATATCATTGAAAGCAGTCTAGAGTGATTTTTTTTACTAATTAATGATTTTTTCTGATCTCTTGATAACAATCCTTGGACTGATTTTAATACTTCACTCTTAACTACTAATAGAAATTATATACTGTAATTACAGGTAGAATTCAATAGTTGTCATGTTTGATATGTTCTCATGTTTAATAGAACCTGGAAAAATGTAGATCTCCAAAACCTCCAGATTGTTTCATGAATTCAATTCTTTACTGATAGTAAAGTAATTGAATGAGAGAGCTCATATTTAAATCAGGTTATATCATATACTTTGATATTTGTAATTAAACACCCTTGAAATAACTCTTAATTAAAAACGTTTTCAATGAACTTTATTATACGTTTATTTTAGTTAAGTAGGAACCATCTAATATTTCAAAAAGCCACCCACAATGACACAAACCCTTACGACTTATTTGATTTAACATAGTTACCTGCTATGTTAACAGATCTGCTATGTTTCTAATCGTTTTGGCTTATTGTCTAAGAGCATATAGTAATCATAGCGACATTTGATTTTTTCTTCTTTTTTATTCGGTGTAATAGTTGTGACAACTAGTATGGACGGTCATAGTTAGATTGAAACAACTATTTGAATATATTCAAACAAAAATGGTACTATATATATGAATTTTATATATGAAAATGATACAAACGAGTCGCAATCATTCTGATCTGTAAACTCTACTTCACTCTCAAAAACTAAACTACAGGTATATCCATGTATAATTACTTGCCTATTTGTTATTAGAAAAATAAAATAAATAGAAATAATTACTAATACTCTAGATAAATAATATTAAATAATTTAGAAATAAGAGCATCAATTACATCAACAAGTGGAATGAAGAGAAATGGATAGATAATAGATAACGCAATAATGGCCAGCTTTAATATTATATTGCTCCATTTATTGATTGCTTCCCAAGAATTTTCTAATTTTCAAACATTCAATCAGCCCTAACTATGGTCTCTTCAATCAAGCAGAAAATTCTGCTTTGAAATCAAATCCAGCTTTAATCGGCTTTAGTTATCTAACCATAAATAAATTAATTAAATCAGTTGAACAAATTAACTTATTTCAAAGAATGCTATGATGCATTTATTTTGTTTTCGAAATGATGATAAAATTAGACCTAAAAAGATAATGTCAACTAAGCAACATTTGCAGGATATAAAACAGCAAAACATATATCTCATTTTAAGATAAATTGTATAATCATATATGCGCCAACATACAGAGACAAATCAGACAAAAAAAGAAATAAAGGTATGTTTGCACTTTCACTATGTTTGGGTTTAGACTCAAACCACTTTAATCACTGTATAACTATATAATTATACTAGAAATTACAAACTATTAAAACTAGTAAATTTCAACTATCATAGACCATAGTCATGTGGAGCTAAATATATATATCTAAACAGTGACTAAATATCATGGTGAATATGGAAAAGACAAGGACTAAGTGTGTGAGTGATTATACAGATCTAAATATCTATATCTAAACAGTGACTAATGTCATGCTGAATATGGAAAAGGCAAGGACTAAGTGTGTGAGTGATTATACAGATTTAAAATATTTGTATCTATACAGTGACTAAATGTCATGCTGAATATAGAAAAGGCAAGGACGAAGTGAGTGAGTGATTATACAGATTTAAATTATTTGTATCTATACAGTGACTAAATGTCATGCTGAATATAGAAAAGGCAAGGACTACGTGTATGAGTGATTTAGAGGTACATGGAAAGGCGGTCAGAGTAGCAATAGCCGGTCAGTTAAATGCAAGCCATTCACCTCCAACTCTCTCTACAAACTTATACTATTTTTAGAATTTATAAAACTATGTAGAATGTTTATGCCATTATTTTGCACATTTAAATTGGTTTGTGTGTTTGATGTATAGTGCATCGAGTACATATAGTCTTGCTGTAAAGTGGTCCCTTCAATAAGTACATCTAACGGTTTATTTAATTTTTGCCGATCTCCATGTTATTTCTAGGTCTCTGCAGTCAAGTCAAATGTAAAAATTCCATGCACTTCAGATTTTTTGTTATAATCTGTCTTCGGAACGACTCAATTTTTTACATCTCTACCTGATGACGTTGGGGTCGAAATATATTAGCAGTGTTTTTCTGTAGCCTCTTTTATGTGTACTCTTTCCGAGAATCTATTTTTATTTAGTTCGTAGAATTTTTACAGCTATTGCCATTTCTTTTCACTCAAAAATAGATTATGGAATCTCTATATATATACTGAAAAGGCAACAGTAACTTTACTACCACTCTATTTTGATTCCATTTTCAGTATTTGAATATATGTTTCTTGGATATTTCAATTACAGTAATAGTTTGATATAAAACGATCTCTTTTGTAAGTGAAATGCTCATTATATCAGTTTATATATATATTTATCAACTAGTACGCAATATTCATTACATTAATTAAAGCAAATAATTTGTCGCATAAGGAATTTTATTTTAATGTTAATATTTTCTAAAAAGTTAATAAAAAAAATAAATTAATACTGTATTCTTGGTGTCTTAATAATTATAAATCAGGCGTTTTTCAAGTGGAAAGTTATCAGAGTGGAGTTATTGTCATTGGCTTGGTAATTAGAAGGTTATTAATGGGGACTGAGAAACTGGTAACTTCAAGCCACAAGCATACTTGCATCATCAACTTGTGCTATCAACAAAATCATCTCCCCAATGTACTGCATTCTACTGTCTCATGATAATTAACTGTCTCCTAAATGTCTTTTGAACTC
This sequence comes from Hermatobates lingyangjiaoensis, assembly GCA_026182355.1. Lineage (NCBI taxonomy): Eukaryota > Metazoa > Arthropoda > Insecta > Hemiptera > Hermatobatidae > Hermatobates > Hermatobates lingyangjiaoensis. The sequence continues at coordinate 3,288,964 of JAPFBL010000015.1, forward strand.
CAAAAGAACAACATTGCTGACAAAAACACCATTCTCTAATTAATATTTGAAACATGAAATAAATGCTTGTTAGTTAGAATCAACATTAATGATATCTAAACCAATACTGGAAAGCAACATGTTTCCATTACATATCTTTTGTTTTTTCTCCCAGGGAGTTTTCATAGCTTAAAAGAATAATGAGAAATGAATTATTTTTTCTAGATGATTAACAAACATTTTTGCATACTGGTTTCTAATATGTCAACATTTCCAATATTAATTTAATGTTAAATTCATGTATTTCGTCATTACCACAGAGGTTAATATTATTAATCAATGTAATTGTAATTTCTAAGTCTAATATTATGTCTTTTGTAGGAATATCTTAATTTTAATAACCTTTTATCGCAAATTTCTTGCCTAATGATAATAGGTGCAGATAATAATCAGTGGAAAATTCAAAATTAATTATATTTTATTTCTTTATAACAAATTCTGTTTAATTAAATAAAAAACGAAATGTATAGAACGCTATTTTAATGAAACTCGGAACTCCTTACGAGAGCATAAAGATTGTTGTTAATAAAAGTGATTAATCTGGCAATATTGCCTTACTGAAAGATGAGAATGTCAGGATAAAAGCTTTGCTAGACAACACTGACATTCATTCAGTTCCAACGAGAAATCCATAATCAATAGAACTTAGTCAAGTAAATAAGACCGTTGAACATCTAGAAACGACAGTGCATATGGATATTTGTGAATGTTGGCTACTGCAATCTATCGTATAATGGAATTATTAAAACTATATTAACCTAGATATTTTATATACACTATCATACTGTTCATAGAATGTTCAAGTTATGAGTTTTTTAAAAAAAAATCTATACAGTTACTACAATGAAGAATGATTTAAATGTAAAAAAAATCAGTAGAATTCAAAGAAGCCATGCCCTATCCAGTTTGGATTGCCAAGGATATCTCCAGTATCACTCATTCTTGTTAATATAATCACCTTTACATTTTTAAAAGACTGTGTTAACGAACTTAATTTTAGAAAGTGAGGGGAAAATGTTTTCGTATGTTATTAATTTGTTTAACTATTTTCATATGTTTAATTTTCACAGGGTTCTAATCCACATGTCAAACAGCAAAATATGAAACCCTACTTATTTTAGAAATATTCTATCACACAGTTGATATAACTTTCACACGTCTAATTCACGAAAAGGAATTTAATTATAGGATTAAGGTATTTTGGCCACTAGTAATCATCTGAGTAAAGACGAATTGAGTAGGAAAAAGTAGTGTGGTATTAAGAGAAGAGGTCAGTATAAGAGGTGTTTTAAAAGGTGCAAAATGAAACTAAAAATGGTTAAATCAGAATAAAAAAAACATTTATGAATCATAATAAAATAAAAAATCATAATCTACCTGTTGATTAAAAAAAACTCTAAACAAATATTTAGTACTAGCAAACGTACCCGTCTTTGACGGAATCAAAAATTCTATTATACTTGGTATTCCAAAATATCAATTATAGTATTACACTAATACTATAATTAGAAATTATAGAATAGTAGAAAATACCATTATTAGTACAGTGTTAAACAAATGCTTCTGTATATACTACATTAGATGTCTGTCCTTCAGGTTCATGGAAGAACAAACAGTTGAAACCTCTGACTCTTGAGCAAGTAAACTACAGTTGACCATGTGACAAAAACTTGGTCTCGCTAACTTGAATTCCTGCGTTAGATAAAGTCTCCCTTTTCGACTTAGTTAACGTCATTGCGAAATAGACTCTGACGGGACTTTGCAATCATTTGAACGGAAACAGACAGTGGCTCGGAATCAATGGTATGCGTGGTATACACACAGACTCCCTAATACCACATCCAGTCATTATGTCCGCCTCTATGGCATATCTGTGTAGAGCACGAACTCACGAACTCAGAGTCGTGACACGTTGCACAGTTTTGGGGCACTCATGTTTCGTAACATGAAATTTGTTACTGCTACTAAATTGCAGCATGATCGGTGCTCCTACTTTAAGTTTTTACTCATGAGCAGGCAGTCCAGGAGAAATAAATTCAGAGACAACAAATTCAATTAGATAATGAACTGCTTCTTCATCACTAATCCAATCTCTTTACTTGTAATGACTTGTAAGTTCTTTCCTCGGTATGATATAGCGTAAGAACTTGTTTGTTGATTTTTCCTGCCTGTTCATATTAAGAGTTGAGAATTGCTCGTTTACAAAACTATTTATTCGTAATAGATAGTACATCCTCAAATCTGGGAAACACCTTTTCAAAGATGTCAAATACGCAATATATTCATATGCTCCAATGATATTAAAATCAACTAACAATACCTACTTGCCACACCTGTGTATTTTCAAAACAAACTTGTCTCTGAAGTTAGAAAAATACGCTTAAAGCCCTATAACTTCGTTTCTGTACTGAATTATGAATCTATTTAGATCCCGTATTTTAAGTTAGGCATACACAAATCCAGTGTCAAAGTTTCAGCTCACCATGTCTTATGGTGGCTGAGTTTACTTGTGACAAACGTTTTTGCTTTAAACGTCCATAACTTCACTTCTACGTTGAATTTCCAATCAATTCAGAGCCTATATTTTAAGTTAGACCTACTCAAATCTACTGTAAAAGTTTCAGCTTTATATATCTTATGGTAGCTGAGTTTACTTGTGACAAAGTTTTGCGGACAAACAGACAAACCGACAGAAATTTTTCTAAGGGTGGATTCGGTTTCTCCAATGTATGAAACGTAAAGAAAACTAGATATGAGTCAGTTCTAAGCAATGTACAGACAAAATCATTATTTTATTTATATAGATTTATCAACTTTCTAGGACTAGACTATCTAAAGTTGATCATAAAGAATGATTATAATTCCAAACATGAATGATTGCTAATAAGAAATAAAATCGATGTAAAAAAATAAAATGGTTATTCGAAATTAAAGTGAATTTTTTTTATAGAGTATAAACAGTATTTAAATAAAAATATAAGAACTATTAAAAAATCATTTACTGAATATATCAAAACAACTTTCCCTGAACATTTTTTACTTCTATCCATACATACTCAGAATGATAAGGACCATAATATAATATGCCTTTATGATTAATTGTGAATTCAGTGGGTTGGGCACCGTCCAGTTAGCTATGAACAAATTATATGATACAATTATATTTTGACATAGATGTACGTCAAGTGAATTTATAATAAGGATATTAATGGAATATGTGACAACGTACTCGAGACCGATAGCTAAATATATAATACTGAAAAAGTGATATTGTGTAATACAGAAATAACAAATTGTATTATAAATATCAAAAAGCGAGAAAACTTACAGAAGTCTGATATTTTGAACATGTGAAACAATTAACTATTGCATTAAGGATTTAAAATGAATAAGTTCGGGTATAGAAATATCATACTGTTCATTTTTTTTCTTTTTATTTTAATATATTAGAAAGTAAGAAATATAATCTGTTTTAAATTAAATATCGTTTGACTTGACAAATAGTGCCACAAAATTGGTACGACTCAGCGGCCTGATAGCAGGCAGCACAACAATTAAGATTCAGTGATTGCAGAAGTGTTTTTCATTATTTTATGGACTTTTGTTTTGAGCAACTTTCTTTATAGAGTCTTTTCGACGGGATGGAAATAGAGTGGTCAAACACTGTACTCACAGTTAGATGCAAGTTTAAACTCGGTTGACAGAGGTCACTGCCCTCCAGTGCTTTGTAATTCTATTGTAATCCTTCAAACGGTGTGACCAGTTTGAAAAGAAAACATAATATTTTTCTTTGAAAATTCTTATATTTAAACGGAAAGCTGAAATTTTAGGTTATTTAAAAAATAGGAAGATTTGTTCAGTTAAGACTTTTAATAATTTCACAATAATCCTAAAATTACAGCACTCTATAGTCAGTAGTTAAGAGAAAAAAAGTTTGTTTAAAATCACATACTGGCGAACATTTTTTTTTCATTGTGAAATATTTTCTAAATACGTAGAGTGCATCTTCATTATAAAGGCCACTATTAAATAAAATATGAATTTTTCACATCAATACTGTGTGACTACAGTGTCTGAAACAAACTTTAGATGCACTTCTACTCACATATCGTGCATACACAAAAACACATACATGTACGCACACACAAACACTTATGGAAAAATTTCAAAAATAGTCTCAGGAGTACCTCAAAACGTGTGACAACATCAAAGTCGCATTTTTCATTTTGCGATTCATTTTTCATTTTTCATACTACTTTACATGTAGTAAATTTGTGTCACGTAATTAGTGATAATTGTAATAGTTACTATATCGTTGAAACATATTAGCGTAAAAGTTAAAATTATTAGTATTGAGTCATCGTAGAGAAGTTTCCTCTGCTGTAATGCAGTTAAAAGTCCTTCTGCTGGAGTAACTTAATGAAACCATATTATCGTAAACTGCATTTGTTTGAGTGCCTTGCGCACTTCCTGAGAAACTTACAAGTAAGTAGTCACACTACTTACTTCAATGAGTAATAAGTACTAAAAAACTTTTTACAAGCTAACCAAACTTCCTTCAAATAAAATTAATATTATAAAGTCATATTAATTGTCTGTTACAAGATGACTAAATAATAACCCTAAATGACTCTGGTAGGTTATTAACTGATTAATTCAATAATATGTTTAAAATGAGGTGATGCATTTTTTTTTTATAAATAAAATTTCTTAAAGATAAAAGATAATTGTATTATACATTTTAACTATCTCTTTTGAGTATTCAGGTATTAGTAACTATAAAAAAAATTGAGATAAAATTATGAATCAGAGTAACTAATTTAGTCAATACTAATTTAGTAATTGCTAATTAGTAACGCTTGTAATTATCACAAATAATAGAGTATTAACACTCTGAAGTCTCTCATATTACATGTCATGGAAGGGCATATTCAATGATATTGTAAATAAAGAATAACTGATTTCATAATTTGGTTTATAGTAGTATGGAAATTAGCAGAGCATTGACTCTATTGTTATTGAATATCAACTAGGCTTAATCTGTTGACGATTCCTTCAATTTCAGTTTAATCCAATTCAAAAATATCTGAGCTATTGTTGACGAAAATCTTATAAAAGCTCTTTATAACGGCTGTTATAACAGCAATGTTTCCTTTCAAAACACATAATAGCAATTCTTTTGTATCTTCCCAGTTAGTCTAGTGATTTTTGTTTCAAATGTGTATGAACAAAACACTTTATTCATTTTCTGTTTTAACAGATTCTAAAGCTGCTTATGTTTTACCAAGACAAAGCATTTAATAATATCTTAAAATTATTCTTTAATACAATATCCTACATCATTGTTTGGAGCAAATACAGAAATTTAAGCAATTAAAGCCTTAGCCCGCAGTACATACAAGATCACATCAAATTGGGGAAATATTTAACTTAAATATGAAGAGAACAAAACAATCATTTGTTAGTTACAGATACACTAATAAAAGTTTTGATCAGATTTTGAAATAATATCTGTATTTAAGAAAAGAAAAACAAGTAAATAAAAAAAACAAGCTATAGTACACGAAGTTTATTATAGAAACCAATATATTTGATTAAACCAATATATATTTGAGCAGCACCAGCTTGACGAAAGAGTATTAACAGATACGTTATATTAAGGAACAATATGAAGTACAGATTTATAAATGGAAAAGTAGCATAGGTCACCTATTATAAATGCCTCTCTGTGAGTAGACTATTTATCAAAAATAATACGCAAGTTAGCAGACTACGATCTCACCGTTGAAGGGCTTTAATCTTGTGTACGAACGAGTATACGTGTTTTAATAGGGACTGTGAACACTCGTACGTTTCTATGTGTACCACCTCCCTATCAAGAAGGCTTCCTCTGAATTAAACGGGTGGAGCAGCCAGAAACCATAAAGAAGGGGTACAAACAAGAGATTAACCCAAGGAATGCTGATGACAAAACAATAATAATTAGATAAAAAGTAACCAAAAGAAATTGGAAATTGTAGAAACATTTCTAATAAAAAAAAACATATTTAGATATTCAGATAAAGTATAGCGACAAAATATTAAAGGGTTTTCAATCATACCCGAACAATTACCCCACGGAATTATCAACCCCTTGCTATTCATGATAATTTCCAGAGTCTCAGCTTTTATGTATGTTTAATGTTCAAATCCTAAAATAGATTTGCCACCTAAGCGCTTCTCAAGCAGGCCTTAGGTGGTCTTAGTTATTCCAAATTGTCTTTTAATTTGGAAGACAATTAAGTTGTATTGCTGCAACAATAAATACTACCTTTGGGCCTGTGGTTGTCATTTTTTATCTTTAGAATAACTTTAGAGATTTTCTGTTAGTGAATTTGTTTGCTGTTAGTCTTAGTTATTAATTTTCTGTTGGCTTCATTTTCAATTTTGATAAAAAAATTTATTATTATTTTTCACTGTTTTTTTTCTTTGTCAGCTATTTTTAGTAAATTTTTCGTTTTCCTTGAGGCCAACCTGCCACATATTTAGTGAAGCTGTCCAGTTGGCTATTATGCTTTTCCTATAACATTTCCTTTCTTGATGACGACCGTTAAAAGGGTCAAAACATTGAATATGAGTTGAGTCCTAGTGTCTAGTTTAATTTGTATCTCTGTTTCAAAGTATATATATATATAATATATATATATGTTACATTTCTTTAAAAAGAAAAAAACAAATTAGGTTGTTTTATTGTATAAAACATAATTTATTTAGATTAATTTTCCAGCATAAATAAGTTATGGCATGAATTGAAACAGTTCCAAAACAAAATGAAGATAAATGTAAGGTAAATTAATCTGAGTGGCAGAGGATATGGATCAGACGCACTGATTCTGAACTGCCGACTGTTGGCGTAGCGCCCTTTTGCCAAACATCTATATATATATATCTATTACTGTTTTTTCACGCTACCTCTCTATTGATTTTCACTATCTCTTTCTCAAGTTTATTTATTTTCATCAATCCATTGATCAAATAACTTATATATTTTCTTTCGTTTTTCAATAGAATTTTAAAGAGTAAATACAATAATCAGTCAGCCGTTGTTATAGAAATAGCTGAGTTCATTGACAGTTAAATAGCACTGTTTAAGCAAATTGAGAGTCTGACAACAGGGGTTAATGTAAAAGGCATTACTGTTAATGCCAAACCGATTTAAGTGGGATCAAAGCAGACCATACAAACTACACTATACTTCAACGTTGACTGACTAATTCATCAGGTATCACATTTTACGCAAATAGCCTTGGCCCTTGTTAAATTAGATAAATGCAGCACATAGACCTAATATTCTATTAAAAGTAATAATTTATTTTAGTATCGGATAAAAGTTAAGGTATACAACTATAATTAAAGATACAAAACAGACATTATTTATTCTTTCAGTTGTTCACCATTATTATGGAATAATTATTTCAACTGAACTCTAATAAATTGATTTAGTTATAGGTACTGACAATTTTAAAAAATAAAATAATTCAAAAGTAAATAAAATGAAAAATAAAGTTTACGTTATGAATGACGTTTTTAAGAAAGTATAAACACTAATATATTTTTAATTTGGAAGACAATTAAGTTATATTGCTGTAACAAGAAATACTACCTTTGGGCCTATAGTTGTCATTTTTTATCTTTGGAATAACTTAAGAGATTTGCTGTTAGTGAATTTGTTTGCTGTTATCTTGGTTCACTGTGCAAATTTATTTCTTCAAGTGCTCTTGGTGACTAACAGAACAGATAATTCTCCGATGTCAAGATTATAAATGCTTAATCAACTTTTTAGAATAATAATAATTTTTTTTCACTCACTTATATGCGTTTTTTATTGATGAGAATTTTTTCATCTATGTGGTGTAAAATTGCACTACTATTCAATAAGAAAGTATTAATTAATCATAGTAAATATCATCATATTTATCTGTATAACTTGCAGTTTCAAAACTAAAACTGGTCTTGTAGATATTGTTTCCGAATAGGCCCTTCCTCCTATAAATTTTGAATGAATTCACATTATATAAGTGTTGATTTAACGCCCAGTGGTATTAATTACATAATTTTGATTAATAACCTTAGTTTAAACAGTACGAGTACTAAAGTAATTTGTCTGTAAAGAATTTCTAGGATTTGAACAAAAAGAAGACACATCATGTTTCAGTTGAAAACTCCTAAAAGTAGTTATTAAACCAATTTTTATTTTTTTCTTACTTTATGACTTCTTGCTGATATTTTACAAACTTTTGCCAGTTATTACGAAAATGTGCAAATAATGAATCTATTTGATATACTGTCATAGATTTTACACACCTTTGAAAACACAGATTTTATCATAAACTGTCATTTTCCAAAAGCTGATTTAAAAGTACTCTAGACCTGGTGACCTTGAGGCAAGAGTAGGATATTCCGAATCTCAGTTATTCTTGCATCAAAATGATAATCCCTCAAAATTTTATAAAAATGTTGTTGAAAATTTGGTGAAATCTCTCAGAATCGCCATGGCTTTCGAGATTGCACAAAAAAGTAAAATTTATTCAGTTTCCCAAATGCATAAGACTTTTTGGACATACTGCTCTAGAAAAGCCACAAATTTACATATTTATGCCGTTTTAGTTTGTTTACATTTTGAAACAGAATCTTATCGCAGAATAATTGTGATATATACAACTGTTTCTCTTCCTTAAGTCATGTTCTAACCCACTGTTCATATATTACTGAACGGCTCTTCTGCTGTAAGATTAAAATCTAGTTGAGATTTAAGAATTTTCTTATTTTGCTGCTTTCAATTAGAGTATGGCATGATTAAAGTTTATTGAATCGTTAGATTTCAGTTTAATATTCTACTATATGTTTTTTTTTATAAATAAAGAGGACTTTATAAATAAACATTTTCGTTTTATAAATGAAATCTAAAAGACTCGATATCATCAGCTGATTCTAAGACATGTCCTTAAGATTTTTCAAAAAATCCAATCTGATTTTAGTAAATAGTTACTTTTTGCTGGGGCATTGTGGTTAAATTCCCTTTTAGATTTAAAATAAAAAAAAAAGTTGTTGGAGTTCTTAATAACTCTTCTTAGTAGTAGTTCTGAGATTTCCTTATCATTTTGTTATATTTAGTCACCTCTCAGATAAGGGAGGAATGCGATTGTTGTTCACTTTGCATCAGTCTCGAAATAATCTCTTTGACAATTTAAAATCAAACGGATGAATTCACTGTCCAAGCATTTGTTGATCTAAGTTCGGGTATCAGCACAAGGTTTTGTCAGTTGATTTTCACAATTATTCTGATTATAATTTTTGACAAGTTTTTATCATTAATGTACTCATTATCTATTTACTTCCAGATGAATCAATACCCAATGAGAAAAGTCATCTAGGAAAGCTCAGATTTAGTTTCGCTACATTTACTATGCTCTTAACTAGAACGAATCTCTAGTAACTAGAATGAAAAATTACTGATTAAAATTGGAAAGATTAAATAACAATTTGCCTTTTTTTTATGTTTCTCAAACTTGTAATTGAGACGTCTTTTCTGATAATGCAAAAAAGTTTTATTGTTTCTGCAAGCACAGAACAGTAGTAATGATGAAGTTTTCCTTCATCATAGCTACTGGATTCAAATAAAAAATGTTTAACAAATCATGTGAAATAATTGTTGAAATGAAAAAGAGATTTTTCAATAAAAAGCACTCTATTTTTGATTTACAATGGCCGACAAGTTGATGGTAAAACCATTCATCTTCCAACAGTAACACAGCCAACACAAACGAAAGTATCTGCGTTTGATTTATATTCCTCCTTTGTTCATAAAAATCAAATTCATCTTCTAATGTTCTCAAATGTTTGGCAGACAAAATAAAATAACATACAACTTCGTATCGCTTTATACTCTGCAGCATTAAGGATTTCAGCACTTGTTTTTACAATTATTAGAAATAATTACTTAATTTCCTCTTATTAGGTGGATGTTGAGCACCGGTGAATCTTGGAATACCTGTTAATTTCAGTTTATTCTGGTTCATTCAAATAAATATTAAAGAAAATAGTAAGAAATATATGATTTTTCAAATAGCGGCATTAAAAAGAAAGAAGAATAAAAAATAAATTCTCTCAACATAAGTCAAGTAAAATTACTGACACCAGATGTAAAATCTATTTTTGTTATAGAAGAAATCTAACCAGTTTTTTTTCTATATATCGCCTTCTACTTCTTCTGTGTCTCCTTTTATCACTTGTACTGCATAACTTGTAGTACATTTTGTTCTGGTTTGACTTTCTATTTTTTTTCTGCATGTCAATAGTCGTAGCCTTCCTTCAGTTGTCTCAGTAATTGTCATACAGGTTAGTCACTTAAATAATATCCTGATGCTACCCGTAGTATAACACACTTCTGTTTCCTCCATTCATATCAGTTGGCCTTCTGAATATTTTGTTGTCTATGACATTTAGTACAGTTTGTTTTTAGATATGAAAACTATAGGGTCTATTTCTGTTATAGAAGAAACTAACCAGTTTTATCTATAAATTAAAATTTAAGCATTTTGTTTTCATGTTTAAATAAAACGAGATGGCTTATTGCTGGTTCAGTTGTTCATGATTTAATATTATACTTTTTCAATTTGAATGTATTGAGGGTGTCTTGAGACTTATTATTTTGGTTGATTGTCAGTAGGTCCAAAGGAGTGCGTAGTGGTATCGACTCCCTGGTCAGACTGTTCGGCCTCATGCGGCACTGGTCTGTCAAGAAGAGTCTCAAACGACAACCCTCGCTGTCAGGCCCACAACGAGACTCGCCTCTGCCAACTGCGGCCCTGTCATCCCTACACCCACCTGCATCGCCTCCGGGTAAGCGACCTCACCTACATCATTATGCTATCAGTCCTATATTCTTCATCCTGCAAGCTCTTTATAAAATTCATTGTCTCCTATTCCGCTTCCACCATATTTAATATTTCTTATCTCTCATTTCAGAAGTTTTTTTTTTATCAACATTTCAACTTCTGTTAATTTTTTTCATTGAAATAGCAATTGACTCTGACACATAGTGGCAACTGCATTTCGAATAAAGCATCAAAAAAATAAAGTTATCCATTTAAATGAAGGAATGTTCCTACTGGTAAGCTTTCCCTCTTTATTTATGTATTCTTTTTGAAATTATGTTAATTGCATTGTCAGATGACCAAGTGATATAGTAAATTGTAAAGGTTTTTCAGTAACTGTTACAAATGTTTGCTCTTTAATGACGTGGCAATCACAATGGTTCACAATGGAATGCCAATCTAGCTTCCTTCTGTACTTTAATGAAGTGGCAAATGGCATAAGCCGAAACATTAAAACTACCATCATCTTTATAACACACCATCTGGTCTAACGCTGTTTTTTTCCATAACTTTTGTTTTCATAATGTTATGAACGTAATAGGTTCTTATGCTCTTAATCATACTATCCAATATTTCTTTATACTAAAAAACTAATTAGTAATTTTTGGTTTTCATTGAATTATTAATTTTAAAGAAATATTGGTGTCTATGCTTATTATCTAGTAATTAAGATCATTTCCAAAAGTGAAATATTCGATGTAAGCAACCGGTGTTCTCAATACAAGTTTTAAGTTTACAGTTTCATGAAATATGTTGATTCGTTCACAGCTTCAAAGAAATGGTACATCCATAATTTTAATCATTTTTTTTTATTTTTTTTATAATAATATTTTTTTGTATTAACATTCTATTTAAATATCTATACTCTTACCCCAAACTATAATCCTCAGCATTAAGCATTTATGATTTATTAACTGTTACCCTTAATAAACTGGCACTTCTAAGTTAAGAATCTGTTGAAAATACTTCATCATATGGCAACTGCTACACCATCTTATATTGAAAAACTGAATATTATGATTGATTTCCTAAATATCCTTCACATTCCTCTGTTGTTTTCCTATCCATCCTCAATGTAGTTTGGTAATATGCAAACATCTTACTTTCCAACATTAACATTATACTAATAACCTTGCTAAAACAGATACTTATAATTATAATACACAATAATTGCTTAATTATAATTAATTTTTATGCTTCTGTATTGATTTCTATTGTGCTTAACAATTTATTCGTAATTTTTCCTGTCAATGGCTTTAACCATTTGTATTTCATGAAATAACTATAAAAATCTATAGTTTTTCATAATAGATGATACATTTCATCATGCAAAGCTCTTTATGGTCAAAGAAGATCATACAATCGATTATCAAATTCCATAAAAAGACATTTTCCCAACGTAAAGTAATGTTTTGAGATAAAAGGTGGAGCCATGTTATTATGTTAATAGAGTATATGATGACGAATGTTTTTTCAAAAAAAAGAGGTCATACTAATAGACAAGGATAAAAATTTCAGGTCATATGTAGGTAATTGTGATTACCTCACCCTTTGCCTTAATTATCCTCATAACTTCATTAGTTCGTGCACTCTTGTAACTGTGTTTACCATTTACATTCCACCGGCTATTATTCATTCTACGTGCGCCTAGCCACTATATTTTTTAACTTTCAAATGAATAATCATAGGTAATCAATCCATTGCTGAGCACAGTAATTATTCTAAAGTTTCGGTTTAATTTAAGTTATTTTATATAAGTTTCTAAATTGAAGAAATAACAAGAAATTGTACAACAATCGAGTATTATACACTTATCATAAACTCAAAGTGACAACGTGTAAAATGCAGAATTAATTATTTAAAAATAATTTTATTTAAAATTCCAAAACAAAAATTACTAAATAAGTTTAGGAAAGCTTACTAAAATGTAAACTGATTGCTAACTTATTCAAGACAGTGCTAATTTACGAAATTTTATAGAACTGAACAAACCCCCCTGTGAGTTCACTGCTACTAAACTAATGAGGTACTGTTGACTACTAATTAATCAAATATATAAAAAACATTGACAGGAAGATATTCATTCAGATATAATATATTAAAGACGATTTACTATAATAAAAACTCAAAAACACTAAAATACAAATTACATAATTTGCAACTTTTATAGTTAACATTTTTTACTCCAACGCTACGATGTTAAAATATCAAAAATTGCCATTTGTTTACATTTTAACATTCACCTATCAGTACGTCGTTTTCTTTCTGTTCTGACTATTTGAAGTATTTCATAGTTTAAGATTTTAATAATAATTTTTTTTGCAGAATTTTATAGGTAAAATTAAGAAGTGTGAATTAGTATTAGTTGTTTCTAACTTCCACAATTACAGATTCACTATTTTGGCTGTTCTGAGACAAAATGGCTGGCTCATTTGTTATTTGACACCCAGGTTTTTGTTGAGGGTGTGTCATAATATCAGATTATGTTATATTGCATACTTTATTTTACATTGTATTCTTTTACTAATTCGGCAATATTTTGGCTAACTTCTCCTATATAAGTTACATACAAGTATTTATTATTATAAATGTTAGTATTTTTGTTATTATTTTGCTTTCTTATTCTTGCTATTTTTTAATTTTATTTATTAAGAATGAATTATATCCGTTGTTAACAACTATCATTTTTATTGTATTTAGTCCACTTTTTAAGTTATTTTCATTTATAAAAATCCTTGTTAGTCGATCAATCATACAACGAAATGCTGATGGATTGTTATATCTGCCGTAGTTCCTTGTAAAACCGGTTAAGCGGCTATAACTCAGATTCACGACGTAAGACGGACATTTATAATAATATCAAGACAAAACACTCAAGTGAGGCTCAAACAAAAACAATTTGTTTTTATTGAAGGATTTTAGTCCAATTTCACAATTTGTTTTCTGTGGTTGGGATGTTCATTTTTATTTCACGTGTTTACTGTATAATCTTTTGTTGCATGTATATTTAATTAAAACAAATAACAGTGTACACCTGTAGGCTATTTTGTTGCTGTTTCATTTAAATGTTCTCATATTTTTTTGTGTTTTGCTTGTTATATTTAAGCTAATTATATAAATAGGGAATTGTAATACAAGCCACTGAGTGGACATGCCTCTAGCAGGTCAGATTTATTACCTCTCCACCCATTACTCTACCTACTTGTACTTTTCCACTCCAAATTTAGCCAGTCATGTTTGCAGCTTCATTATATATATATATATATATATATATATATATATATATATATATATATATATATATATATATTCAATGTACATAAAAAAACATAGAGAAATTAAAAACACACGCATAGAGTCTCTAATTTTCAGTTGAATCCTCTTGAGGAGAGATAAGAGAGGGAAACCAAGCGCACTGGTGCACAGATGGTTCGAGGTTGGAGACAGTCTCCAACCGTCTCTGTACCAGTGTGCTTGGTTTCCCTCTCTTATCTTTCCTGAAGTCGATTCAACCAAAAATTAGAGACTGTAAGTGTGTGTTTTTAATTTCTCTTTGTTTCTTTATGTACATTGAACTTTATTTGTCCCTTTCGGATCGTATGTTCATCGAAAAAGTATATATATATATATATATATACAATTAAGAGAAACGGTCCAGCGGACTTTTTTAACTAAAATAAATTCAAAACTATGGAAACACACAGAAGAGTGTTCTGTGTGTTTTCTTCGTTTTGAATTTATTTTATATATATATATATATATATATATATATATATAGAAAACTATAGTTTTTAGGGACTCGGTTAGTCCCGAGTACCGATAAACTATAGTTTTGTATCTATTCCACGGTCGATACTTTTATCAATATTTATATATATATATATATATATATATATATATATATATATATTGAATTAGAGATTGTAAGTTTGTGTTTTTAAGTTCTCTATGTTTTTTTTTATGTACATTGAACTGTATTTGTCCATTTCGGTCATAGAGCTTCCGTCATACGGTCATAGAGCTTCTGTCAATAAACGCTCCGACCATCCCATCGCCATCCATGCCAACAACCATGGACTCTCCTTCAACGAGTGCTTTAGGGTGCAGATATTACAAGTTCCTCCAGAGAGTAAAACGGTCACCCTACGCGCATCCGAGGAGGCACATATCTGGTTTCTTAATGCGCGTTGTAAACCAGGTTTGAATTTAAAAAGATAGGGCTGCTCTGAATGGTTAGAGATTAGTTTATCTTTGACTATTATTTTTTGATTATTATCTTTTTGTTTTTATCTTAAATTATTATTTATACAACTTTATTCCAATCAACCTCATTATTATTATTGTTTAAGTATTTATTATTTATATTCCTGGATTGTATTCTGTTTCAACTATTTTCCTATTATTTTCTTCATTATCATCTTTTAAGTTTTTATTATTTTATATTTCCTAATTTTCTTCAATTTCACATTCTATTTCTTAGCTTATTCTTAGTTAATTTTTCTTACCTCACTTGAACCGGGCACGCTTGTGACAACACTGTTGGTCTCCAACCGTCGCTTCACAAGTGCGCTTGGTGTCCCTATCTCAACTCTCCTGATGACAGTTCAACCGGTGAAACGTTTATATATATATTATATATATATATAATCAGATTCAATAACATATCGACCGTTTGATAGAATAGGTGTGTTCTCTAATCGGGATTCGGTCAATTTTCTAGAATAAAAAATCAAACTCCCGTTGCCGACGTTTCGGTTTTATTTTCATAAAAAACGAAACCTTTTTCATTTGCCTACAAACAAAGGATAATAAGAAATCACATATCAAAATCAAACATATACACAATATGAAAATGGATTGTTACAACTTATGAATATTACAAGCAGAACTATTTCAGAGATATATAAGTTTTTCCTTAATACCTACATCATTGAAAATGACACCTAACTTAATTGATGCCTGTTTTTTTAACAAGTTTGCCAATTTTTCTAAATAACGCTCTCATTATTTCAGCCATAGAGTAAAGTATATCTCCTATAGTCGATATGACTCGAATGATCAACATTCATCGTCAGGACGTAAATAACTTCTTAGATGACTTTTCAGGTTTATTATATATGCAAAGTGAAGACAGTAGGGGTTGTTTTTCTTCAAGTTTAAGATGAGTTGGTCGGTCGTTAATACTGTGGGGTGAGTGGCCCCTCCGGGTTCAAGTTACTATCTGTAAGGATTTCTGGATGCCCTTGATGTGAATTAAAGAGCAGGCTACCCCCCCCCCCCCCCCACAGATTTAACGACCAGCTCATCTGAAACTTGAAGAAAAACAACCCCCACTGTCTTCACTTTGCATATATAATCAATATGCTCTTCTTCTTAATCTCGTGAGGTACCATGAGTTTTAGGAACAGGTAACTGATTAAAGATCGAAATATCGAAACAAAAGACTTTAAAATTAATTCTTTTATGTATTTTTATGTTTCAAGTATTAATTTTATGACTTTTAGAATCATTTTGTGCGTGTTTCGTCTTTGCTTACATATTTTAATTTGGTAGCTCTTGAAATCAACACAGATTACTCCTTGTTTGTCCTCTACCATTTTTAAATGAATACACACTGAACTATCTATCAATAGCTAACCACTACATTATACCCTTGATGGATGTTTTACTATTTGCAAGCCTCCTGTTTATTCCTGAACTTGAGTGCATTTGAGAGAGAATGTGCGAGTTGTTGGTTCATTATGTGTTAATAATGTGAAAGGAAATGTGACAATATATACCTCATGTTTAATTCCGTCATACTTTCTGTTATTTACATAAACTTTCTATGTAAATCGTCTATTTGGTGCTATAATGATTTGTTGTTTTTTTTACTGGTACAATACTTAGATATCGTCGTTTTCACCTCCGGTTTTAAATTTTAAATGTAAATAACTTATTTTAAGTAAATAATTTATTTAAGTAATTTTTTGTAATTATCAGATTTTACAAGTTTAACACATATTTTATTCGATTAATCAAAATATTTTTCGTTATGTAGAGTTTAAATAAAAAATTAGTCTTTCAGTTTCTAATTAGTCCTAAGCATTTCTTTAAATATGCTGTTTACTTTAAATATGCAAGTGTTTAGGTTGTTGTGTGTAGTAATATATAAAAGATGTATAATTCTTAAACATGCCTCTTATAATTTCGTTTCACTATGATCATTAATTATATATTTAAATCGTGAACTTAACATATCAATAGATTTGAGATTAGTTTAATAAGAAAAGCCTGCAGGATATTCCTCTTAGTCCGTATGACTCTAGTCCTGCTTGAAGAGGGTCATTCGGGAGCCGTCATCCCAGCTTTTAACCCTATTAGACCTCTGTTCTGCATAATCCTTAATTTACTTTTCCAATCTGTGTAACTATAGTAGAAAATGTTTTAAGAAATTTACTTTTACCAGTTTGTTTCTTCAAATTACTAAAGATCTCGCAAATTCCTTGGGATTCATATCGCATGGCAGTCCTTTAAAATTATAATAAATAACTTATACAGACATCAAGTAAGAAAATTAACAGATTACTTCCGATAGCGCCACACAATGAACTGAAAACAGTGCAGTTCAAAATAAAGAAGAAGAAAAAAAAAGAGAAATCGTCTGCTACTTCAAACACAGAGAGACCTGGACATCCGTGTGAGTATACCTACGACTATTCCGAGATGCCAGGGGTAAAGTGAGATTGTGATGATTTTACTTAAGAAAGAAAATTCAAGGTATAAACATTTTTCATTCAATAATGTATGATTAATCAAGACAATCAATTAATTGCATTTTTTTTACTTAGAGCACATATTAGTGAATGTTTAGTGAGCAGAATAAATTGGCTGAACATAAACGAGTTCTCATATTTCCTAGATACTTTTTCTAGTCTTCTTATTAAGGACTTCTATTGACAGGGAAGAAACAATTTAATGAAATATGTTTAAAAGAAAGCCTGCTCTCTAAGTACACAAATATATATATATATATATATATATATATATATATATATCAGATTCAATAATAAATATTTATTATTGAATAATAAATTTTCTACGCACAATTTTTATAAGATGAGTATATTTTTATTAATTCATAACATATTTTTTTTAAGTTTGAAAACACTTTTGGGTATCTTGCACCTCGAACAAATTGTTTTATTTTATTATTTTTAAACAATGTTTCAACATAAAAGCAAATGGGCTTCAAGTGTAGGTGTAAAGCCAAAACATTGCTACATCTGAGGTATATCTATAGCATTATTTCTAACAGCTTCAGTTCAGTAATGTTATTTGGGGAACTTTATATTTTACTTGACAAGTTGGTGAAGTTAATTTATTTTCTTTAAGTAGAATTAAAAGTAAATAAATCAATGTTATCAGTTAGTGTTTCGATTATTTTTGGATATTAATGTTTATAACCTAAGGACCGTTTATTTATAGAGGTTACCTTCACTTGTTCATGGTATTGTGAGAGGTCTCTTTAAAATATAGTTATAAATAATAGAGAACCATATAAATGATTGAAAGGGGACTCTTAGTTTCTATGTGTTTATTAACATTTGCAAATGTAACTTGTATGCTTCTACAATCTCTATTTCATCTAGTAAGGATTCCCGAATGGTTCATTGTTCAGTCCTGTGCTGATTGATCCTGATTCCACATCAATACCAGCATGCATCCAATTAGTTTTCTTGACATGCACAATAAACTATGTCACAATAAATTTATTACATAATAAAAGAGTAGTTTAAAAAGCATAAATTAAAAAATTTGAATTTTTTGATTGTTTAGTGTAAGTTCTACTGGTTTAAAAAGAAATCATTCTAAACATCTAGAATATGGAAAAACTGTATATAGTTAATTAATTTCATTTAGTGTGTATCAATTAGGAAGTTAGCCCAAATTTATCCCTTTCATGAAGTATTACTGAATTCTTGAGCGGTATACTTGCCAGTGTAAGCAAATATTTAAGCTTTGGATAACAAAAGTTAAGAAGTTTTACGCGGGTAGTTCAAGGCGAGAAAGTTAACTCTCTTGAACTAGCAGCATCAACTTCATATTTGATACCGTATATTTAACCTCCACATATAGATTATTATATATGAGTATGTATGGGATATAAACTACAAAATAGTGCTCATTAAACTATTACAGGTCTTTCGCCATTTATACAAAACTGGTAAAAAATTGTAAGATTTATTTGTTTTCATTAAACCTAATCTTTATTTGAACAGAAGTGCTCCTCCAGTTTGATCTGCCTGTGTAGGACTCCAACATCACATTGCTTGTTGCTTTCAGGATTAAGGGGGTAAAACTGAAAAACCCCTTAAGCCAAAAATATTGGATCCAAAAGATCAAAATCAGAACATTATTAAATCTAATCACTTTAAAGAAATCTTCAACAACGTTATCTAAGCTCCAAAACGCTAAATATCACACCTTGTAATTTTTATATCAAGAGGAGCATGTTATATTTTTTGGTTTCTTTTTAAATTTAAAAGGATTATTAGGTTAGGTTAGGTTGGGTTGCAGTGGCAGTCCACAAGGGAACACACGTAGGCCGAGTATTGGCCCTTTGTGATACCACACAATGAAGATTGATTCTACAGTGGGAGTACTAAATTTTGCCTAACTCAAATGTATTTAGAGTAGGGATCTTTAACGAGTACCTGACATCGTACAGGCTCGGGGCCGACGGTTTAACGTCCTTCTCCGAGGGACGACGCGCTCAGATTTATTCACCTCCCGCGTGAATAAATCGAGGTCCAGGTGGGAATCGAACTCCGGTCGTATCAGTTCAGAGGCGAGCACGTAACCACTGAGCTAGCCTGGCCCCCAAGGATTATTATATTACCTAAATGAATTGGGCAAAAAAGGTTGCCATACAAGTTCTCACCTGATACTCCATTCATTCATTTAACTATACTTTTTAAAATTTATTCCAAAAATTAAATATATTTTACTGTTTATATTTGTAAATAATCCCCTTCAGTTAAAAAAAAAGTGATATTGCACAAGTCTAGTAGTGTTAAACACATATTTAACCATTAGACTTTCCAAATATTAATGTTTAAGAATTTAACAAATAAAAGTAATTTTTGGTTTTGCATAGCGTTGAATTGTCAATAGCATTACACGTTGATTCCCTCTTTCAATATCAGGCGCAATCACAAATAATAGCTTCCAGAGACCAGTTAAACGATTCTGTATTGTAAGCCACGCTTTATTGCAGTGCTATTTATTTAGCAACACAAAACTAACATTTTCATTTAATAAACGGTAGCAAATCTCTTTTTTCCATTAACTCGTGAGATTTTTTGTGTTTTTTTTTTTAACTAACTTCTCTGGTTGACATTCATTTCAATTTAAAACTTCGTCTGAAATATATTTGCTTATCATTTTTGTACAGTTTTAAAGAACGTATCATTTTAATAAATATTTTATCCCCTCCAACAATATTATGATTGATATTTTATCATCGTTAATTACTGGAATGTTTTCAGAGGCATTTTAGATATTATATTATTATTTACGTCTTGACATTTAAAATACATGTCTTTTGTGAAGTTTTCTTTAAAATTAGAAAGATGATTTAAACTGGATATATAAACTTTACATACAAAGAAAAGTAAAATGTAGAACAAAGAAACACACTTACTAACTAAAATTTTCGAAAAATCTGCCTCCCCTACTATCCTACTCTCCCTTTCTCTTTTCTCCTGAAGACAATTTATCCTGAAATTTCAATTCTTAAGATGTTCTTTTCGCTTTGTGTTAATCTTCTTCGTATTTGAACTTGTTCTTTTGTTTTGATATATAACTTATTTAATTTGTTAACTCTTAACCTCTACTTAAAATTAATCTAAAAAAAATTGGTATTATTAGAAGAAAAGATGATTTATTTTAACACTTGAGAACTAACATGCAACAGGGTTGGTAGAACTGAGTCATCTATAGGGCCATGACAGTTCGGTAAAGAGTAAATCGATGCCAGTGGTTCCATGTTAATACTGTTAACAAACTTGAAGGATTCCGAATCATAAGAGCAATAACCGTATATAACCAGGGCAATAGCCAATTCTAGTAACGATTGAAATGACAGACTAGCTTTAATTACTGAAAGCATATAATACATTGCTATCCTCAACTCCATTCAATATTTTCTCTCTTTTTTTCTATATAGCCCAAAAACTGTTTAATTCAAATTCAAATTCAAATATTATTTACGGTCCCTTCAAATTTTTAATTAAAAGTTTAACAGATCAATCTTTTAAACCCAACTGTTTTATTGTCGGCTTTTAACGAATAAATTTTTAAAATTAAGACTTTTTTCTTAAACTTGAAAGTATTATTTGTTTTATTGAATTATATTCTTTGTTGTCTTCAGTTTTTAAAGTAGAATTGTTTAATTAATGGTTTGTTTAATTAATTAATTCTTTAATTAATTAATTTTCTTAAAGACATTTTTACTTATTTTCTTTTTTTACAAATTTAAAACAGATTTCAGTTTTTCATTTAAAGAAGGGATAAACTAGTGATTAATAGTTTCTAGTATACCTACTGTACCAATCAGTTAAAACACCATAATTATCCCTCCTAGTAATTTTTACATCAACAGGCGTATGTTACCTTTTTCTGCTTCATTTTTAAATTTAAAACGATTATTATATGAGCTAAATGAATTGTAATTTGGTAAAACAGGTAACCAGACAAGTTCTTACCGGACACTCTTTTTTCACCTGATTGCATCAGATTCTACATTTTTGGTCCTGAAAATATTCTTTCAATAACAGTTCCAACTCCTAATACTCTTTGTCTTCCTGTTTTTATTGCTTTGTTTCGTTTATTTAGTTTTTTTTGGAAAGGGTTGAACTTTTGAAAGCACTTAAGAACTTTTTCTGTAAAAGGGTAAACAGACAGTATTTGATCTTAAAGAGCATTGATTTATCTTAGGATGTTCTATGCAGTGAAAGAGAGAGATAAAAGGGTTTTGAGAATTAGTTATAAGATAAGTAAAAAACCTCGTTGGTCACATAAGTTCGCTTCCATAGACAAAACGCTTGTCCCTGTAAAGCTTAAAATTCGTGTAAGAAGAAACTGATTCTGTGGAGGGGGGTACTTGTGTAGGCTAAGCGTGGGGAGTTTAGGAAAGGTGTTGGAAGTGGAAGAGAAACAGGGTAAGATAAGTAAAAGTAAATTTCTGACGTTGCTGGGCAATTCGGTGGTCATATGTAGAGGAGGGATTCAGGTTCAGTAAACATATTAATGAGATGGCGAGTAGAACCTTAAAAAAATACATGAATGTGACCAAGCTCTCTGGGCATAGTTGGTGGATTATTACTAAAGCCTGAGGTACTCTATATGGAGCCATTAACGAATCAGTGTTGCTGTATGGTGCACCAATCTGGGGCCCTGACCTGGACTCCTCGCACTGCAGAATCCTGATCGCACATCAACGCAGAGCACAATTAGCTCTAACGAAAGGTTATAAGACGTCATCCACCCTAGTTACTCAAGTGCTGGCTGTCCGGATGCCCGTTGACATAAAAATAGAGCTAAAAGTAGATCTGTTCCTCCACAAGCACGGACGCCGCCCAAGGTGGGCAACAGTTGATCTGGAAGAGATAGGGGACCGAGAGGAGCTGTTGATAAGATGGGCACTTCAAAGTTGGCAGAGAAGGTGGGATGAGGGAACAGTAGGCAGATGGACCTACCGATACCTACCTGACGTATCATCGAGGGCGAGGCTGAAGAATTTTAATCTAGACTACTGACTGACTCAGATTCTCTCCGAACATGGGGACTTTGGACATACCTTTCCAGGTTCAAGAAGAGGGAGGAGGGACATAGTTCGTTTTCTGTTACTTCAAAAATATTTCATGGTTCAAAAATAACAGTATATCATTTTTTGAAATAACTAAATTTGTTAGTAAGTATTTGTTGAATTCATGTTCTAATTATATTCAGAGTGTAATAGGAATACAGTCGACTCCTTGATTGTAAATTGATACTCTCTATTGAGAGCGGTAATCTCAAGTCGACTCATCAATATTGCCTTTGTCGATCCCAATCTGTTTGACTCAAAGCTGAAATTTGTTTTCCTTTGTTCAGCAAGATAGTCAGAGTGGTATCATATTTCATACGTAAGAGTTTCTTCACTGTCTTTAATTATTCAAAAAAAATATCCACTGCCACATTCAAATTGTGGCTTATTTAAATTTTCGGATATGTAATAAATATGACAATTTCTTTAACCACGATTCAACACGATTCAAATTTAAATTTGTTCATCGTCTTTTCAATTGTTATTACTTTCATTTATATTAAGAATATTACTTAAACTATCTTTTGAACAATGTAATTTATCTGAAAATACATGTTCATTTTTTTTATGTTACTTGTGACTCAAGTAGATTATTCGTTGTGTTCTTAGAATAAAGATACCTCTCATGTGTGAAGACCATAATTCACACTAATGGTTCAACGTGTTGCTTTGTTTTCATGAATATACAAATATACTTTTTTTGTTGTACTTAATAAAAGTATAATCTTTTAACTTAACTTTTTTTTAAGTTATACTTAAATAACAATAAACTTAAAAACTTTAACGAAGTATTACTTTCGGTAAAAATTGGATTTAATCTCCTCTTAGCTCTGAGACGGAACAGAAAATTCGGTACCATAAAAAACTTTTTTTAGGAGATGCTTTCTATGAAAAATAATATACTTTTTTTGTGATTTAGTACAAATATGTCTACATTATTTTGATTAAAATTGATGAAATTTTAGCTTTGTAGTTGACATTTAATTTGTGCAGAATGGGATACACGTTGGAATACTTCTTTAGTACCGACAGTTTCAAAAACCTCTTTTAAATAGTAATAAACAAGCTTTTAACAACCTCTGATTATTTTGATACGAATATAACTGAAAAGACAGTAAAATATAGATTATAGATAATAATTTTGTTCCGAATTGATCAATGTGAAAGTGAGAGATAAATCACAGAATTAGATATGTCGGTAAATAACAGGTTCCCAACTCATCGTGACGTAATATTTTTACTATAGGCAATGAAAAATCAAAACAGCTTTTTCCTGCTCGTAGAAACCGATAGTTAAACCATTAACGATTAGTGATCTGTGAGTACATACTAATAAATGAAATAGGTATTATTAATCATGCATTGGTGAGCTTTATGTGAATGAGTTTTATATCGTATGGACGTCTAAATCTGTAAAAGCCACAATCAATCAAACGAGTAAAAAATCATACCAAAGATAGCCGTTTAAAATATTTGAAGAACAATTAATTATATTTACTGAAAATTTGGACACACATGGTCCTTTATTATTTATTCAATTATAAAATTTGTATTTTGTAACATTTTTCTCTGTGACGTTTTTCACCTCTAAAAGTCATTAAAAAATTGAAAAGCTAATGATTTGCGTTTCATATATCTCTCATACTTTGATAAACTTCATAGTTATCATGCAGAATTTTTGACTTTATATTGAAGTCTTGTTTTAATTATTCAGTTTTTCTTATTTTGTCTATGTCATCAACAATATGGAGTTGTCATTTTGCATTTTTTTTTTCACAACTTAAAGTGCAACCGAATATCCTCCAAATTTCGTGTGTCCCCTCTCTTTTTAGTACATCTTTTTTATCAGCAAGTGAAACTTTATATGAATCTTGAATAATATTATCACTATTTCACACTTGTGATCTAGAATTTGATAAAAGAATATTCCATTGAAATTTACATCACATTTAAAGAATGAGAAACAAAAATAACCAAAACACAGATATCTCTTTTTCCGTAAATAAATTAAGCATTGTTGAATTAAACAAAGGATGAGTTCAGTTTAAAGTAATCATCTAATCCCAGCCGCGGTGTTACCAACGCAATAAGTCGGCAAGTCTAATAGTGATTATTCTCCTGGTCTAATTAATTTTCAAACTCAATTCACTTTAAATTAGACTTTAATTATTCTAATCCAAAGTAGTTCAATTTGATAGCTTACCTATTAGGAAATCAAATGCCCTTTAGTATCTTAGATTGCTTTCATCGTTTCATGTTAAACCATTTTACTTCAATTTTCATTATATTTTTTTTTAAACTCAAATTTTAATTAAACTAAATTTTCCCTTTGTAGTTAATATAATTAAAGTAGTATTTTTCCTTTGAAACTGTATTTTTTCTAATTATTTATGGTGGAAGGTATTAATTTAGTTTTGATGTCAGTTATTCCTAAGTAAATAAATTGCTTTAAAAATTAAATTATCAAATTAAAAAAAGTTATCTCTTATTTTTAAATATCAAATGCTAACTGACTTTATTGAAGTAAACCTTCCTATATTATTTAACTTAAGGTTAAAACTTTCTAGGTTTTCCCTTAAAAATAATTACTATATTCTAATCAAAAAAATATTAATTTGGAGACCACAAAGAATTAATATATTTTAAAGTCTCTTGAGTAGTTGTTGAAGTTTGTTTGATATCTGCGTATAAGTCGGAGGATTATTAGCTTTGCCAAAAGATACTTCTTGCATAATATATTTTTGTAAGTATTCTTTCTCAACAGAAGAATAATTACAATTCTTAAAATGTAACTATTCTTTCTTTGAACATCCAAAGCTTTGTGGTCATACTGAAGGACAGCCTGTTTGATAGCTCAAATTTATTATATGTAAAAACAGCCATTATAATCCATATTTACTACATATATATTTTTTGGGTCAATATTGCATCATAGAAAAGCATATGAGGATAGAACATATGAATTTTCTCATTTTTCGAAGTCCACATTTGCCTCCTAGGAGGATGCTCGAAAGCTGGTTTGAACTTAAACCGTTAGTTCATTTATTTTTTTATTTATTCATTTATTTTTTATCATCTCACATTTTTACAATTTTTAGAAATTATTAATAATATTTTATATATTTCTTTTATTTTTCATCTTTATTCTTCTTTAATCTCGACTCCTTAGTTCTTTTTTTTATTTTTCTCGTTCGCGGCGGCACTGCATTAGCCCTCACCCAATGAGATCTTTAGTTTTTTGTCATCCCTCGGTCAATTGACTTCTGCAATCGTATAACTATCATATATATATATATATATATATATATATATATATATATATATATATATATATATAAATCAAAATATTAAAACGGTCCAAACCGGACAGATATATAAATGAAAAAAGACAACAAATAGAAGAAGCGAGAAAACTTACATAAGTTGCCCCGCAACTTAGGCAACCTTTTCTCCCATAGAACTGACCACACCCCCAGGCTTGTAGGTGATCGCGGAGGTACTCAACGATGTGGCCGACCCCGCTGCCTCACCTGCCCCATCATTAACCCTGAACCTCTCTTCTCCAATCTCAGCAATAGTTTTCAAGTCCCCCCCAACACCTCGTGCACCAGCACTAACTGCGTCTATCGCTTGGAATGTGTCCAGTGCGGTGCTTTCTATGTTGGCCTTTCCTCCAACATGCTTAGCATCCGCATGACTGGACACAGAGATTCAGTCAGACGACGCAGCAACCTGCCTGTTGCTATCCACGCGAATAGCCATGGCCTTAATTTTAATGATTGCTTCACAGTACAAATTCTCAAAGTAGTTGCAAAAGATGAGAAAAGGTTAACTTTGAGAGCCTCTGAGGAGGCTCACATTTGGTTACTTAATGCCCGCTCCCCACCTGGCCTCAATCTCAAACGTTAAAGTTGTGTGTGTTTTTTTTTATTTTTTATTTTTTTATTTTATTTTTTTAATTTAATTTTTTTTTTTTTTGTTTTTTTTTTTTTAAATTTATTGCTATTTATATATATATTTTTTTCCCTCACTCTCTTTCTCCTCTTCCTCTTCGCCACTTCTGTCCTCCTTTCTACCTTTTTCCGACTTATACGGTACGCGTGTTCGCTCGTGGTGGAATGGTGTCGTTCACGGGGGATTAGCCTGCAGCGCCTCGAGATACTACAACTGGTGACCGCCGCCTGGAGCCCCCAGTAGCCCTCTGCTTGTACGAGTGGACGCACGTGCCTCTTCCTCTTCCCTTCTTCTTCCCTTCTTCTCCCTGACGACGAACTTCAGTTCGAAATATCGACCCAGTAAGTTTTCTCGCTTCTTCTATTTGTTGTCTTTTTTCATTTATATATATATATATATATATATATATATATATATATATATATATAAAACTATAGTTTATCGGGACTCGGCCAGTTCTTCAGGTTCAAATTAAACTCTCATTGCCAACGTTTCGGTCTTTATTTAAAACCTTTTTCATAGGCCTACAAAAAGGTTTTAGGAGTAGGCCTATGAAAAAGGTTTTAAATAAAGACCGGTTTAAATAAAAACCGAAACGTTGGCAATGAGAGTTTAATTTGAACCTGAAGAACTCGCCGAGTCCCGATAAACTATAGCTTTGTTTCTATTCCACGGTCGATACTTTTATCAATATATATATATACAAAACTAAAGTTTATCGGGACTCGGTCAGTTCTTCAGGTTCAAATTAATCTCTCATTTACAACGTTTCGATCTTTATTTAAAACCTTTTTCATAGGCAGAATATAAATTTTGAAACAGAAAAACTAAGTATTACATTACAAATTATTTTAGAAAGAAAAATAGTATGTGGATTTTTACAACAACTGTAGTCTGAATGAACACGTGACAACTGAACTGAACACCTTGCTTGGTTATTACAGTTCAGTTGTCACGTGTTCATTCAGACTACAGTTGTTGTTAAAATCTACATACTATTTTTCTTTGTAAAATAATTTGTAATGTAATACTTAGTTTTTCTGAATCAAAATTATACTTCTGCCTATGAAAAAGGTTTTCAATAAAGACCTAAACGTTGCCAATGAGAGTTTAATTTGAACCTGAAGAACTGACCGAGTCTGGATAAAACTTAGTTTTGTATATATATCACCGTGTTGTGAACTGCTAGTCATCGGAACATTCGTTGTTTTACTAGATGCAGCATTTGTAATTCGTACAATTTCAAATATAATCCAAGCATTCTTTAAACTAATCTTATTAATAAAAAAAAATCCTTTTATTTATTATTATGTAGCTTGATATATATTTTAATATTATTTTATACTTTTGCAATTATAATGTATAATAAATTAATATTCAAATTCTGTTTTTCTTTCGTTTGTAACTTGACACAAAGTCACAATTGCTTACAATTGGCAACATTTAACAAGTTCATAACATCCAAAAATTATACAAATGGTTGTCTAACTGCTTTTGCCACTTAGTTGGAAGATTTGAACATATTTTCTATATCCCGAATGGCAACTAATGTCGGTGGATTCAAATTTCAAACCTCGAGTACTAGTGACAACATGCTAACAGACTCTCCTTAATAAATTTATATCACCGATTATTGATTTTCAATTGTCCTTAGTTCTTTCACGTATAAATAAAAATATCCATTGTATTGTACTCTAGTTTATATCTTAAGTCGATGAACATTTTCTGAAAATTTATTTCTTTTTCGATTTCGGAGGAAACCATTCGTTTAGTTCTAAACCTTTATTCCCGTTCTGCAATAAATAACGAAACATAAAAGAAATCAAATGACTTCTATACGGAAATATGTAATCTTCTACTATCTTTAAAAATATATAGAAAAACATTAAAATGTTTAACGTTTATTCATACCGTTTTATTCATGTGGTATTTTTAGAATGAAAGCACCGTATTGGTGACTAATCTCTATCTATTCATTGATTTTATATCAACATTCCGATTAGTTTTACTTTTATTACTTTTACAAAATGCTATAGTATATTTTGGTAATAAATTTTCAAGTTATAACAAAATGTCTAAAATCAGACCAAGATTCAGTTACCACCGAGACTGACGTACTGGAGCCACTGTATTGACATAACTTTTAAGTTTCCTTGGTTCTTTTTTTTCATATTAATTTTACAGTACTTTGAATTTCTCTAAAATAATATTTTAACTAATTGACAATTGTAGTCGAAGTATTAAAAAAAAAAAAAACTAATTGCGATTCATTGTAATTAAATTTAAAGATCACTGCTAATAAATGAGAAATGAAAATAATAACAAATGTATTAAAATAATTTAATTTTAAATGTAAGATTTAAAATAGGGATTGTATGAGGTTCCTTAATATATAAAAGTAGCTGTGTAATACATTTCATCAGACACTTCAAGCTAAAAAAAAATAAAAAAACAGAGCTAATAATTCTTGAAGCCAACACGTTCTTCAAACTGCTTTACAGGAAATATCAATAAATTATTACCAGTGACAGCGCTCTATCTCAGAGATATATTATCCATAGTACATAAAAAAGGTCCACTCCTGAAGAAGATATGAGCTCTTTTCCCATCCAATTGAATAATTTACATTGTGTATTTTCAACCTAGACACACTACCTTAGAGAAGTGACAAATGATAAATCACTCTTTCTTATAAACTGCAACATTTTATTCTTTGCAATACTCTCAACACACATTTCATTTTTACTTCATCAAAAAAAAAAAAATATTCTTCTCCTTCCGTAATTTTCATATGTGTCATAACATTTCAATTAATGCAACTGTTCTCTTTAATATATTGACAAATTTAGTCTACATGAGCAGCCGTCATGTAAAGAAAAATTAAAAAAAAAGTACAAATATATTTGAAAAATATATTATTTTAATGAGGATTTTATCATGTGATTTATATAACAATACGTGTTTAAAATTAAAACTGAAGAAAAATTCTTTAACAAATTTGTAGAATTTAGAGCTAAGTTGAGAAGTAAATATATATGCATTAATGAACATTAAACTTAGTAAAGACCAGGAGAAAGTAATAGGTGTTATTGACTTTTACCAGTCTTTAAGAAACTGAGATCATTTTAAAGCTCCAAGGCGCCAATACAGTTCCATAAGAACTGGCTGACACCGGGAAGGGCTTAGACGTCTATTTTTACTTTCTTTTACTATTTTTTGGTTATTTTCTTAATTATATACATATATATAACAGATTCAATAATATATCGACCGTTTGATAGAATAGGTGTGTTATCTAATCGGGATTTGGTCAAATTTTCTAGGTTCAAAAATCAAACTCTCATTGCCGACGTTTCGGTTTTATTTTAAACCTTTTTCATAGACAAAAGTAAGAATTTTTTGACTAAAAAAATGAAATTTACATTATTTAAAGTTACAACAATATTAACAGGACAAAACCTTCGACTAGACTTCGACAGTCTCTAACCATCGCTTCGCAAGTTCGCTTGGTGTCCCCATTTCAACTCTCCTGATGACGGTTCAACCAAAAATTAGTTATTTTCTTTTTTACATCATGTATGTATATGAAGAAATGGAACACAAAAGAATGCTTAGAAATCACTGCAAAAACTCATTTTGCTATTTTGAAGAATCGGTGTAATTTCCTTAAGGAGTGAAACCGTACTGGATAATCCCTTCCTTGTAGACACATGAAAGTACTGCCAACATACACCGAGAGGAGATGTGACAAACAATTCAGTTAAGTAAAAGTTACATAATATAAGTAGAAGGAAAAATATAATAATTCATGTAGGAAAAAAGTATATTTAAGCAAGTATTTAAGTCCTTTTGATAAAGTAAATTCACAGAGATTACAAAAGCTCCCCTATTATATTTAGACTGCATCAATATCAGCATGATATTGTGTCACAGTGGGCTACTTCTGCTCTTAAAATGATTAAAGTCACTACGATATTTAAACTGGCCCATCAGTTATCAGGAATAAGACACTCGAAAAATAATCTGTCAGTGCTGCCACCATATGGAGGGAGCCTAAAGGAAAATAATAAATGTTTTAGTGCATGAACTGGAATAAATTCTATAACCTCTTGTGCTGTTATACATGTGTTCTTAACTGCTTTCTCGTTTATCTTGAAAAACTTTTCGTTGTTTTCTTTCTGTTTTAATCTTCTAGATGAGTATAAGGTAGACAGATTCAAGTTTTCCTGCAATATCTTGTCTATTATGGTTTGTCTCAAGTTTTCACTATCTTCTGAATTTATTTTGATCTTTTCTTTTATGCCTAATTACATCATCCGTAATCTTTTATTGTCTTTGATATATTCATTCTAGTAATTTTTTACTTTACTATAAGTAAAGTATAGTGATCGTGAAAAAATTCGATCTCGAGATTTTGACGGAATTACATGTTTTGAGGTACCAGAAGTCGTTTTATGACATTTTTACGATGATGTCTGTGTGTGTGTGGGTGGGTGGGTGCGTGGGTGGGTGCGTGTGTTAGCATTGCTTGTTACCACGCTACGGTCCAGAATCTTTGATGGATCAAGTTGATATTTTACACAAAAATGGGCCCCATTTAGACAAAGATCCCTATTGTTTGGGAAGAATTATGCATGATGGGAAAGTCACTTTTTTTGCCAAAAACCGTTTTTTTTAAAACAATTATTTCTCCTAAACTGATAACCCTAGAGTTTTGAAATTTTGACATTATCTTTGAAGTTACAAATGCAACAAACGAAAAATATATTCAGAATTTTAAGACAACAGGAAATATTTTTTTTTCAATAAAATGTAAAAATTTTGACTTATAAATCACTCTCAAACCTTGTGAGAGCGATACAAGCCATACTGTTTGACGGACAAGAATGAAACTATGCCTACAAATAGAACATTATATGACGAATGAGTTGAAATATTTTTTTTTGAAATTACTTTCGCTAAAGGGGCATTACAGTACGATTTGTGTTTTCAGAAAATGATTTTTTTACGCTAAACGGCTGGTTAAAAAAAAATGAAAATTTGACGAAAAATGGAACAAAAAATTAGCAATTCATAAAAAAAAAATCATGAAGTTTCAATTACGGGAAAGAGCAATAACGATATAAAAACTGTTTGTTTATTCTAGACTAAGAGATCACCTGCTTTACTTGTCGAATTTTTTGTATTTTTTTACATTGTTTACATTGACTTAGAAATTTTTTGAGCGAATCCACTGAGATAAAATTGATGTTTCTAATGGAAAAATTAAAATATATTATTGACTTATAAGAGATGTAAGAGGAATAATATTGTGCAGGTAAATGATAACACTCATTAAAAAAAAATTCGTATATATGTTATTTGACAAAGGGGAAGGAAAATGATCTTATTAAATACTAAGAAGCCATAAAATTCCCAGTATAATAATTCTGTTAGAAACCAAAAATGTAAAAGATAATTCAAAATTGAAATCTTTCGTTTAGAGATTAATAACTGTAATTATCGTACATCTTTAATTAACAAATCACCTTAAAACAACATTTTCTTCGCTGTTTAAGAAGTTTTTCAGAGAAAAAAAGAGTATTTTACTGTTTCAAATTTGAAAATTTACATTAATATTCAATGTAGAAGGATGTCAAGTAAACGATGTAAGAAATCTACTGGCTATTTGAACAATAGCCACGTTCTCTTGTAGGATACTATTTCGTTTCAAGAAATGTTCACTTTGGTTTTTCAAAAATGTTATTACTGCTGTAGTTATACTAATGAAATTATTTGCAAATAATAAATTATTTGTGATGTACAAAAATAAACTTATAAATTGATATGTCCTTCAATCACTATCTGTACTACCTCAGGAATGACAGGCTAATAATTATATCCCATTTAGATGTTTTCGTTATGCTTAAATGAGACGTTATGTTTTATATACTCAAGAAATTTGACATTAAGTTACTTATAGTAAAGTAGAGTGTAGGCCACTCCAGATTTTTTATTTTGAACCTGGTTGGTTTATTTTAATGTGCCAAATTCATTTAAACAACAAAAAATTAATAATTATTGGGTTACTTGATTTTATTTTGGACTTATTAGTTTTTTTTTAATTTCTTCAATTGTATTTGTTTTATTCTTAATTTGTTTTTTTTTTATTTCAATGTGTTGAATTTATTGATTATCTTCAATTTATTAGTTTGCGTCATTTCATTTTGAATTCATTGATTTTATTGTTATCGAATTCGAATTATTTTCTCAATTATTTTCCAGTATATTTAGTTTTTATGTTATTTATTATTATCTAATACACTTTTCAACTTTTATTATTTAATTATTTCATTTTTTATTCAAGCTTAGTCCTTAACTTTTATTTATTTATCATATCCTCTGTTTATCCCTCAGTTTTTATTTTTTCATATTTCATAATTTAATTATCAATTGATTCTTGTCTTAATGATTGTCTGTGACCGGGTGCGTATGCTTGAACAGTGCTCTTGATTTCTCTCTCTAATCTCCCTTGAGGATGGTACGAACTAAAAATTAGAGACTGTAAATGTGTGCTACAACGTGCTTATATATATATATTATATATCGATAAAAGTATTGACTGTGGAATAGAAACAAACAAAACTAAAGTTTAGCGGGACTCGGTCAGTTCTTCAGGTTCAAATTAAACTCTCATTGCCAACGTTTCGGTCTTTAATTAAAACCTTTTTCATAGGCAGAAGTATAAATTTTGAAATAGAAAAACTAAGTATTGCATTACAAATTATTTTACAAAGAAAAATAGTCTGTGGGTTTCAACAACTACTCTAGTTGAAATCCACAGTATTGTGGTTGTTTATTTCAGTTCAGTGTTACGTGTTCATTCAAACTACAGTAGTGTTGAAATCCACAGACTAGTTTTCTTTGCAAAATAATTTGTCATGTAATACTTAGTTTTTCAAGTTATATATCTGCCTATGAAAAAGGTAAAAAACCGAAACGTTGGCAATGAGAGTTTAATTTGAACCTGAAGAACTGACCGAGTCTCGATAAACTTTAGTTTGGTATTTAGAAATATATATTTATCATTATGTTAAAATAAAATATCATTATGAGTCATATATTACTGTTATTCTTCACACTAAATGGTATTGAAATAGTCTGTCATTAATATTTGAAGTAAAATTGTTGTAGAAATAAATCGTTTTACCATCTAACCTCTTTAGTAATAACGGTAATATCAAAATATTGTGTTTTATTGATGAAAAATTGTGAATTACTTGCTATATGTATTTAAAAATATCAAATAGACAAATCGTACAGACCTTATCATTGAAAATATTAAAGTTTTATTGACTGAGGTAATTTTTGGAGTATACTCAATGTTGTAATACTCGTATATTAAATTGATATCAGTAAAACGTCGTGAAGTTAAATGGACTGTTCGAACTCCTGGAATATTTAATAAGTATTTGAACAATCTTTAACCTTCTAACAGGGAAACCCTTTGCAGTAATACTTAGATTATAATAATTTCCTTCATAAGTGATAGTTAGAACATTTTTGTTTTCTGAACTATTCAGGTATAATGGCAAAAAAAAAATGATAGAAATCATTGTGGGAAGTGAAGAAAATCAATTTAAGTCAGATAAGATGGAGGTAGGAAATATATCAAAGGTGAGAGGAAGGATTTGTGGAATGCTGCAAGTGGAAGCGGTTGAGTCGTTCGACGGAATGTCAAGAACGAATGAAAGGTGAAACTAGCTGATTTTCGGGATATCTGGCATTGTTTTCCTCAATTCTATTTACAGATTGAGAATTTTAAGTGAATGTTAGAAGTGAACTGAAACGTAAAACACTATTCACACATTCACGCTACGCTTCAGTGATTATTTGGTATTTAATTTCATCATTTTGACGTCCTTACAAATTTAGAAATAACCTAATTCACATCAATTTTGATATAATTTTCTTAAACTTAACAGTTTAAAATGTTAATTTTTTAAATGATTCTATATATTTTAATTTTTCATTCATTATTGTTACCTCTGATTAAATTTTCATATTTTATCCATGTTGTTGAATATTGTTGATGGAATATGAGGCCATTCATTGATTCATTCCATCCCAATACTTCCCCAAGTTTTATCATGATAAACTAATGAAAATGAATAGCAAAGATTTTCATACTCTTTAGCTTGTCCATTTGAATATTAAATAATTACCACATTCTATTTATGTATTGTTCTTTTAGTTATAGTTTAGTGAAAGTTATATTTTCTATGTAAAATACGGTTGGAAAAATTGTCCTCGAACTCTAATTATAATATTTTCTCTGAGATATTCAGATGTAACTTTTTGACATGTTTTTTTAAATTCTGGTGAATAGTAGTAGTAGTGGTAACCCGTTAGGTTGCAGTGGCAGTCCTAAAACTAATCCACTGTTTTAGTGTATCCCCCGCACACAGTAATTTGAATTATATTAATTTAATGCTATTGTGAGCATAGTGCTGCCTTTATTTATTTGATTAGCCACTTCAAGTAAATACTCGATTGGATTAGTAATAATAATATTGAAATATAACCTTAAATGGTTATATCTTACCAAGAAAGTGATTTCGAGTCGTTAATATACTTGATGATTGAGTTTTATTTAGAAGTCGTTTTACTTACTGATAGTAACATTATTTTGATAATTAAACTGTTCTTTATTGATCAAAGTTCAAAACAATTCAATATTTTTTCATCAGTAATTTAAAACTTTCAAGAAAGATGCATAACATTTTTTTCAATACTGTTTTTACTTAAATAAATATGAATTTAGCTGTTAAAATAAATATAATTAAAAAGAAAAACCGAAGAAGTCTTTTGAAGTGTTGTTGTTTGGTTATGTTCCATTACGCGAGAGTAGAGTAAGAGAAGAAAGTCTGTAGCTAGATTAGGTGTGCGGGAATTTCTTCTTGGCGTTAGCCATTCCCTGCAGCTCAATATTCATAACTCCTTCCTCTTGATCCTGTTTTCCCTCCTAATCTTCCACTTTGCTCCTAATCCTCTAGTTTTCCAGCCCTCTCATCTTTTTACCTACTTTATTAATATTGCAACAATATAATCACATTAAAAGTGAAGCTTCCCTGCTGCGATCTTAGCCAATTGCCAGCTCTTGGCTAATTGAGTCATAATATTTTTCATTTATGTTCGTTTTACCAACCATTGTAGCAAAATATACAATACCAATTACTGTGACAAATAAAATTTAATTTATTATTCATTTTATTGCGACAGGAATTGTCCTAATTCTTATAAGATTTCAACTGATGTTTTTAATTTCGTTAAAATTAGAGAATATATTGTTTAAACCAATAGATGAAATATTACAATTGATGCTTCAAATTTAGTTTTTTTTTTATGTGCTATGATCATTAAGTACTATAAAAATAAACAAGGAGATTAAACAAAGAATGGTTGATGGTTCTACTCTATAAAGAACGGCTTCTTTGTAAATGCTTGTAATGGATGATATCGACCATGATCCATCAAAAATCAATTTCCAGCCAGAAGTACTACGGGTTTATGAGAGGCTTAATAGATAGCTTGATAACGGTTTGAGGTTGGGAAGACATCCAATCTTACCTTCCCTTAACTGTGAAATCATTCAAGAATACAAATATGATCGTGAAATCTCAAACTAACTTAGCTATATCAGCTTTTGGCAGGTACATAATTTTAAATTAAATCACAGAACAGACATAACAGGAGCATTGATTAGCAGTTCCAAAAAATTCTTTCACTATGCAATTTTCATGAGAGCAAAAAAAACAAGAAATTTGGTTTGTGACTCATAACAAAAAATGATTAACATATGCAGCAGAGAAAAGACAATTTAAAAATGGTATGGGGAAGTAAAAAAATTCTTGCAGATATGTTGAAGTAAACATAATCAGTTCTCAGGCATTTAGTTTTTATATTATCTTTATTTTTTATTATCTAATACACTATTTTTATATATTATTCATTGAATATTGTTATTATTATTATTTGTATTCCCAATATTATTTTAAGTTTTATTACATTTTTTATTAAACCTTAGACCATAACTTTTATTTATGTATCATTTCCTCCGTTCATCCCTCTGCTCTCCTTTTATTTATTTTTTTTTCATATTCCCTATCCTGTCCTTTATTTTTACTTGACTCTCGTCTATTTTATTCTCTGTGACCGGGCTCGTATGCGGCATCATTTTTGGTCTCCAACCGTCTCTGTATCAATGTTCTTGGTTTCCCTACTTCATCTCTCCTGTAGACGATTCAAACCGAAAAATAGAGACGGTAAATGTGTGTTTCTAATTTCTTTATGTTTATTTATCTACATCGAACTTCATATATATATATCACTCCTTTGATAGTATATATTTCAGCATTCGATTAAATATAACATCCTACGTAGAGTAAATTTTTCAGAGTTTATTTTTACACTTTATAATAAAAAAATTATGACATATATATACTTTATATAGCTTTAATTTTGGGTCTTCAGTTTTTTTTTTATGGCTTACTCTTGATAGTTCATACTAATGTTCATTAGTTAAATTTAAAATTACATTTAAGCAATTGATATGTAAGAATGCCTACCTGGTAAAACTATTTTGGAAGTGGCAGATTTTTTTTTTAAAGAGGTATTAAGTTTGGTTATACAAAAATATTGTACTAGTAATGAACATAACTATACAATTATATTCATTATTTACTTATCAGTAACATCTATTAGCAAATCTAAATTGTGAAAACTGATAAATTTAATATTATAAAAATTCATTTAATAACTTATTAAACTAACATTCTAAAAAGCACGACAAACTTTCCAAACAGTGTTTTACTTTTCCCTTAGATGATTGATTTGTATAGTGCTAACAAAAAAAATTATTTTAGAAGCCATTCATTGATTGATTCCATCCCAATACTTCCCCCAAGTTTTATCTTGATAAACTAATGAAAATGAATAGCAAAGATTTTCATACTCTTTACCTTGTCCATTTGAATATTAAATAATTACCACATTCTATTTCTGTGTTTATTAAATTATGTAATATTTAGGAGTATGGAATATATTTGTACAATTGTTTACTTTAAAGTAATTGTATTTCTAGATTTTATTTATAATGATATGTTTGGTTCATGAATGATATATATATATATATAATAAAGAGGTAACCAAGCAAGAAATTGGCATAAAAGTTTTGGAAACTTGTTTGCAAGAAGGTTTGCTACCAACCTTCACTAATATATATATATATATATATATATAGGTGTGTTCTCAAATCGGGGTTTCGGTCAATTTTCCAGGATAAAAAATTAAACTCTCGTTGCTAAGGTTTCAATTAACCTTTTAAAGTTTTCAATTAACCTTTTTCATAGGCTTCTTCTCCATACACTCTTCTTATATCCTCATAAAAACCCATATTCTTCTTATATAAACCCAAATATATATATATATATATATATATATATATATATATAACAGATTGGATTGTTATGGAAAATTGACCAAACCCCGATTAGAGTACACACCTATTCTATCAAACGGTCGATATATTATTGAATCTGTTATATATATATATATATATATATATATATATATATATATATATATATATATATATATATTCCCACATAACAGCATTAAAGGTTCGATACAATTTAAACATCTTTTTTAAATCTCCTTGAATGACAACTAACCCTGCTTGTTTAAAATAGCCTACCAGAAGCGCCTTATTATAAGAACGTTATGGAAGACAACGTAGTATTAGCTTCTGATCATTTATTAACTGATATTAATTATGTACGTAGAAATCGAAAATCAGTCAAATGCTTGATATAAATTAATCAATTCAAAATTTGAAATGTTAGGTTAATGCAAGGTTAGGCTGCAATAGCTGTCCCACGAAAGATTTGCCCTTGTGATACAATACAATGAAAAGTCTACACTGGAAGCATACAAGCAATTTTGGCTACTGTGACCCCTTTTAAGTAGATGAAGTAAATAGTTTTAAAAATTATACTTATGGGATTTACTTGAAATAGAAGATAAAATAATTTGATTGATGTAACTATTCCTTTCGGGGTTCGGACAGCAGACTGCAACCACAGACCTATTCCCATTTAATAAATATCTGTACGAAAGAAAGCTGTGTTTCTTGGTGTATTAAAGATGGTAGCACATTTTTAATTATTGATAACTTAATTTGAGTTGCAGAAATAAAAATATATATATTATGTTTAAAACATTTTTTTGAAAGAGAAACACAAAACAAATGGAACAGGGATTAACCCATGTAGAACTGAAATAAGAACTCTATATACTATACATTAAGTTCGTGAGTTTGTTTGTTTGTTCATCCATTTTCTGTGGAGACAGAGACCTAAAATTATTATAATCTTTACTTTATTTGTGACTGGCTTTTTTGTAGTTGTATTACATAATAGTGAAGCGTATTAGGGGGTCAGAGTAGTCCGGTGGCTTGCTTACTCGCCTCGACTTTCTACAATATTATTTAATAATGTTTCTCATTAGGGGGTCAGGGTATAATATATAATATATTATTACATTAGAGGTTAAAAATGAGTAATTTTAAAATCAAACATGAACACAACTGTCAGATAAAATACGAATGTTCTAAGGTAATATTATAAAGACACATTCATTTCATTAATGTTATTTTATGTTGGATCTATAAGTTTAATATTTCAATTTACAAGTTTTGTTTGATTTAAAGATATTTGATTGTGTATATAACTTGAATCATGTTAAGAATGCTATATCAAAAGCTTGGGTCATATAAGAATCTGTTTCCGTGCCTTAACAAAAAGAAAAAACAATTAAAATTATCCCGGCCAATCATGTTCAGTGAATTTATTTCAATAACTATTGATATAATTTCTGAGTGACACAAAGGGTCACAGGTAGTCCAGTATGAAATAAAAATCAATTCACAATAATTAAGTTAGGTTGTCATTTACGAAGTAGCGCAATTTCTTTTAATAAATATGTATCATAATTGTTATTTCAATTTTTTCATAGAGGTATTATAGTCTACCATATAAATTTCTAAATTTTATCAATAGGATGTTGTAGGCATAACGCGTTATTTTATGAGATTAATTGATCATGTAATACCACCATATTGAGTGGAAAGCTTTACAACTCTAATCAATGCAATCTCACATGTTTATTTGAACAGCTTACAAGCTAAATCACAGTTTATTCATCAATTAGCTTTTCTAGCACAATTCAAAATAAACTGTTCAGCATTTACTAATGTAAAACAGTCAAATTCAGGAAGTTGAGTTCTCTGATTGCTATTAGTTCTTTTATGTTTTATTTACCGAATAGATTCTTCTAAATAGTATAACCTCCTTCTAAGAGTTGTGGACATTTTCAAATCATTTATGTCACAAACCTTCCACACATCTTTTTATCTTCATACCAAAAAAAGTTTCTTTACAGTTTCAATTATTATTTTACTATTTTTAAAAAAATACTAATAATAAAAAATATTTAAAGCTTTTACAGGATATACACCTTTTTGGTGTTCTCTGATTGTATGTGTGGGTGTGCGTGAGTGTGTGTGTGTGGATGAATTGGTCAAAGGATGTATAATGAAAAGTTTTTGGACACAAATTTTTTGGCATAAGGTCACATCGTCTGATGAACCGAATTGATATTATGCTGGGCACATTTTTTTTTATAGCAGACGAAACATCATCGGTTATATAACAATTAAATAATAATGGGAATCCTAGTTTAATGCACATTATTTGATTTCTGAGACCACTTATATGCCATTAAATTATTTAAAGAGAGTTAATTTTACAGTTATTAGTAAACTATATTAGAATTAACTGGAAAGTTTAAGAATTTTTATAAAAGTAAATCTATATTAGCGTTAAAATGAAAAAAATTGTTCTTTTGATTGAATCTGAAAGTTTATAGTAGTCGTAGGATTTGACAGGTCAGCACAAAATTGAGCATTAACGTAGCCCTTATATTAGAATGATCTATATACTTTGTTATGGAAATTTTTCAATAAAGTTTGTAAAACTCCGTAATAATAGATTTTGCGAATTTCAAAAATATTTTTCGTCACCAAAATACAAACACAGGTTGATATTGATTTCTTCAACCTGCCACTGCCCGTGACTTTGTTTACCTGACCCTAAATGTCGCTTGACTAGAGAGAGGATCTCGTGGTGGTGTTGGAGGAAGTCGTCTTAGCTATTCATCACATCATCATAAGGAAGTCCTCATCCCTCTGAATTCTTTTTTTGATTATAGAGCCTCTTTTGAAAGATTACTTAAGTTAGAGGCCACGTTTAAAGAGATTGTTTCCAAGTGTAGTCAATATAAGGTTCAACTATCGAGTCTATAGCTAGAGACAGTAGAAATGTACTGTCAGATATCTGTTACACTATTATTAAATTATTTAGTACTATTTATAATAATAACTCTAAGGGTTGTGATAATATATTCTTCCAGTATTGTATTTTTATTCGAGTTATTTTAAAGTGAATAGGATTACCATATATCACGGGGGTAATATAAGTCTATTGAAAGTTTAAACTAATTACTTAATTACTTCTAGTCTAACTAAGGGTTATACACATACACCTAATATCTTCGCAACAATCATTATTACACTTATCAAATATTTAATTTTTTTTATGGTATATTTCGCCATTATTTGTTGGTAATATTGAAGCAAGGAAATTAACTGTATAGTTCTGTATGTCAAAAAATATATTAATTTTAACTCATTTAATTTTATAATGTTTAAATATCACATTAAATTTAATATAAATATAACTATTAAAAATTTCATGAAGTTAAAAGCTGGAAGGGAAATTGTCCACAAAAAAATAAGATCAATATTAAATTCATTTACAGGAACTTCTTCAATTGTACTACAGTTTTCCTGTAATTGATACATAAGTAGAAACACACTAAGATCATAGAATGAAAATTACCTTCAATCGTTCTAATTATGCGTTTGCTTGTCGTATAGTTATTAGTAGTACTCCATTTTTTTTTGTTATTTGGGTGTAAATAAAGTGTAGTAATCATAAAGAAATTTTATCCAAAATGTTGATAGAACTTGACGTTTTGGAGTCCCCTGAGTCTGTTTTTGATAATATCTTTGTGTATATGGGTGGTTGAATCTACAATTTATTGATCTCATTCCATATCATACCGTTTAATGGATCACATTGATATTATACCCAACAATATCTCTGATAGTTCCGATGAGCTGTTTTAAGACACCATACTGTTTCTATGTTATTATATGAATATCATTCACTCTATCTTGATCTGAAGTTTCTGGATTGTTTTGGACGCTATCCATCTTTCAAGAGAACTGTTCTAAATCGATGGATTGAAGGTTTTATAACCTCTCATCAGAAAGTATCTAAATTCAGTTCATAAGTACATTTATGTTCAAAAATCCAGATTTCATTTTATTTATTTCTAAATTTCACAATTTCATTCTCTTAGTGTTTTGACCATCATTATAGAGTCAGTTTAGCCATCTTTTCAGTGTTTTATTGTTAAAACTAAAATTTAAATATTTTTTATTTCAATTCACATAAATTTAAGTTATTTTTATACAAGGAGTGTTCAAAAAGTAAGGTTAAATTTTGAATTTCACGTGATCTGACACTCTAATTACAAAAATTTTTGTTGTTGTGTTGGTACACTCGACACAATCATATGTTTACAGTTTTGACTATATCACATGGGTTGTTATTATGTTATAGGCTGGACAAAGTTAACGAGATTAGATGCATGTTGGCGTTTTTGGAGAATTTTTTGGTGTTGAAAATTATGTAGGAGAGAGTTTGTATTAATTTTTATGCAAAGAATGGTATGAAGTGCTCAAAAACTCTTGAATTGTTGACAGTAGGGTACGGTGAGTCAACGTGAGCAAAGAAAAAATGCTAATGATTGGTATAAGTTATTCTATAGCAGGCGAAAACCTAGGACACATTCTCTATGAATGCACTGCAATCACATTCAAGATCTTTAACATGAATAATATAAAAGAACTTGAAATGTAAAATCAAATTTAGAAACAAAAAGGGGAAGCACTGCACGAGGAATATGAACTCATCCCCATGAGTTCAAAGAGATTAAACCCTTCAGTATAATAACAGCAATAATAATATCAGATTGTTCTAGATCAATGCTTTCAAGTTTGTTAAAACTGATAAAAGATATAGCCACATTAAAACAAATTGAAGTATTGATCATTCATGAGTTTATATCACTTCTTCACGATAGCCATATTAAAATAAATCAAAGCTCAATTATTGTCAGTGAGTTTGACTTCACTAATAGTAAAGTTGAGTGTAACCACTGCAGATTTTTTTATTCAAAGAACCAACTCTAGAACGTAGTATTGTTATTTAGGTCACATTTGTTGATTAATTAACATTTTCAAAGTTCATTTAATAGCAAATAATTTATTTCATTTGTATGAAAACGAAGACGCTTTTCTTTGTTGAATTTTGAGTGATAGACGTCACAAAACCATACCGTTTTAACAAATTTGAAGTTTTTAATTTAACATAGCAAACGCATAATGAAAGCAAACGTCAAGTGTGAAAACAACAGGTTGAGTTGACATACCGTAGTACACAGTATTATAAACATTAACAGCAGTGCGACAAAAAGACTCAAGTTAGACGGACAAAAATAACCGTAGTCCTTTAACATTCTTTACAGAGATAGACATCTAAGTGGCCAAGTTTCAATAAAATCTGCCAGATTATGTTTATTTCTGTGACAGATAAATAATAAATATCAACTTACAACTCTGTCGATAAAAACAATATTTTGTAAACTATTAAATATAATTTTGCTAATATTAAATAACTTTACAATAAAAACTCACAGTAAGTAAATTTCAATTTTGGTCCTAATAACTTTATTTATTTTAAAGTCAATAGAAGGTCACAATATGACTGCAATATAAAGATAGTTTTTTTAACTCCTAAATTCAGTTTTTTTTCCTTGGCACTATGGAGTCTCTAAAAGTTAAATTTACCTTCACGATACTATGCAGAAATACTAAGAGTTCTAGTATTTCTAAATGTAGAATGCCCAACTTTGAGCGAAACAAATAATTTTTTGACCGTTTATTTTTCATTTTACTTCAAATGTTGTCAGATATTTGTATTTCAAATAAAATTAAAATGAATCACAATTAAGATTAGTGGAGAATGAAGTGGGCATGTGTGAGTAGAACTGATAATCAGGGTTTCTGCGGAAAGTGAACAGATTTGGCC
Source organism: Hermatobates lingyangjiaoensis (assembly GCA_026182355.1). Lineage (NCBI taxonomy): Eukaryota > Metazoa > Arthropoda > Insecta > Hemiptera > Hermatobatidae > Hermatobates > Hermatobates lingyangjiaoensis. The sequence goes on from JAPFBL010000015.1 coordinate 3,333,039, forward strand.
TGGGAGAATAGATTTGAAAGGGGAGCAGAATGGGTGGACCCTTTTGTAGCTCCAAATGGAATGGGGCAGAAAGGAAAGTGTTAGGATTACTCTGATTTTGCTAAACACCTTTGCTTGGCAAGTCTAATTTATGATAAAAGCCAGTAAGCTCTTAGTACTTTCAATCTTTTATTTTGTTTTCATTTAAAACTTTTAGATAATGTTAGATTTAACGTTCATAAATCAAAAAGTGTTTAGTGATTAATTTTATAGGTTTTATTAGCTTATATTTCATTACATGCTTACAGCATTAATACAGCTAATAGTAACAATTGAACCAATAATTAAACGTAATGAAATAGTTTAATCAATAAATAATCAATTTTACTCTAATAAATGAATCTATTTTTGTCATAATTATATGGTATGATTCCTGAAATCATGCTTTTTATCGCCTGTTTTAATAAGCGATTTCAGATAGACTACCTGCCTATCATATAACCTTGTAAATCTGAACCTTTTTATTTGTAATTAATTTAATTATGTTATTGATTGTTGAACTAATGAGTTAGATGACTGTTTTATGTAAATAAGTTAAAGTTAGTTTTGTTATGGAATAACTTATACCACTCACAATCATTTTTTCTTTGCTCAAGTTGACTCACCGTACACTACTGTCAACAATTCAAGTGTTTTTGAGCACTTCATACCATTCTTTGGACAAAAATTAATACAAACCCTTTGCTACATTATTTTAAACACCAAAAAATTCTCCAAAAACGCCAACATGCATCTAATCTTGTTAATTTTGTCCAGCCTATAACATAATAACAGCCCATGTGATATAGTCAAAATTGTTATAATTATGCAAGTCCCTTAATATTGCTGTTACTTCAGTAAATATTAGCATATTATATTCGATTTTTCTATAAAAGAAGTATAATCAATATTTCGAAGCATTATCTTACGTATATACTTTCCGAGACTCAAATGAATCATCAAAAGTTACGTGTGGAAACGTCACAGTAAGCTGTAACGTTAACGTAACGTAACGTGTGTCAGCTGTAAGTGTACCCATGATTATTCAAATGATATGGTTGGGTTTAAAATCTTTATCTATAACCACTCAATTTAAACATCTAATGAAGTATTTCATTGTTTTTTCTTTCTAGACTTCATACTTCTAGGTAACTTCTAGTTTAAAAAAAAATGTATTAAATAAACAGAAAGTACAGCTTTGAAATATGATTTGAACCTAAAATTGCTACCAATTTCTGATAAACTAGGTTGTTCTATTCCATGGTTGATATATTCATCAAGGGGTATATGTAGTCTAATACTCAATAGAGTAATATAGAGTTAATATTCTAATGTTAGAGTTAATATTCTAAAAGACTCAGCCTAACTTTTAAGAAAAAAAAAATTACAATGAAATGTACCTGCCTTCGAATAAGAAACAGATGTACCCTATGTCCATTCCATTACCAGTCAGTCTTATTCAGAGGCACTCATCCTTAGGTTCGTACTTTCCGCATAATTTTATTTTATATTAATTTTTGTACTTATTTACTTTGTACTATAGATAACTCTCTGGTGTAATTGTATTTTTTAGTTAATTCCTGAGGAAGAACACTACGTGTTCGAAACGCGTTGTTTATATCATTAAATTTTTATATGTGGAGACCATTTCATTAGATTTTTACCCTACAATGAGAATTAATATTATAATGGAGTACGTTTTCCAATCATGTCTATATGATAGAGTTGTTTTAAATTTTCAATATAAATATAATTTCTCACGAATATTAATAAAAGTTTTTTCAACTATTTCGGCTTTCTAGACTATGTCTATCAAGTTTGATAAAGAGAATATTTGTGAATGACTATGACTTGAGAAGATTCTGTAATCTGGATATTGCACCGATTATTCAAACTTCAAGATAATAACCCTCTGCGAAGGGAATTACATTGGAATTAAGTTTGCATTGTTTATTAGAACCATAGGGTCTCTTTAATTGCTTGAAATGAAGTGCATTTAGTATTTATCCTTATCTTAATGCTTACATATTTAAGTATTCAATTAATGTATGGAAAAAATGTACTAAATATATATACATAAAACACAAACACCTACTAAGATTAATGCTCTGAATAAAATGCGAGGATTTTAGATAAATCAGAAGTGCATTGACAAATTAGTATTAGTCTGATTTATGGTAGGATGCTTCTAAAATTATTTGATTTTGTCGAAAAACAATGTGGTACATCTCCATCGCAATTATTGTTTACATATAGCGAATTTCATTTAAATCTATCAAACGGTGCAACAGTTATATTGGTTAATATTTTAGTACTCCACCTCTAAGATATCAAAACGTGTAAATTTGTCAAATTTTATATTTTTAATTTTTAGATAATTTTTTTGCAAAGATTTATTCAATTTTGAAAATTTGTGTATATAATACACTTTATGCTGGTCATATGAATAATTTATACATATAACTTCTGTTTTATATTCTTTAGGCAATTCCATTGTCTGCTTTACATAACAAATAGTATTACATAACATAATATATCGGAGTTCTAGTTAACTGAAATAGGTATATATAGTTTTTAATCACAATATCACATTATATTCTAAATTTAACCCAAAATTATGTCTGAAAATTCCTAATATCATTTCTAAATGCCATGTAAATATTTTTAAAAAGTTATTAAGTGCAACTGAATGATGTAACTTCATTAATATTGCGATACATAAAATAGTTAGATACTTAGTACACAAGACAATTAAAGAAACATGGAAAATCTTGAGGTACGTGCAACGGTGTTTTACGAATCATATCATGCTAGGGATGTTCTGTTTAACATATGCTGGATATGCATACTTATTCTATACCAAGTGAGCATTGATTTAGGTATGTTATCGGATTCTCTTTTGCATACATAAAACCCACGCAGTTAATAAAATTGTTTTATTGTTTCTCAGTTTCAATTTCGTTCCCATTTATAAAAAATAAACTTTTTTATTGCTTTATCCTTTAAGAAAAAAAAACTTATAAACAATTCATGTCAAAGTAATATATCTTATAAATTTCAATGTATTGATTCTTTAGACACATGCAACACTTCTGTGAAGAAATCTAATAATTATGCAATAATATTTTAAGAAGGAAATTGATGTGATAATAAAGGAAAATAAAGAAGGTAAAATGTCCGATGTATCCAAAATCCTGCGTTTTTTTTTGCAATGAGTTGAGAAACATTGAGTATTAGTTTTTTTTTACTATACAGTATGCTTTTTCATTGTAAAAAAAGTATAAAATAACTGAACGTTGAACACGAATGCACTTCAGATATAATAGCACATGTTTTTACTTTCCTGTCAACAGCACAGCAAACTTGAAATGTATAGAACCCACTAGATTTAATTCTAAGAAATCGTTTCACGGGATCTCAATACAAACCACTCTGATTTTTTGAAAGTGCCTGTATACTGTAACTATTCAATAGAAATAGTTTATAACTTTTGGATCATTCATTGATTGAAATGTAATATTGTATTACAAGTGATCATATAAAACATATTAAGAATTATGGATTAGTTGTTTCTTTTCTTTGCCATGAACTTAACTGTCTTGTATTTAACGTATTGATTTCTAAATTTTATAAAAAAAATGTTTATAATGTTATAAACATATATAATATACATAAATATTTTCACAATTATGGAAAACTAAAACTCACGATCTTTCATATATGGTACCTATAAAAAATTTTGTAAACGTAATCACTATTTCAGTTTTAAAAAAAAAATTTCTAATAGGTGGTTGTAATGATGGTCAAATGGAAACGGTCTGTGTTTGTTGGTTTTCATTAATGAAGAGGATTAGTGTTAATTCTATTTTGTATATAAATATTAAAAAAATTAATACATAATTTATGTTTATGTTTAAAAAAAAATTATGTTTAAAAAACATAAATACTATCCGCGCATAAATAAATTGTTAACATCTAAAGAATAGAGAGGGCAATTAGCTAATTGAAAACATTTTAGGAATTAACTTAGAATGGCTTCAAGTTTTGAAACTTTGAATTTGATACTTTCAAAAAGGAATAAATCTCAAGTTATTTATTATTTACAATAATAATTCAAAATTAGAAAAAGGCAGTCCAACTGGACTTTTAAAACTTAATATTTTTAACTATACCAATAACATAAAGAACCGAGCACATACAAAGATTGATTAATCGAAAAATGATTCGTAAAAGCAAAAGAAAATAGAAGCAGGATTGATGTGATCAAGCTGACAAGTAGAAGCCGAATTAAGTCGAAATAATGAACCAAATGAATATTTATCATAATGAATATGAATATGTTTACTTCGAATGGAAGTGCAAGCGTAAACTATAAACAGATCGCAATGCAGATGTAAGCTAACGCGTTGGCACAACATTCACCGAACAAATGATTAAATCTCATAATCGAAGAAAAAAGTTAAGATTGATAAAAATAATAAGAGTTAATAAAAAAAATAAGAGTTAATAAAAATATATATAATTTAAAATAGGAAATAAAAAATGAATAAAACCAAATAAAAATGAATGATATATATATATATATATATATATATATATATATATATTGGTATAAATAGGCAGCAGATCTTCTTTTAAACAAGTATCATTAAAATTAACCGCAGTCTCGGCATTCACGATCTTAAGACTGAGAGATTCGATCCTACCAACTAACCTCCTGCTAACAGGGTTCAACTGGAAAAGGAGTTGGCCAAGTGACATGTTAAATTAAAATCGATGACTCATGCTTAGTCATTGCTATAAATAGATTAAAAGGATAGTACTATCCTTTTAATTAAAATCGATGACTCGTAATTTTAATCGTTGATCACGTAAACGTAACCATCAATGAAACCAGATGTTCAGGAGCCCCAAAGAACACTTCCAAAAGATTCATAAAACAAAAATTTCGAGGGAAACTATGGTGAATAATACTAGAATTATAGCAAAAGAAAAGGACGGAAGAAGACTCAGGATATTAGAAGCGCTGTTCATACTAGAAAAAGCTCCTAGCATGAACGATCAAAAAGGTAATTTTGCCAACCAGTTGCGCTTGTTTGGAAACCTAGGGCTAGTTATGCCAACACTGACAACCCCTAACCTGTCTGTGTAACCTTCAGTTAACTTGTTCACTTATTGTTTTTGCAATGTAATTTAACTATTAGATTCATTTGTTAAGGTAATTGTAATTAATTGTGTGTTTTGCTGAAGATGGTGAACGTACACCGAAACATGTTCAATAATAAAATAAGAAATTATGGTGAATTAATTTTTAAGTTGAGTTCTGAATTGAAGAAAAAATTTCGTAATTTGGAAAAATATAAGACAAAATTAAATCAAGTGGAAACAGACATCCAGTTTTTAAAAGCATATATATATATATATAAAATATGTTTTTAATGATTTTCGTTTAACCTGGGGTTAGAACGGGTGCCAAATACTTATATATGGTTTTACTTAGAATCTCGTAAACTGGACGTTTTGTATCAAGGGCAAATTGACGATTAGAAAATTAATTAACTGCCATTTAATACCCAACTTGTAACATACACCTCATTGTTTCATATTGTAATTGTTTCATAAAATTATGCAACTATAAAAGCTAAAAATTTAGATTGCATGAAATCTTGATCGAGTGCAGACCTAAGTGAACAGCTTATAAGTAGTCGATAGTTTGTGTATAATTTTATAGCATGCACATCTCTTACAATAGTTGGTAGTGTGACTCAGTCTGACCAAAAAAGTCATTGTTACCGTGTATCCTTGTCCAAAGACAACCTCGTCCCTTACTGCTCAAGCATATCAATACTGATGTGTTATAAAATATTCCGGATTAAAATGTTTACTGTGGTTTGAAGAGATGGTATTATTTGCTTGAAGTCAGAGATTTTCTGCACCACGAGTTGGTCCATTCAAGGGCTGTTTTATTGAGAAAGTTTCACTTTACAGTGCTGACAAAGTTGCGCCTCTGCAATAACGCCATAACGACTAAATTAACTGACTCCACTGATTCACTAATTCCCTCAATCCCCCCTTCTTCCTAATCTTTCGCACTTGTACTAAATCAAATCTACTGTATCTTCATTAACAATATAACTCCCATTAAAATATAGTAGGCATTCAGGAATTATTCCCACTCTTTTGGCCAATTTCCATTTATAAAGTTCCCTAATTCCATTTAAATATGTTTTCAACACCATGTCTGCATGCTTGAGTGTGTTCTTATGGGTTTAACTTTTTTTTTGTGAACATACAAGGCTCACAATTTTCAGGGTTACTATAAAATTTAAATTCCACACTTTGATTGTGGAATGAACTTTTGTTCTATGCAAAGTCAGAATATATAAAGTGTATTGAAATAAATCTATCTATTAATTTAGTTTTTATGAGCTACTGATCCCACTTGAATAAGAAATTTTGTTATATAAAAATTTGTTAATAGAAATCTTAGTACTGCTTGTAATATTGGTTGATAGGAAGTTATATTATAAATCTTTCGTGATAACTATTCAACGTAAAATTTTATATTTTTACCTGTACAGAAAAAAAGAAAAAAATATTTCATTGTAAATACCAAACAATTCTATTTATTTATTTTTTTTTTTTTTTTTTTTTTTTTGACTAAATAGAACATAATTTGAATTTGATTAAATTAAATAACTGCATAAGATTAAAGTTACAAACTTAATTAACCTAAATACTACAGATAAAGAAATAAGTAATTAATCAATAACAGATTTGTATGCCTTGGTTGTGCAGAGATCATGTTCCCCTTTGCATCCCTCCAAATGTAAGATACGAGCCAACTTAATGATTTCCTTTGAACGAGAAATTCATTATTTCATGACTAATATGTATAATTATTCTAACCACATTAGTATAATTCAGTTAATTCATTACCTTCAAGATTGGTATACAGTATGCTATTTGAATGTTTAATAAACCAATTTTTTTTTAATTATCATGGCGGAAGTATGCCAGTGACAAAATATAAAATTTAAATATGATTTATGTGCTCTTAAGTATTAGACGTTTGAGCAACTACAGTCTTTAAGGTGGTCTTACTTATTACTAACATTTTAAATATTGCTAACAGAAAAGTCATGAGATTTTAAACAAATACCCTAAATTTGAATTTATTTTAATGTGACTACAAACTTAAGGTTTTTTTTTCATTTCAGGTTCAAGTGGCCTTCAAAAAAGGAGGAAAAGTATTGTCAAGTTTTCAATTTGATTTACTATATTTAATTACTGAAGCGTTATTTTTAACTAACAACTCATATTAATGCAGAGATTATAGGTTTGAAACAATGGAGTTTGTCTTTCACTGAAAGCAAAGCAAAATTATAAAAATAATTTCTGACGGATTTACACGCTTTCAGGTTCCCCAAATCCATTTATGCTATTCTTAGGATGATATCTGGTTATATGTGGGTTAGTTCGAGGGGGGAGGGGGTGTGGTTAATAATAAAATATTATTACCAAGTACAGAGGTAAATTAATAATGATACCCGTTTTTTTTATTGTTTAATTACCACCATTAAAAGAAAACATACCCCTCAGCATCCGCTGATTGTTCTAAAGAAAAATTCTAATTTCAATTCTTCGTAACTGGTAAAATGCAATGGCCATTTTGACATATATGAATTAATCAAATTGGTTATTCATTAATTCTGATAATGGTTCTACTTATAGTAAAGATGAGTGTAGACCACGCTAATTTTTTTGTATTATGGGGAAAACATTAACGAAAGTATATATGTACAGGTTTTAGGCAATAAAATTTAATAGTACATCAATAGGCAAATTAACAGCAATTTTTTGAAAAAAAAACCTCAGGGATGTGAAACTGAACGTCTTACACTTACCTCATTAAAAACAAGTACCGCATCTTAGCCGATCTCAAGCAGATAAATAATATAAGAGACTTGTATGAACTCATGGAAAGAGCTTATCTTAAAATTGATAGATATAAAACCAGCCAGCAAACTTGATTCAAAATATGTTATAATTTTAGTTGATGCTCAGTCTTTTACAGTTTTATAAGTTCTGTCTGATGGGAAGCAATACATTGTGAAAAAGGAAGGAGTAAAACTAAAACCCTATATATTTTTAACTACCATTCATGCCTTCATAATTCCTGGTATGATTACAATGTGGTACATTTCAAATGCGGTTAATAATGCGCTTTAGTACTAGCTTTAGTTTCCAGAAAATATGAAGTTTACATAATATTTAAGAAATCAACAAAATAAAAAATGCCACAATACATACTTGCAACACTTTTTAAGTATAAATTATTAATGTAGTTATCACACTTTAAATATTTAAGTCAGCGGGTAATTTTAAATCCATATAAAATGTCAAACATCTGCATTCGTAGAAAAAGGTTGATCTAGGGTGATCACCTCAGTAAATTTTATTTCCCGGCATTCTGATATCTCTTGGATGTTCACTTTAGAGACCTACCTAGATATGGTATTAACATTCAAACAAACAAGATATTTGCATTTATACCTTTTTGGTAAATCTATAAACTTCTTAACTGAAAGAACGTATATCGTATGGGACAAATTATAGGTATTATTACAAGAATTAATAACTATACTACTACTTTATGGATTTTTATGATAATGAAAAAAATGTTTCTAACAACATGCTAGTATATCAATTAATTTAATGTTCTTCGTCTTAGATATATCTGTTGTTTTCAAACTGAGCAAAGTGATCAGGCTGATGTTTTTGTCTTTCCAAGTGAAGATAAGGTGTCATATCTTAGGAATTGCCCCTTATTTTTCAAGTGGTAGATTGAATGTCATATGGTCACCCCATTCCTTGAAGAAAACGCAAAGCTGTTATTCCCGACCCACTACGATATCAGTGCTCCCCGATAGCAAAAATGAGCTCCAAATAAAAATGTAATCACACTTTTGACCCTCAATATAGCGCTTAAGCTGAAAGCTTTCCAGTGTGGACTTTGACAACAATTGTTTGTTTATTTAAAAAAAAATAAGAAACAAACTTTTAATTTAAAGTAATATGAAATCTTTCTAATTTATAGTTATTTAATTATTATTATTATGAATGTTTACTTATATGATTTATGTACATACTGAATAGAATTAATTAGTGTAATTAATACTATCACTCTGATAAGACTATACAAATCTCAAGAGCATTTAATTTCAAAAAATATTTATTGTTAAAGGTATGGTAGTTTATTAAAGTTTTAATAATCAATGTTTCCTTGTATGAGCTAAATAATTTCATTCTGATTTGTAGATAGTTAATTGTAGACAGCAATTTGAATTATAAGACCAAAATATTAATGTCCTACCTTCGTGTTCGGTATTGAGACCTCGCAGTCAATGAAAACTTGAAATACTAGTCAGTTGATAGTAATGCTACTTTAATAATAAATCAGACCATTTGGCTCAAAATGCACGGGTTATTATAATCCTGGTGCATAACAGCACCATTAGCTAGCAGGCCTCTGACAAATGGCCCCTTCATTTGAAATTCCCAAATATAAATTAGAATCTGATTTGGATTCATGAAAGTAAAGCCTAAATAATGACTTCCTTCCTTCTAAATTGATACTAACGTATGGAAATTTAAAGGATGCTGTGTGTTGTTCAACTGGGCTACATTACTGATCATTATACATTGTTTGCCAGTGCAATGAGCCCTTAACTTTGACCGAAAATTAAACAATGGCATTTAAATTGCTTGAAAAGATTTTAAAGATAAAATTTTTACATTATTTCCTTATGTTAGTAGTTACTCTACCAAAGAGATGATAGGTCTAATTCGCCTGACAGTCTGGATATCACTCAGATATACTGAATGTAATATCCGGATGAAATCATTAAACTAACTCCAAAAATGTAGTTCTTTCCGCTATAAATTATATTCGGAAACATTTTATAACGAGTCTTTACCATGTTATACTTCAATGCAGAGAGAAAAACACATATATATCCCTAATGAAATACGCTTCTGAATCTCAACTCAATTGTCATCATGAAAGCAAAAATAAACTCAGGTGAATACAAACACAATAATACAATTACTCTAGTTTATTTATAATACTCCTACTATTTATGAAGAGGGATTTTAAGTTGCATAAGTGTATTTTTGTTAGTCCTTCTCAAAACAGAAGAGAAAGAATTTTTTCCTCTCATTCTGCCTTCTTCTATAAGAATAGAGAAGAATAATACTTATTCTAATTTCTAAAAATTAATAATGGGACTCAGTTCTTTTGATTAAATTACAATCCTTACTAGTGTCACACGGTAATTTTTATGGATCTAAGAGAAAGAGGGAATATAATAGAATACAATGAGAAGTGGTAAGGAATATATTTTAAAAGGCATAGAAACTTGGAGAAGAGAAATTAGAATAGTGAGGTTAAAAAAGAGATCAGGTACAAGTGAGGAAAACACGTTTTTTTTCAATTGTTGAAAACCAACTAAACAAGGGAGCAAACTCTTAACGCTATGAAAAATATTTATCTAAAAACTGGTGGGTTCTCTGTAGACACGATGCAGATATACAAAGGATCAATTGATAAGAACAACCGTAAAAATTGGATTCTACGTGTTATGTCTGTTATTTTTGCATGGTTTTCAGAAAAGATAGTAATAACCATTGATTCGAGTTAACCAATCGAAATAGCTATTACAGTTAGAAAAGTAATGCAAATAAAAATAACCAAAGTGGTTGGTAATGGGATGGGTTGTTAGAGTGTCAGTTGGCTGAACAAAGCGGTTAGTGGTTTGTGTGGGCGATGTAAAGTGGCAAGGAACACAACCCTATTGTTATGAGTATTGCCAGGGCTCTAGTACTCACCTATGCTCTCGTCCCTTGCCTTTAAACTTTAACCAACTTATGTACTCCCTTTAATTTTCTGTCCCTGTTCCACTTGCTTTAAACAACAGATTTCTGCATGTGTTTAGTAGAGATTAATATCCGTTATATCAATGAAGTAGGAATATATATATATATATATATATATATATATTAACAATATTTCACAATAAACACGTAAAATAACAAGCAATGTTCAAACCACAAGAAGAAATGGAGAAAACACTAAGATCTTTCAAACGTAACAAGCGGTCTTTGTCAGAGTTAAAACCCAAATGAGGATAAAAACTTTGACGAAAACCGCTTCTTACGGTTGAAAGATTTGATTTTTTTTTCCATTTCTTATTGTCATTTGAACATTAATTTATATATATATTAGTGTATATTGGCAGCAGATTCTCTTGTAAACATATTTTATTAAAGTAGACGGCAGCTTCCGCATTCATGACCTTTTTGCTAGTATTTTCTAGTTTTCTAACTAGTTTTCTTTGGTAGGGAGTGATTTCGTGAAGGAGTTGTCCCAGAGACTTGTAAGTAGAAAAATATATTATTGAGTAAGCTACAAAATTATTTCTTTGATGTCTCTGGGACAACTCCTTCACGAAATCACTCCCTACCAAAGAAAACTAGTTAAAAAACTAGAAAACACTAGCAAAGAGGTCGTGAATGCGGAAGCTGCCGTCTACTTTAATAATATATATATATATATATATTCACTTTATGCTTAAAATAGTAGACTACATTTTTTAGTTTCATTGAAGTTAATGCATTTGATTGAAACTCATTTGTAATTTTTGTTTTCTTTTATTCCTTTAAATTTTGATAGTGTAATCTTACAATAAACAAATGAAATGTGTGTTCATCTTTAAGGTGTTTGTCTGATAAATAAAAGGTACCAGGTGTAAAGATAAAAAGTTATTTAGCAATGTCGGTCTTCTTCCACGTTTCCAATAAACAAAACTGGGTTATTTCATAGTGTGATACTTTATAGAGTGACACAAGTAAATACAATTTAATAACAATACTTAAAGAATTAAGGATTTATTAAATAAGGATCTCTTATAATGTCCTGATATGGACATATAGTTCTTTGTGTTTTTAAAACTAAATTGTTTTGGGTATTATTAGGGCAACATTGTTTGTGATAATCAATTTACTATTTTTATGTCACATGTCTGATGCTTTGAACAAACAAAAAATATATAATGCTGTTTGTTATTAATTTTTTATCACATATGCCCAGACAAAACTATCTTGCTAGAAAATACTATGATTCCAATCCGGGATTTAGATTATGATCACTTAACAGCCCACTATAAATTTTCTTTGAAAACCTTTGTATCTATTAATATTAAACCCAATCATTAATATCTGGTTGAATTATCATTTTGAATATTTTACCTCCCAAAAAAAACATTTCCGTTTAACTTAAAAAAACAATTTCTGAACCTAAAAATGTAAAATAACACCTATTTTCAACCATAGTATTTTAAACAGACAGTATTCTACTTTTCCTGCCATAAGGTTCTATTTTTGGTATAATTCCATTATTATCCGTCTAACGGTATGGCCTGTATCACTCAATCATAATTTAAAATGTTTAAACTTTATTGCAAAATAAACATCCGTAATTGAAAAATGCTGAAACTTTTTCAACTTAAAGAAACTATTATTTCATGATAATATGACAAATTTGAATACTCCAGAGTTAGTTCTTTAAGTCGAAAAAATGTTTCCTAAAGTATATTTGGGCAAAAAAAGTGAATTTTCTGGCATTCAATATTACCCAACAATAATATGCACATCTCTACATTGTTGGCTTTATTTTTATATAAAATATAAAAGTCAATTTTATATAAAATATGAAACGAAATGATGTGGCATGTAGCGTGCCCAAAAGCTTTTGGAAAACACCCACCCAGACTTACATCCAAATACACACACAGACATCACCAAAAAAAAACAAAAAAAACATATAAATGAATTTTGATGATCTCAGAACATGTATCCCATCTAAATCTAGCTATCAATATTTTTATGAATGCTGTATTTTGCTTATAGTAAAGTAAAACTCTAGAGTTACCTTCACTAAACCTAGCTATAAAAAAAGATAATATCAAACTCATGAACAGCTAAATGATTTATGGTTTTATTTTAACGTATTAATGGTGTAAACATAATATCAAACTCAGAAATAATGAATAGGTACATCCTTGTTTAAATGTAGCAATAATTATTTTGTCATTTACAATAAACTTCAAATCATTGATGGCATATTGTTGCCTATGGTGGGACATACGAGGTGTGTAACTAAAGTAGTGAGACTGATTTTTTTTAAATTTTCTATTCAAATATAATTACAATGTGATATTGTCACCTTCAAAATAGTTCCCTTCGGAAGCCACACAGCGCTGGAGACGGTCCTTCCAATCACTGTAGCATTGCTGGAACTCGGATTCTGGAATGGCCTTCAGCTGGTCGGTTACAGCAGTTTGTATGTTTTGTAGTGTCCCGAAATGAGTTCCCTTGAGGTGATTTTTCAATCTCGGGAAGAGGAAAAAGTCACAAAGACTCAAGTCTGGTGAATAAGGAGGCTGAGGAGCAACAGGAATGTTTTTACTGGCCAAAAACTCGTTTTCTTTTCGGAATTTTCGGAACCATTTTCGCACAAATTTTTCTCATCTCTAATTCATTGGTCAAAATGTGATGAACGGAGGTGTGATTCAAATTCAACTGTTCCCCGATCATTCTGACTGTCAAGCGTCGATCTGAACGCACAAGGTTCCGTACTCTGTTGACATTTTCATCGGTGTTTGCACTTGAAGGCCTTCCGCTTCGTGGTTCATCTTCAATCGACTCTCTTCCTTCTGAAAATTCCTTAAACCACCGAAAAACCTGTGCCCTTGATAAAACACGTTCTCCATAGGCCTCCTGAAGTTTTTCAAAAGTTTCTATGTCCAAGTCTGAAGCAAAATTTGATTGCACACCGCTGCTCAACTTTGAGGTCACTCATTTTTAAAACGCTCAAGAAAAAACCATTTCACGAAAACCAACGCTACGGACAAACAAATGACTGTGGCGAGTTCAGATTCATACTGGAGGCGCATCACACGTGCACCTGACGCTACTCAAGGCCACGCGTCTACAGCGTTACCAGATCGAAAGCGACGTTGCCAGTCTCACTACTTTATTTATACACCTCGTACCATTGTCGTGCCTAAATTCAACTTATAATTTGAAATTCTTCAGTAAATTTCATAATTTTCTATAAAAAAAGCTAATTCTACTTCTACTGGGTTATGATATTATGACTTTGACAAACTATAGTTATGATTTTGACAAACTATTTTTAATGCAGATACCCTACAATAGAAAAACTAAAAAAAACCCTAAATGAGCTATACATTCAAAATTACTGTAAAATTATTTTTGCTTATCATATAAACGTTAAATTATTTTTATGAAATAAACTAGGCAATTTTCAAACAATAATCATGTTTTCAAAAAAAAATTGAAATCCATGTTTGTTTTTTATAATACTTATTAAATACCGTTAAATAATCTCTAATATATATTGTTTTATTATAATTTAAAACTAAATTAAAATTAAACTAAAAATTATTAAATTTATTTAAATATATTTAATATTATTTTAACATTATTTGAAAAAATATTCCCTTGTAGGATGTATCAGCTAATTAGTTTTTGCATTCACTAACAATATAATGTTTATTATGTGTTTAATGATTCTAAAGAGTTCTAATTAATCCTGAAGTTAACAAGATAAATACATATGAAATAATACTGACAATTGAGATTATTTAAAAAAAAATTGAAACGGTAACAGATATAAAATATTAAGGGAATTTTTTTTGGAATAAACTATTGGTACATTACACATATACTGCAGAGAAGTAATAGAAACACACTTACATTTCGATCAGTGTAGAGGAGTGATATAAATTGGCATGTTAGGCACAGGAAAGTAAGTTGTCTCTTGCTTGCCTGTAAGCAATGGTCCAGTTTTCTTTCCTCATAATTCCTCGTAGTCTTCCATTTTTTATGCTTTTCCTAAGAGTTGTCAAAGAAGAAAAGGCAAATACCTTTTTTTCTTCCTCAATTTCTTTTTTTTGAACCAAATGATCGTATCATATATCAGTCCATAGAATTAATCAAACACAAATCTACTTCAATTGGCCACATAATAATGATTCCCATTGTCATATACTCAATAAAATATTGAAATAACTAAAACAACTATAAATTGATAAGAAATGCAGAAATACCGATTTGATTATTATGGAATCTTGTTATATATATACATTGATAAAAGTGTCGACCGTGGAATAGAAACAAAACTAAGGTTTATCGGGACTTGGTCAGTTTCCTACTCTCATTGCCAACGTTTCGGTCTTTATTGAAAACCTTTTACACAGGCAGAAGTATAAATTTTGAAACAGAAAAACTAAATATTACATTACAAATTATTTTATGAAGAAAAATAATATGTGGATTTTAACAACAACTGTAATCTGAATGAACACGTGTTTATCCCAAATTATATAAATATTGATAAAATTAATCCCAAATTATATAAATATTGATAAAATTTATCCCAAATTATATAAATATTGATAAAATTTATCCCAAATTATATAAATATTGATAAAATATTTAATTAAATAAAATGAATTACGTGTTCATTCAGACTACAGTTGTTGTTAAAATCCACATACTATTTTTCTTTGTAAAATAATTTGTAATGTAGTACTTAGTTTTTCTGTTTCAAAATTTATACTTCTGCCTATGAAAAAGGTTCTAAATAAAGACCGAAACGTTGGCAATAAGAGTTTAATTTGAACCTGAAGAACTGACCGAGTCGCGATAAACTTAAGTTTTGTATATATATATATATATATTATGGTATATAGTAGATGTGTTATCATACTTACAATTATAGACAGTCTATTCGAAGATTTTCTCAGGTTAAGGTTGTTGTTCCTTTAAATAATGTAAATTTCATTTTCTTAGAATTGTTTTAAAGCAAGTAAAAAGAAATCTTTCCTTGTTTTCTTTACCTGACAAATAAAATGAAAATATTTGTATTTTTTTAATAAACAAAGAAATAAGTCTTACTTGGAGAAAAAATTCAGTTTGTAAGTATGAAAACACCAAAATAATTTTTATAACTTTTGTCAATAATAGTTTAAAAGTTACTTGGACGCAATATTCTGTAATTCTATTTTGATTTATTACGTTTATTTTAATTTCGGTCATTCATTGACAAATCCTGTAATTTATGTATATTAGTATATGTTTTTATACACTACGCATGGTTGGGGAAGGTTGGGTCTTGATTTCCTTCTCTTATCTCTTCTGAAGAAGGTTCAAACCGAAAATTAGAGGTTGAAAGTCTGTGTTTTAAATTTCCCTGTCTGCATTGAAATTTATTAGTAAATATTTTTATAGCTATTGATATTTGAAGTAAAAAATGGTAATGTCTAATCGAAAACCATCCCAAAAAAATCTTTGTCGGTTAAAAGAAATAAAAGGAAACACTGTCCAACTGGATGCAGTCCCTTAGCCTGCGTTTGTGACATAAATTATCTATAATGTGTGCACGTGACCACCAGGTCAAACTAAATTTGTTATCCTGCTTAATCCTTACTAACTTGAGGCAAATTTATTACTAAAACAACCTTTTGCATACACATTTCTACTACTAAAAAAATACTTGCTACTTATTTTTTATCAATTCAAGTAAAAGTTTTTTTTTCACTTTAGTTGTTAAGGAAATATTACAAAAATAAAAGATTTTTTTTTATATTTTTGTGAACTGTGTATAATAGAAAAAAATAACAATAATTATTTTAATATAATTATCATTGTAAGCACATTTTGAATGTTTAGGGGTCATTACCTGGATAACCAACAGTTTTTTGTTATCCAGAAAAAATTACTTAGAAACTATTATTACTACTATTTTACATGGGTAAAATAAGATGGGTTCATTATTTATATATGCATATGTTTTATATATATTAAACATGTATTTTATTTTTATTCGGGTTTAGTTTAAAATATTTATTTTATCATTTGATAGATTGGCCCTTTGAATTCAATTTTACTTTTTTTAAGATGTAATTTCTACTCTCCAGGTTGTGTATATATGATATTTATATACAATAATACATTGTTTATGTTGACAATATCTTATATTTCATTGCAGTGAATTCTCATTAATTATTACGTTTTATATAGATGCAATAACCTTTTCTCGCTTAAGACTGTTGCCGCAGTTTATTGCTAAATAAACTAAGATTAAAGTAAAATTCAGTCCATTCGTTGTTTTGAAGAGATTGCTTTGTTTTATTCCATTATGCTCTCAAATAACAAATCTCAGTCAGCACATTTAAAATGATTTAATATAGTGTTTTCATTATAAATAAAGGAGTTGCGGAGCAAGCGAATGATTTATGCTAAATTAGTCCAAGGGTTCCCAAAGTCTCTTGAAATTGCTACAAGCAAGATTTTCATTTAGACTGTTTTTGCGATACTTCCTATTATGCAAATTTCTTTTACTGTTTTACATTTGCCTTACACTGGCATTACATATTCAACTGCATACGGCTATATGGATTCATCTTTTTATATATCAATGCAGGATTAAATATACATATAACAATTTTTAGTCACTTTTTGATAATGTTATGTGCCGATAGGAAAGGTATTTTAATAATTTTTATGCTCACTTATTAGTTTTAGAATATGATTTACTGAATATAAATTTTCGGATATAAGGAAAAGTTTCTTCATATTATCTACTAAATCTCACTTTCCGCTCTAACTGTTTTGAACTTTCTGAATTCTAGAAGATTATGCAACAAATAAACCAAAATTTAGTAAAAGTGAATAGTAAGAGTAAAATCAACAGAAAGCCTTATCTAAAATAAATTACTAACTCTTAGAAGCCTTCCGATAAAGACAACAGGCATTGAATGTATTTAGACATTCTTTTATAGAAAGTGTTGTGGTGTAGAGCATTCATATCCAAACTTGATATAATTTTATTTGTTATGTATATATTTGAATTATAGATGTAACATAAAATAATATAGTTTTCATTGAACTTTTTATTGAAATGAGATGTAAAACTGTTTTGATAGTTTCTCATTTGTTGAGGAAACTTATTAAAGATTTCTCATACTGAGTATCATATAAATATTACGTCGTTTAGCGTCACATATAAGACTTAAAAATCTTTAGCGTTGCATAAAAATGGTATCAAAAGTGGATAAAATTAAGAAATAGTTACATATATAGATGTTATATTATGTGATATATGTTGTCAGTTTGATGGTTTAAAGATTCAAAAAACTTTTCAACATGAATTATTTCATAGTTGGCCATACTATTTATCTACTACAATACTGTTTCTAGTGATATTTTTACGAACAGTCTGTTTCATATTTTGTTAGGTCAGTAAAATTAACAAAAGCCATGAAAACTAAACGAAAAGATGCTAGAACATTGTGAATACTGTTCAACTTTAAGTTATTTTATTATGTATTTAACTTCGGCTATCAGCCACGTTTTTTTTGTATTTTGGATACGAATCATATTTCTATAATCTATGAGTTTCCCAAATAAAAGTTGCGTCAAAATGTGTTTTTTACTTTACTCTAAGTAAAGTATAGTGATCGTGAAAAAATTCGATCTCGAAATATTGACAGAGTTACATATTTTGAGGTCCCAGAAGTCGTTTCATAAAGATTTTTCGATGGTATCTGTGTGTGTATGGGTGGATGGGTGAGTATATATACAAAGTTTGTGGACACGCTACGGTCCCGAATCTGTGGTTTACTAAGTTGATATTTTACAAAAAAATTTGCCGTCTAGTGTAGATGAGCCCTATTGTTTGGGATCAATTATGCATGATAGAAAAGTCACATTTTTTTTGCCAAAAAGAGACTATATTTTTTTCTCCTAAACTACTTATTCTATAGTTTTGAAATGTTGGTATTATCATTGAGGCTACAAAGGCAATAAACAAAAAATAAAACCAGATTTTTTAAACCACAGGAAATATTTTTTTCAATAAGATGTACAAATTTTGACATGTAATTCAATCTGAAAGCTTGTGAGATCTATATAAGACATTCCGTTTAACGAATCAAAATGAAACTATACCTAAAAATGGAACATTCTGAGGAGGATGAGTTGAGATATATTTTTTCAAAATTACATTCACCCAAACGGCGATTCAGTAAATTTTTCAGAAAATATTTCTTTGACGCTAAACGGCTCATTGAATAACCAAGAAAATTTGACAAAAAAAAACTAATTATTAGAAATTTATAAGAAAAATTTACGTAATTTCAATTACGACAAAGAGCAATAACGCTATAACAACTGATTGTTAGACTAACGGATCACCTGCTATACTTGTAGAATTTATTGATATTTATTTACATTGTTTACATTGACATCATTTTTTTGAGTCAGCTCACTGAAATATTATTGATACTTAGAAGTATAAAAGAAAAGTTAAATAATTCATTGACTTAAATGAGATATTAGAGGAATAATATTCTTACATGTAAAAAAATCACTTTCAATGAACACAAATATCTTTTGCTTTTCATGGTATGTTGAATTTGTCTCACAAAATTCTCTAATCATCTATATGTTGCACCCTTGAACAAAACTTAATATCAAATGATTTTTGTTGTGTATATGAATCATATCATCTTTGAATATTTTTGAAGTGTGAGGAATGGACTCTTCCCTCGAGAAAGAGGAGTTATGTTTGTTGACAAATATCCAGTTTTTTCACTATTCTAGTCTAATTTTTTTATTTTTTAAACCAATCCCCTAGCCTGATTAACCCGAACCTATTAATTCGTGATTTGGTTTTAAAAAAAATACTGGAATTAAAACCCTTTCTCAAAGAATACGAAATGTTTATGTTGTGCCTTTAAATATCTTACTATGTTTTTCTGGTAAACTATTTATTTAACTTAATGTCTTATACTGTGGTTGATTATAGTTTCTAGACTTGGGTTATATCAGGTTTAGTCTGTTGATTTAAGTCATTTCTCGATTGAATGAGATCAAGCATAAATAAAATACTCTTTATTTATGCGTGGTAATTATTGTCTTTCAGAATATTTTTTTAAATTTTTATATTTTCATAAAAAAATTTGTGTCGCAGAAATTACAATCCCTATTTTTCAGTGCTAACGTTGTATTTATTTTGTTTTTTAACGGGTGATGAGATCAGAAAATAAAATATCGCGTTCTATTTGGAATTTCTTCCACCAATTTACCAAAATGTTTCCACCGAGATTGGTACAGATCATAATGTTATAAATGGTAGGCAACATTTTTTTTATTGTAAATTTTAATTTTTGAATGAAAAGAATTAGAACATTCCGGTACTGTTTCTCTCAAATCATAGTAATCGTAAGCAAAAGTTCTTCAAAGTATTTATATAAAATAGGAATTCTAACCATAATTCGATTTATTATTAAATCAATATGTCTTAACTTTTGAACCCATTACCCGTCTTTTTTTATATATAAACCTCAACATGCCTAAAAATATGCACAAAACTTTGCTCTAAGGTGTGTTGAGAGTTGTTTCACATTGGCCTGAACCTTAAAAAAATGAGATATAAAATGAAAAAATGAAAGTCAAAAATACATATATAAATATTAATTAACCACATATTAATTAACATATTATCTAATTAACTATTTAATAATTTGGAATACCTGTCTCACATTTCTTCTTCAATACCACCCCACATGACTGTTTTCTCCGCACTTATTTTAAAATGAGACTCTGATGAACATATATATATATATATATATATATATATATATATATATATATATATATATATATAGTGTGTGTTGCAGATTTTTTGAATACTCTTAATAAGTGCGTTCCATCAATTGAATTCACTTTAGAACTTGAAAGCAATAATAAGTTACCTTTTCTTGATTTAAATTTACATCGTTTTGGACATAATCTAAGATATAGTATTTATAGAAAACCTACCCATGTTCCTTCTTATGTGCATTTTTTCTCCGCTCATCCATCAAATGTCAAAAAAGGTGTTTTCAGAAATATGTTTTTAAGAGCGTTAAAATTGTGTAGTGAAGAATTCTGAATGATGAAATTGAAAACATCTATCAAATTGCCTCATCATTAAGATACCCAAGATCCCTAATAAACAAAGTTTTGAAAGAAACTAAAGAATCCTTAAGAACAAGAAATGAGAAAGAACCCTTTACAAATAGAAACCTTCTTGTTGTTCCCTTTAATCAAACTCTAAGAGACATCCCGGTATTTTTGAAAAAAATGGATATTTCAGTTGTTTTCAGTAGTGGTGGGAAATTATTAAACAGACTTGTAAATAATTGTGAAAGAAAAGAAAAGGAAGGTTGTGTTTATAGGATTCCTTGTAGAGATTGTGATTTTTCATATGTTGGACAAACGGGAAAAAGTTTGCTTACTAGAGTGAAGCAACATAAATACACTATTAGGCGGCAAGAAGAATCAAGTGCCTTGTTCCAACATATTAATTCAAAAAATCATTCAATAAAATGGGAAGATTCCAAAAATTGATATTTCTCTCATCTGATGTGGAAAGGAACTTAGTAGAAAGTGCCCTAATTAAGTATAATTTTGATAAACTAATAAATATAAGTCATGGGCTTTTTAGATTGGATGAAATTTTAATTGAAGGTATAGTTAGGCAAATTGGTCCTGTGGGTGACCTTCAAAATGTACTTGCAACGTTGAACATGAACTCTGACCAGATTGTGGATTCTAATAATAGAACATAATTTTTATTTGACTTATTACTTTCTCATGTATTCTTGTTTTGTTAATAATTTAATATTGTTTATTTTTTGATATTGCATTAATTTAATTTGTATCTATTTGTTTATATTTATTATATATTGTTTATAGTTAGGAATTATATATAACACTTGTTTCTTATTCTATTTATATTTTTATATTTTTATTTTAATTAATTTTCTTATTGTTCATTTTGCATTGTTTAATTGTATTGGGTATTTTTTGTTTTTCTCTTATTATGCCTTTTCGACTCTTGTTTTCCCAGCTGTTTAGTTACCTTCCTTGTACATACCTTTTATGTTACTTTCTAGTTCTTACCTTGTTTGCTCTCTGATGACATAAATTGAAAGGCCTCAGAGCATTTTTTCCATCTGTTTTCTTTTTTTTTCCTTGTGGTTTGTTTTCATTCATATATATATATATATATATATATATTTCACTTGATAAACGGAAAGACGATCCAAACTGGACACAATAACAGTTCAAAATTGAAGATAGGTAGCACACAAAGTAAAGAAACGAAATAAATGTTTCTTTACTTTGTGTGCTACCAATCTTCAATTTTGAACTGTTATATAGATATATGTATAACAAGATTGCACAATGAACATGTGAAACAACAATCAATGTTCAAATCACAATAACAAATGAGAAAAAAGACTAAGATCTTTCAGCTGTAACAAGTCTTTAAATCAGTTGGAATTTGACTCTGACGAAGACCAAGACCGATTGTTACGGTTGAAAGATCTTAGTTTTTTCTCATTTCTTATTTTAGTTTGAACGTTGATAGATATCAAACGTTGTGCTATCTGGACCACATATTTTTTTCTATTTTATTTAAATATGAATAAGTAACGTTTTTACTTAAAAATGACTCTCATATATACATACATGTTGCAATAAAAAAAATAGTGTCAGATTGTAGGGAATGAAAAATATTTAACGATTCTGAAGAACTTTTTATGAAAAAACTCATTTCTTTTTCAATACCAACCCTTGGAAGGCCTTTAAATTTTATCAGTTCTGTTATCATTTTATATCTTTACATAAAGCACGATTTAAGAATAAACAGGTGAAATTGAAATTAGCATGTAAGCAGTAGCAAGATATCCACATAACGGACCAGGCTTGCTCACAATCACTTCGTTAATATAATTTTCTAATGTTGATAGTTGAAATATTATGTGAATACGTCATTATCTAACTCATTAATTAACTTATTATCTAATTAACTATTTAATAATTTGGAATTCCTGTCTCACATTTCTTCCTCAATACCACCCCACATAACTGTCATCTCCGCACTTATTTTAACACGAGACTCTGATGAACATAGTTACTTTATCGAAGGATCTTAATTTCATTGCTTTTATGATTCTATCAAAGTAAACTCAGGGAAAATATTTATATTAAAACAGAAATATACCCAGATAAACGCCATTGTCATATTTTACTGAGAGAGTATGCAAATATAAAGAAAACGATTATTGGTTTAAATTATTTATTTTAGATATCAAATAAAGATGTAACTACATCTACCATTATGAAGTATACTATTATGCTATATTCTTGTTATCATTTGTAGCTTAGTAAGAAAAACTGGATCAAATAATATTTTTGAATGACCGTCTTTGAAGACGGTCACCTTGTTATCAGATAAAGAATTCTTGAGAAAATTAAGAGTTTTTTCCTTAAAATACATTCCCTATCTATTTTTTAGACCTTGACACTAAGAGCGTAAATATTTTATGAAATTTAGTTAGACGAGGAAAGTTCTTCTACACACAAACCTGAAGTAAAAATTTATCAGGTTAGGTTGGCTTCTCAATGACAGTTTAAATGTGTATGCATGTGTTAGCTCTTGGAGCCATCAGCCCCCAAGCGTGATTAATGTAGTCTTGGAAGCTTCGACTAAACATCTCAGCTCAAACAACCCACAAATGGAACACCATCAATATATATAATTATATATTGCTCAATAATAATATTTATATTATAATTTAAATCATTGTAGTTTAATTGTATTGATCTGTATAGAAAGCATCTGTTAAATTTTAAAGACTTGTAAAAAAATAAAATATATTGGAATCCTGGTTATAATTGAATAAACAATACCATCTATAGGTAGATTTTTTTTCAATTAAAGAATAAAGTAACAAAAACACTAATGAAGCCAATCGTAGAATATCTTTTATCACGTCGTTTATATTTCATTCATTGTGAATGCAGACTCTAATCAAAGCACCCTATTTGATTTTGTACACTGAGACCTTTCACTCGCCCAAAACTAATTGGTGAAAAAGGACGTAACATTACATGCAAGTAAAAACCATTTTTTTTTTCAAATTCTATATTTTTTTTAAAAGTTTACTTGGCTGAATATTGTAATTGGATGACAAGTTACCTCTATTACTTCAAAGAGAATAGATAAAAAGACCATTACAAATTAACTGAAATTTGTGTACATCAATTGTTCTATTATTGCTGTATATAATGCCTAATAATACTGAATCACAGCGTCCTGTTCTCATCGGAAAGGCACTTATCATTTTAAACAGAGAATTGCTTCAATTATTATGCTCTATTATTTTTTTCTACACAATAATTTACTGGGCTTGAATCCATTTATATTTAACCGTCTTTGTGCTAGCCGTACTACTAGACATGAGATGAGGTTCTTAACAACGTTTGTAAATCTACCTACTGTAAAAATTTAACAAACTGTTGAAAAAAACAAATAACAATTTCCTGTAACTGACAAAGAAAAACTCCACAGAAGTCTGCAAATACCTATAAAATAATTTATATGAATTATACTTTTAATCGTAAATTATAACATTGGAAATGAACTCTGTGTAAGTGAACTGCAAAAATAGTATCCACTTTCTTCCAAAGTGTTCATGGTGGCTGTTGTTGGCTTGAAGGGTTATTGACTGGGGAAAATGTTACCAGTCAAAGTTTTGTCCCCAGACCCACGAATATCAACTGGTTTATTATACCAGTCATAAATTATGACAACCATCTTATCTAGAATGAGAAACTTTACGTAATATTTATACTTATTAATTCCTTTAACATATGTTAACTGCAGTGATAATGAAAAAATTCAATCACCATATTTTATGGATTTATATTTTAATGTCCCCCAAGTCCTTTTTTGAAGTTTTTTGGATGATGTCTGTGTGTATATGTACGCATGTCTATATGTACGTGTGTGTGTGTGTGTGTGGGTGGGTGTATATATAAAAGTTTGTGGGCACGCTGCAGTCTACAACGTTTTATCGATCAAATTCATATATAAAACAGAAAAGCCATATATAAGATATGGGGGAAATTTGCAATTTTTTTTTAGCAAAATATATTCTTTTCCTCGAGGCTCAAAACTATATATTGTTCAATCTTTCTAATTATTATGGAACAAATAACAGCATTAAGTAAAATTCAGAAAATTTGTGGTCGCCATAGAGGGGACATCGTGCGACAGATCGTAATGAAATTAAAGGCAAAAATATAATATTTTGAGAGGATGAGCTGAAAGCTTTTAATTTGAAAATGGATGATTTAGTATCAAATGGATTAATTTATGATATGATTTCAGAAAATGATTTTTTACGCTAAACGGTCATTTTAAGAATAATTCAATTTTGTAACATAAAATGGAGCATAAAATATAAAACATAATAGAACCTAAAAAAGGTTAATACTCTAGAATTTAATTCAACATTTAACATATATATTAGTATAACTTGGAAGCATTCCTTCATTTAAACAGATTTTATAAAATGCCTTGCTTATAAGAAGATGAGAATTACAGTATAAAAATAAATAAACCATAATATGAAAATAAAGCCATCATAAGACATATCAAGCTGCAACTTTAACAGTAGATTTATGTATGTTTAACTTAAAATATAGGCTCTAAATTGATTGGAAATTCAACGTAGAAGTGAAGTTATGAACGTTTAAAGCAAAAAACGTTTGTCACAAGTAAACTCAGCAACCATGAGACATAGCGAGCTGAAACTTTGACACTAGATTTGTGTATGCCTAACCTAAAATATAGGCTCTAAATAGATTGATAATTCAGTACAGAAGCGAAGTTATAGGGCTTTAAGCTATATTTCCCAACTTCACAGACAAGTTTGTTTTGAAAATACACAGGTGTGGCAAATAGGTACTGTTAGTTGATTTTAATTTCATTGGAGCATATGAATATATTGCGTATTTGACATCATTGAAAAGGTGTTTCCCAGAGTTGAGGATGTACTATCTATTTGTACTATCTATTACGAATAAATAGTATTGTGAACGAGAAATTCTCAGCCCTTAATATGAACAGGCGGAAAAGATCAACATTCAAGTTCTTACGCTATATAATACCGAGGAAAGAACTTACAAGTCAGTAAATAGAGTGATTAGTGATGAGGAAGCAGTTCATTATCTAATTGAATTTCTTGACTCTGAATTTACTGCTCCTAGTGTGCCTGCTCATGAGCAAAAACTTAAAGTAGGAACACCAATCATGCTGCAATTTAGTAGCAGTAACAAATTTCATTTTACGAAACATGAGTGCCCCAAAACTGTTCAACGGTACACGACTCTGAGTCCGTGCTCTGCACAGATATGCCATAGAGGCGCACATCATGACTTGGTTTGGTGTTGGGGAGTCTGTGTGTATATCACGCATACCATTAATTCCGAGCCACTATTTGTTTGCGTTGAAGCGATTGCAAAGTCCTTTCAGAGTCTATTACGCATTGACGTTAACTAAGTCGCAAAGGGAACTTTATCTAACACAGGAATTCAAGTTAGTTGACCATAAAATATAGTCAACTTTATAGTTAGGCAATAATTGTAATTAGAAAAACAGTTGATAGCACTGATAAACTCATTTTAATATTTCTACATTATCAGGAAAATATGTTATTATCTAAACTAAAGACTAAACTCTGGCTGCACACAGAAAGACTGAGTAACAGTCAGTCCACTAAGCTTGAAGAAAGAAAACTAGGAGAAAATTGGAGGAAAGTAATAAAATAGATACAACTGTACAAATAAATAAGAAATAGAATCTATGAAGGCTAAAAACAAAAAAAGAAACAAAAAAGAGAAAACAAAATAAAACAGAAAACGTTTAATGTCCAGGTTGAGTACTGGAGTAGTTCTGGCTCCAAGTAGAGAAATGTAAGCCTCCTCAGAAGCTCTTGAAGGACTATTTGAAGTCCTGTCAGGAATGTGTTCCAGAATACAGTGAGAATTGACATGGATATCATGAGGTAGGTTGCTATGTTTACATAACCTGCATCAATTTATACAAAGGACCAGCTTAGTTGAAGGCATAGTATTGCAAAGAGCTTCTCAAACACCAAAGAGCTTGATATTACGCTAGGATAGTCACCCTTAAATGAAACCTTAACTCAATTTAATATCAAAAGGTTTGACATAATAATTATTTATAATCAAGGTCAGGCCAATCTAGATTTTTATCTTTCTTTGATAACAAGTAATAATGCGATGACATCAGAGATTTAGTATTATATAGATAGAGATAGATACAGGATGATTTAACATATATTAACATCTCCAGTACTTCTACATCTATTTATTCTTCTACCTTTCAAGAGTAATATTTGTTTTCTTTATTCTGTCTCAAGTAGTTGATGAATCGTTCTAAACCCACTTCATTAATTTCTTTGCTTAAGAGAATTTTAGTGGCAATCCATCATGTTTCTGTCCTATTGTGCAGTTGGAACACACTTAAGATCAAGAAGCATCTATTGAACTCTGAGAATTAACCCATATCAAGGCATCAAATATTTTGCCATAAATATGGAATACATTAAATATGATTTTACGTGCAACAATGAACGCATTAACATCATAGTTTATTAGTTAAGATATTTGAAGAGTTCAATAACAGATTAAAACGTATAAACACTATCCATTTAACTTTCAACGCTAAGTAGCTCTTAACCTATCTTTGGATTATTCACGACTAAACATTAAACATAAAAGAAAATTCAATAAAAAAATTTTGAAGGGCCTATTATGAACTTTACTATATATAAGTATAATATCAAATTCAATGACAGTGAATTTAGTACAGTTTTTTTAAATGTGGCTATCTTGTAGTTAAAATCATTCACTATATTAGAATATTATAAAAATTGCAAGGGACTTGGTTAATTTTTTAATATTTTTTTTTTAATGAAATATTGCATTCATTTCATCAGTTATACGAGTAGTAAACATGAAATCACTGATGTAAAACACTTTAACATGCTGACATTGTTGTTACTATTACTTCAGTAATTTAATTTCAGTTAGAATGAGCTTGTAGGACTAAATTAGACTCACTTGTTCTTCTTTCAAATTAGACTCTTTTCTGGAAATCAAGATGCTTCAAATCATGTCATCATTTGGGATCATATTCTATGTAAAATATTGTATGAGAGATTGTTTTGTAAAATGTTGTATTGTAGAATATTGTACAAATGTTTTTTAAAAAAGTTCACAATAATTAAGACAAAGCATTTTCTTCTTGTTGCCAAGTGACAGTAAAGTAATGAAAAGAATATATATCTTTTCTTTCCGATAAATACAGATTTTTAGTTAACCTTGTTCACTGTAGGGTTGCCAGCATACAGGTAGAATTAAATGTATGTATACCTGGTCACTGATAATATCCTATCACAATAATATTGTGATATTATCAACCTGAATAAAAAATACTATTAAATTTAAATTAATTTTTTTTTTGCCTACATACCTCATTTTACAGATACTCCTCATGACGTACAGTGATTCCAGCTTAGAAATATAAAAGAATTTTCTTACTACAACTCAGTGTTACAAAACTTAATGCTAACAAATACACTAAACTAAGTATGTTATTTCTGTTAAAACATTAAAAAAGTTAAACCTCGGTAATCCTATCAGAACAAGAATATCAACAAACGATATGACCATCACCATATGATAAATAATAAGAAATTGAATTCATCATAAACATGCATTCATAGGCCCTTGGAATAACTAGTTATTCGACAATTTATATTGTTATAAAAAAAGTCTATATTTTTCTATGCACTCAAGCATATGATAAAAATACTGCCATAAATAAATTAGTTGAAATAATTGTGAAAAGTGGATCATGAATCTTTCTCACTTATCACACCGGAAATCCCTTCATGAAGAAGATTCATCGATTAATCATCATTTTATAATTTCTCAATAGTATGGATATAAATGTATGTGTTGTTAAACATTCGCTTTATAGACGATACATATATTTTAAAGTGATAAAGAAATATTGGTAATTTATATTGTTATTTGAACAATGCCAAGCCAAATAAACATCTTGTGAGCCAGATGTATTTTAACTTTTCTTAATCTTGATTCACATGAGAAAAATAATGTTTGAAATTTAGAAGGAAACACAGTGAGTTTGAATTGGGTAGTGGTTGATGGATGGCGAGAGGCACCTCTGAATGTTAATTGGAGTGAAGAAAAGAAGGCTCTGTTCGAAATTAATGCCACCCCTTAAATCAGAGCGAATGAGCTACACAGGGGCAGCACTTCTTTTGTACTGCACCATTTACCTCTCTCACTGTCCTCCACCATTGTATTCTTCCATTCCAAAAAAACTGTCACCTTTCACATAAACCAACCTCCCTCTTTCTACTCATTTCAGTCGTATATCCTTGAAAATGAAGAAAAATGTTGCTTGAATATTGCACGAGCTTCTACAGTCTTGCAAAGATTTCATTACCTAAAGACCTCCTTGATTATATATCCTAAAATCACTAATTAAATAATCACGTTTGTAATTCATTCCAAATGCATTACATCAACTATTCCCTTTTAACATTAACTATTTTACTGTAATCATCTTGAAATGTAAATAAAATATTTTAATTGAGAAACTATAAACAATATAATTTTATTTCGATATATTTTACATATCGTAATAATATATGATAACAAATATATAAAACCCACACAGTTGAATATTATTTATTTCATTTATAATTCAATGGTTTTTTTTAATTTAATTTTGATGAAAGACCAAAATTACAGTCACAAAACTGATTTTTCATTATAACATATAATTATAAAAAAAGTGCTTCTGCCCATTAAGACTTCAGAATTCAATTCTACAGACACGTCAGGAATTACAAGATGAACAATATAAGACAACTCCAAACTTTTACTACTCCAATTTAAAATCTCTCTACTCTACATAACCAAAAGTCTGTATGTAAAAATCTGGCCATATAAATTTCTATTCTAAAATGCTGTAGTCATTTCATAATGATGTCCCTTTACATAATTTTTCAAAAATCAATTTTTTAATTTTTCAACTCATCATTCAATCTGGATGTTGAAGTAGTCTACAGAAATTATTTTTACCACTCTTAACAGAAGTTGGAACTTTCGATGGTCATGATAAAAATTTGAAAATGACGTCCCTCAGAAGTGGTAAACCGGAAGTCTGGAGTTTACAATGCCAAGTACTAGTTGAAAATTGTTATTTCAGTAATCAGAATAAATCAATATTTGAAACATACCATGTAAAAATAAATATATAACATTATTAGTTATTAAATACTTTTCTTCTTTTAGAAATTTGGTCAGGGTTAATTATTTGAAATCAACTTTTTGTTTCGTCTTTATTTTATGACATACTCAGGGCTAGAACCCATATTTTGACTACATTGTGATATTATGACTTCAACTTTTTGTGATTCCATCTATGTATTTTCTTTGTGTGAATATAATTTATGTATATTACATAGGATCCCTATACAACCAGACTGTTGTCGAATCACTTAAGAGGATCAACGAATAATAGAAGATAATCCTGTTTATTTATACCTCTGGAAACCCGATGCTCTAATATCGTTTGTAACATAATAATCATT
Source organism: Hermatobates lingyangjiaoensis (assembly GCA_026182355.1). NCBI lineage: Eukaryota > Metazoa > Arthropoda > Insecta > Hemiptera > Hermatobatidae > Hermatobates > Hermatobates lingyangjiaoensis. The sequence goes on from JAPFBL010000015.1 coordinate 3,363,761, forward strand.
TAATACTATGCATGGTAGTGTTATTTATTTTATCACCCTAATCATATGTTTTTTTATAAAACACATTAAATTTCTTGGATTATGTAAAACAGATTTCTTTAATTTGCTTTACAAAACAAGAAAAAGATATTATTCCTAAAATAAGAATATCAAATAAATACTTCAAACGTAAATATCAACTTAAAAAAGTGTAACAATAATTTTAATAAAACAAATTTACTCAATTTAGGAATTACCATTAAGTAAGGAGGCAGGAAATAAAGTAAGATATAACAGTTTGATTGCTATGTATCTATCTGGTTTGAGCCCATGATAATGCTCAATCTTCTATCGTAGACTAACTACTTTTAAAAAATAGTGAATTACTGCTACAAAAGCAATTATTTTGTACACAATTTCCTATTGAGAACCTAGCCATTTTGGACAATGTACGACCAAGACTATAAACTCAATGCATCATGACTATATAGTTAACTGGCTCAGAATTACACTGGTGATTTTTAATTACCTAATATCTTTGGCAGTCAGACTGAGTGAAAAATTTTAGAGATCGATAAATGATTGTGTATACTATAGTACACAACTTTTGATACAACTATGGTATTTAGATACAAGAAGAGAGTAGACTTTAAGAAAGAAAGTTGTTTTAAAATAATGATTAAAAATTAACTTGCAATTAGTAGAAGCTGTGATTGCAGATATTTATAAATGATATCGTAATTTTGTTGCAGAAAGGGCATGAGTGCAAAGCAACTCAGCGTGCGACAGGGGGAGTCCACGTGCGGTTCGCAAGCTGCTGGAGCAAGAGGCGGCTGCGACCGCGGCAGTGCGGTGCCTGCGGCTGCCGCCCTGAGCTCAGCACTACCATGTACCTAGATCTGGGCTGCAGTCAGCCTGGGGACACGGTCGAGGACGCAACGCAAGGCCAGGAGCTGTGGGCTGAGAGGCGCCCGGACCCCCGCGCCGCAACGCCTCTCCGGGCCCAACTCCAGTGGATCCTCAAGTGTTCCTGCCCTCCAGCTCCCACCCCACCAGCTCTTCTGCGGAGAGTCCACCGCACCGCAGCTCCCTAGTTGACTAACGACCGTATTCACCTCGACTTACTAACAGTACTCCCCAATGCCCCTCGAAAATGACATATTCACTAATCATTTCTAAACTCAGTATAATAAAACACGTGGAATATATTATTTTTCATCAGAGTTGTATCAACCAACTTGAAATTTAAAAAACTCAGGATATTTATATAAAATAAGTTTTACTTTTAAATTATTTTTTTTGGAAAACAGACGTTAGTAAGGCTAGGGGATCGCTGAACCATTTTAAGTGTAGGTTTTTTTCGTTACCATAGTCTCACACTTTCTCCATTTTCCAGAGTAAACTGATATTTCTGTTGAATGTCTCACATGTGTACCTTACATATTGGTTTTAATTAATTTCACTCAGTTTGACTCTGACGAAGTCTGTTTGTTTCTTAATATTTCATATGATTTCTTACTATGGTTTAGACATTTATGTACATATGTGTGTTAATTTACACATGTGTGTCTTAAACCATTTTTTTTATTTCTTTTATATAACTTCATCTTCTTGATTTTTTAATGTTTGTCTGTTTGGTTTTTCAAATATTCATTTTATTCAAATAACTATGAACATTTCTTCTTCTTTTTTTTTTAATCATTATACATTGCCACGGGCATTTTAAAATGATAAAAATGAAGACACAAAAGAAGGTAATTATGGAGACGTATGATAAAATTAAATAAATGTGTTTAAAGAAAACGTAAGCAAGAAAAATAACTAACTAAAATAATAATACATATCAAAATTGCATGTATATGCAAGGGCATTACAACATGGTCACTGGCAGAAAATATTGAGTCTGCTCTGGAAGGTGAACTAGTATAGCGGACGACAAATTGGGTATAATGTGGTTCATGTTCCTCTTAAACGTTTTGATCATCACTGAACGTCTACTGGGATATTATGATAATCATTCAAATAAAGTCTCTCTTTAAGGACCTTATGAATAAAATCAACCGTTTCGGTGGGATTTTAAGAAAAATAATTGATTAAACTCCAATGAACTTTTCAGCTAACTGGAAATATTTGAATCGGAATTATTACTTTGATATGTTGATGATTAATTCGACTAAATGATTAGGTTATATCATCACTGTCATTCATTTATTTAAAAACAATTAGCTATAGGTGTTCTTTTGTCTCAGGAAATGAATTTTAATGACCTAAATTAGGTTAACGTGGCTCTTAAGAAGACCCACATAAGTCATGGAGACATTTTTTTAATTAACCACACCACTCTATTAGTTGGTTAATGGGAATCTGATATTTTGCATTAATCAAATATGTTCAAGAAGGAATAGCTAAGAAGTACCTTTGAAACCGACCACATTACTTTATCTCCATAGGACGGCGTGTACAAAAGTTGTTCCATCTACTTTATAAAATATCCAGGAATATTTTAGCTATTCCCAAACTCAAGCACGCTAACATTAATCTCATGCAAACTCTTCAATGAACTAAATCACCTTGTATTAATCATAAATCTGTTTTTCTTGATTTGCTCACTGCCTTGAAAAACAGTCATCAGGCTTTCTAAAAAAAAAGCCATAAGAAATGTACACTTAATGACTGAAAACAATCACTTTTTTTTTAAAGTAAGTCGAGGTTTTTCGTTTATCATAATCTAAACTGATATTTTTTTTGAAAACAAAAATGAATTTGGTTTAATTTACAAACAACCCCTTACAAAGAAAAAAAAAGTATCAAATGTCAAAAAAAAACAGAATGAAACTTTTTGAACAAACATTATCATCAACATGATTTTTCAAATAGTTGAACAGAATAAAGGTAGTGTAGTTTTTTTCTAAAACCCAAAGATTTCTAGAATAACTGCATTAATATTCTAAACAATCAACAATTAATTTTAAATAATCATAGAAAATTTTAAACTTATTTGAATAAAATATATTTTATAATACATAACCTTAAAAAATCAACTTTTATAGTTGATTAAAAATTAAATTATTTGCGTAGAAAAATTTATTTTTGCAACTTATTTTTGCAAGTTTTACTGACTATAATTTTATTTGAAATATTTTCAAATATACAGCTCCGATATAATAAGTTCTATTCACAAATATTAATATTATTACTTATATGTTTAATACAACTTTAACAAGCTTAATAAAAGGAAAATAAGTTTTTATAACAGTGAGTTCTCTTTGAGACCATAACCAAATATTGGACATTTAATATATAGTCATTCAATGTGATGCAAAGGTCATGTACATTTATATATAAATATGTATGTAATAACTATGGTAGGGATGTATAATATATTTTTGACGTTTTTAAGGGTTTAAGTATACCGATTGTCATAATCCCTATACTTTAAACAAATAAATTAATTAGAAAAAAATAGATACCACTTATCGAATTCCCTTATAATATTTATTTCTAAATATTTCCCTTGCAATCATATCACTTTAATGTTTTAATAATGAACAATCTTTTAATTAAACGTAATCCTGAAGTTTTATGCTCTTTCAATATTGCATTGATATTTTTATTAATATGAATCATAAGTTGAATTACGTATTTTCTAATCATATATATGCATATAATACTGTAGATTTGTGTTACATTTTGACCAGTAATAAATTAAATTATGTGTTTTGTAAGTTGAAAAAAAAAACGGAACTCATAATTATTAAGAATGTAGGATCACAAGGACTGCAGATAGGGGCCTAAAGTTTATCTTGTCTCCACGATATAATGAGGTTCAATGAATGTTTAGATAGTCTATTCCCATATGATAACAGATGAAGAATGGAATGAAATTATTTTGTGATAAATGAATATCATATAGTCACCCTAGAGTAGATAGATTCTGTATTACATATCTAGTGTGTTTATAAAAATATATATTTTAAGAATGTTTATGTATTAAACTATGTGTAAATTTTTACAACTTATACATATTTATTGTTTTGTTTAAAACATATATTATTTTTTGAAAATTTTATCTATTTGTTTATAATTTTAGCGGTTCTCAGCTGTAATTTTTAGTTTGTTTTTTTTAATGTTAAATAGTTTTAAAGTAAACAGAAATGCAAAGCAATATACCACGAAACCGTGTAGGGTGAAACCATTATAAAGGTATCTTAACTTCTTGCCATTTTAGTTCTAAACTACCTCTCTTTAGGCAAACAAATAACGATCTAACAAATTTATTCAATATTAATATATATTTCTAATATTATTTACACTCATGAACTTAACTGTATAATTCTTATTTTTAACCTGAACTTTACCGTTCCGACTCTGATAAAAATTAGTTATAGAAATATATTATTATTTAAATTATAATAGAAGTAGTATTAAATAATAAATAGTGGGAGTTAAGTAACTGTTTTACTCACTTTGTGCAATATTATATTTGGTACCATTTGTTCAATCTTTCTTATTACATTTTGCATATATTTATTATATCTTTCTCAGTTTTGTAATAATTTTACTTACCTAATAATTGCTATTCTTTTCCATTTTCTTCTCCCTTACCCTTAATAGTTTTTAAACTGTTTTAATTTTACTTATTTTATATTTTCAAAATTGGTCCTTTATTTGTTTAGTATAGCTTTTAAGTTTTGTACAAAGCACTTTGATTTATATTCATTTTCCTTCTTTTTTTTTGAAAGGAATGTAATTGATTTTACCGCATTTAATTTGTCTCATAGAAACATCTGCTAGTATCAGCTAACTTCGCTTCAATCCATTTGTGGTAATTTTCTGTCCTATTGAAAGACTGAAGAGTATATGAAAGTGAGTTATCTTTCTGTTTCTGTCTTTTATCTGTGTTTCGAAGTATAAAAGAAGTATAAAAGTTTCAGGTGACTAAAAGAAGAAATTCCCGGGCACCATAAAGATCTAAAGTCTTGGCTGTTTATGGTGTTTTTATAACAACCTTTTTGAACAAAACGCAACAATAAAATATATCCTTTTATTTATTATGTAATAAATATGTTCATTAGTTATTTAAGTTTTTATCTATAAAGTTCATTTTTACGTGACCTTAGCCAGCAGCTGGGCTACAGAAACTGAAGACCACTGAGCCGGAGATGGATCATTCCTACTTAGATCAAAACCCTGGCTGAACCTTAAAAATATTTATCGTATATGTCTTTGATATATATATATATATATATATATTCGATTATTTATTATATATTTTAATATATATATATATATATATATATATATATATATAAATAAAGGTTTATCAAAACTTGATCAGTTCTTCAGGTTCAAATTGAACTCTCAATGCCAACGTTTGGATTCGAAAATTTCAGTTTTTAACTGTGTTTCCTTACTCTCTGTGATACTCTTCTTCGATTTTGAACTCGTATTGTATGCAGTTTAGATTGTCTTTCCGATTTTATAGTATATGTACATTTATATATCATTCTCCATTTATAATGATACTCTCAATGCTGATGTTTTAATTTTATTTTAACTCCATTTCATAGGCCAACAAAAAGGCCACAAGTTATAAAAAAAAATCTAAAAAAAATAATGAGATAGTAATTTTAAATTTATTTTAATTGTGAGTATTTAATTTTAACTGTAAATGAGTAAACTAACTTACAGAAGTAAGAATATTTCAAAATAAAAACTACTGATTCTACTTAGAAAAGTAACATATCTACTCAACGATGATTACACAACTGAGTCATATAGTATACTGATCATTTTCACGAAACACGATGGAAATATTTTCACAAAACCAAATACTTTGTTTTAATAGGAATCATTTGAAAAAAACAACTTAATATACTGAGTACATACTGCTCCAAATGGCTATATAATTTATATTGCTCGTTTTTTAAAAAAAGGAATTTTTTTGAAAGGACCTAGCAAATTTGAATATTATAATATATATATTCAAGTGCAATAAGTTCATTTTTCAAAATGTTTCTCTCAATGCATAATTAACTTTTGAGGTGTTTGTTAAAATTTATTTTATGTTTATTAATGATGCCTGCAAAAAACTTCATCAATACACTCTAAGATTCTGTTTCGTAAAAATCATTCCAATTCTTTTAAGATAAAATTATTATACTTTAATTTTTGTTTCAAGTTCTTGTCTCGCTAACAGTGTGCTAAGAATATTCTTTCATGAATAGGTTCAATGTAGTTATATTTATCCTGTGTGATTAGTTGCTAATTTTTTATTAGTTTCTTATTTTTCTTTGACTTATAGACGTATGAGAAGGTTTTCATCCAAAAATCTACATTGAAAGTTTGATTTGAACTAAGAAGACTGAGAAAGGTCCGATTCATTCGTATATCCTATTTGACGAGCTATACATTATTCAAACTATATATATATACACCTACTGATCAAGAGGGGCTGTGCAACCTCTACCTCCATTGACACGAAGGCAAATGCTACTTTTCCTAGAAGACTAACAAGAGTTTCAAAAAAAAGTAAAAATATTATCAGCACTATACTATACAGAAAACCAACATCCAACCACCATAAAAAACAGAAACAGAAAGAAAATCAGGAGTTCACTGAACAGTGAGGCGTGTGTTTTCTGCCAATATCCTTATCTCAAAGAGGAACTGTGCAACCTTTATACCCATTGGCGGAATTGTAGGGGCTTCGCTCGGTAGCGAGTAACTGACATTTTCTAACAGCCGCACTCTTACAAAATACTCTACACTATTGTTCACCAGCAAAACGAATATATATATATATATATATTTGTACATTTTGGTAACAGTCCTCTTTAACACATACGATGTTGAAAATGGCACGAAACTTAGCTGTTACCTGATCCCTAACAAGCTTTTAAATTTTTCCCTAGTTACTTCATATGCACAGGAAAGTAGATGTATCATTCAAAACATGTCGACTATAGGAAATATATTAGACTGTGTAGACGAAGTAACGAAAATGTTATTTAGGAAAATTGAGAAGCTGGTTAGAAAACTGGTATCAACTAAGTTTGGCGTCATTTTCAATAATATATATATATATATAGGTGTATAATAAAATTGACCGAATCCCGATTTTATTATACACCTATTCTATCCAACGGTTGATATATTATTGAATTTTATATATATATATATATATATATATATATATATATATATATATAAAATAAAAAACGAAGGAAACACACAGAAAGACACAGACATAACTCACATCGATATTTCGACAATCGTCGTCATCAGGAGGTGCGAAGAGCGAAGAGCGAAGAGTCCCGCAGGAAGACAGGGCGGTACTCAGTACTCACTGAGTACCGCCCTGTCTTCCTGCGGGACTCTTCGCTCTTCGCTCTTCGCACCTCCTGATGACGACGATTGTCGAAATATCGATGTGAGTTATGTCTGTGTCTTTCTGTGTGTTTCCTTCGTTTTTTATTTCATTGTAAAAAAGTCCGCTGGACCGTTTCTTTTAATTGTGTATATATATATATATATATATATATATATATATATATATATATATATATATTATAATATATATCAATGGTCAATCCATAATATGAAATGGGAAAAAAATGTCTAAGATCTTTTAACCGTAATAAGCGGTCTTCGTTAGAGTAAACTGAAGTTGGGTTTTTGACTCTGACGAAGACCGCTTGTTACGATTGAAGATATTAGTCTTGTTTTCTCATTTCATATTGTGGTTTGATCATTGATGGTTATTTCTCGTGTTTATGGGAAATCTTTATATATATTATATTTTATATATATACAGATATTTATACAATATTAAATCATAATTATCCTCAAATATAATGAACAAATTATAGTTATAATAATAAAAAGAAACAGTTAAGAAAACATACTTTTCTTCTGATAATGGCGGATAGTGAAATAAAAACGATCCAAAAAAAAGCAAACGTTAAAAAATAAACTATAGACAACAAATAGTTTGCATACTAACAGTCTCTCATTTTCAGTTTAACCTTCATTAAGAAAGAAGAGTGGATTTGGTATCCCACTAAACATACGTTTGGTGTCTTCTGTTTATGTATTTATTTGTTAACCTATATTTTACCTTTTGACAAATGTATTTTTTATACATTATTTTAATTTACCTTAACGTCTTTATTATTGCTTTTTTTAAATTTACTTTTGAACTTTGTACATTACAAATTATAAGGTAATGTACACAGTGTACTATGCACGTCATTCAAGTCATAAATAAATGTTTATTATTACTATTTAATTTATATATCCATCTTTGTGAAACATTTTTTTTTAGACGCCTGCTTCTTGATTACAATATTCAAGGTGTGCGAGTAATGATTTCTTCCTAGAGTGGCATGTTTATTATCCATCATTATTCTTATTAATTTTCCTGAACTCTATAAAGTCTAAATTATAAAGAATTATCCCATATTTTACTACCACCCTTTGCTTGCTGTTAATCAAAGAAATTATATGCCATGCTTTTTAGGAACTAAATTACCTTTTGAATTAATTTAACGGTTTTATTTTACTTTAGTTGTCATACAATAAGTATACACTTTTTTAACTTTTTATAATGATCAAAATTTAATATTGTATTCATGAGAATAATTGATTCTTCAATAATTTAATTTTTATCTGGCCAATTGTTAAATTGATTATCTAGTTATTTTCTAGGAAGTCTGAACTCTTTAGACTGAAATGGGTTCACATTTTCCTTCCAAGTTTTTGGAAGGTTTTTCACAATAAATAATGAACTGTTCACACTGTGCAGTTTTAGATAAAATCAATATGGATATTTTTTTACCAAACACTATTTTGTAAGTAAAGTTCTCGGAAGTTTACTTAGCAAAACAATACAATTCTCTTGGACTGATTATATTTTGTTTTTCACATTATTTTCTTTTCTGTTTCGCAAAAGTGATATAATTACATTAATTTTTATTATACATGTTTTGGTTCATTTCAGAGCAGGCTTATATTATGATGTCTCAGGCTGAGTGTTATGTGAGAATTCATAAGTCACAGTTGAAAGGAGAAGATAATTGGAGGGCCTCAAGGGACAGTATATCCTTGAGTGTGTTTACTTTGGTCCACCCCCTCTCTCTCACTCCGTCCTCGCTTATCACTTGGTATTATCCCACTTCCCTGGTCGATGTCCTACCCTCTCAGTATTGAAAGTAATGAATTCGCCCACTTGTCAAAGTTTTTATTCTATTGGGTTTTTAAAGTCACTTTCGTTCTTGATCGAACTCAGTAACGTGATTTGTTTTTCTTTCCACTTCAATATTTTTTGTATTTCTTTCACCATTTAATTTTTTCCCCTTCATGAACTATGTTTGGAGAACCTTTTACCAAATATAAATAAAAAGTTATTCTGCTATGTTATTTTTATTTTAAGCTGAAAGTTGTGTATTTTTAACATTAAATGTTTAAATAAATCTAAAATATAAGCTTGTAGATATATTGACTTGACTTTTAACTGGGAAACTCATTCTATGAAATATATTTATGATTTAGACGGGATCTAATCTCATAAGCTTGACAGAGATCAGAATTCTGCAAATCTACTATCATAACAGCATAAGTTGATATGCACTCTATTTCTTGTTATTAATGGAATGCTTCTCTCCAACTCTGGAATGCTTCAAAGTTCACTACCGTAAATGCAATATACTGTGGTGGACTGTTGTACACAAACTAGATTAAAATTCCTTCAAAATATCATATCTTGGATTCTTGGTATGTGTTACTCTAATTCTAGTACAAAATAACTTAAATAATTATTTAATGACTTACCATTCCTTTATAACTTATTGTTGTACCAAATCAAGAAGTGAACTTTATAGTTTTTCTTTCCCCTTCGATATGACTCTGTATATATTATACAGTATACACAAAAATATTGTGTAAATCATAATGGTTGGTATATCAAATGTTTTTTGAGATACACAAATCTTAAATGTCTACAGACAAAATATTTATTTGGACTGAACTTTTAAGAAATACTAATTTATCTGCTGACTAACCAACAGGTTAAAGTATGCATTTGACAGGAAAACTCATTAGGAACTCTCTTAGTTGACCAGGTTAATCAAGGACGTGTCGTATACAGTCTACTTCTGTTGGTTTAGATTTCATTACATATCATCCTTATACAAATAAACAATTTTAGAAACAACAAAGAAATCATACCTGAAGAAACATACAAAACTATCTAGCTACTGTATGCATCACAATATTTTTATGATTTAATTTAGTTGTCAGTATAATCAGTCAGCCCTACTGTTAATACTATTACTTTATTGGTTTTAGCTTTATACTTCTAAGAATGTAATCAATATACATATAATTGTATGTAATATGTTTAACAAATCATGTATACGCAATATAATATACACCCTATAATTTGTCAAGTGTCAATTCAAGTCTGAGAACCGCGCTCTCAGAAGTTTACAGAAATAAATTTTGATCTAGCAGTTATATTTTTTACTTGTAGAATTTTTTTTAAATGCTATATGAATGAGAGATTTTGAAATCATAGTTATTTAGGTTATTCAAAAATTATAAATTGCAGACATTCATAATATTTAAATTTTGAAGCAGTAGACCTCCAAGTACTCATTTCTCAAAGGAATATATCACCAAATCTGCAGGTTAGTTTTACTCCATGACAAGAATCTAGTAAAGAAAAACTGTATTCACAACTGCCAAATAACAACAAATTAAATTTTGTCTTACTTGTATATTTGAATTCGTGTTTTAATTTATTTAATTCAACAAAAAGTCGAAACAAAATTTAAAGCACTTATTCTAGTGAACAATTTCATTAAAATTTATTCAAAAACGTTTAACAATTAAAACATTTTGTATGAGTTACAGCTTCCCAAAGATGCAGTAAACTCTCCTCTTCCATGTGCATAGTCTGGTATGTTTTCCAAGAAAACGTTGTTAGTTGTCATTCACGGAAATAGTACTATAGGTGTGTTTGTGTTTCTTAGTCAAAATCAATAAACAACTAATGTTTACTGTTATGAGTACTTTACGACTAATATTAATAGTAGTTGTTATTAATTTTACAATATAATAATAATATCCTACATCTACAAGGTTCATAGATAGGTAAAGTTGAATTTTTTATAACGAACCAACTTGTATGATATACTACTATACACATACTATAGTGTTCGTATTGTTCGAATTGAATTGCTCTGACAACTCAATCAAAAGTTAGATAAGATCAATTTATTTCTGTTAACTTCTGATGATATGAAATAAAGTATCAATTTTCTTTTAACGAATTGTTTTTGTTTGTTTTCATGTTGTTCATGTGAGGGCCAGTCATGTTTCATATCACTAAATGTTTGTAACAAGTCGTTTGGCTATGTAAGACTTGCTGTAAGTTTTCATTTTTTTAAACATGCTTTTGTCTTTATACTATATAATAATTTCACTTGTTTATTTTAACATGGTTGTTTATGCAAATAATTTAAGTATTCTAAATACATGTTTGTTCAGTACTAGCATTGTGCACCAGTTAAGCTTCTGTCATGGTCTAATGTTTGATTAATGGTGTACTGACACACATATCTTAAATATAAGTTCTGGATAATCACTTAAGTTTTCTCAACAACAACAACCCTTTTTTACTCATCCATAATCATGACACCCCATGATTCCCAAACATTACCTTTCCTTGAGATGTGCTCGTATCTTCACCTGTAAGAAACCTATGTCAAATTTGTATAATTTTATTCATTCGATTCAAGAACTAAATTTAAGGAAAATCGTGATGCAATTCTAGTATATTTCACGAATGAACCTAAAATTATCTACTATTCATATAAGTTAACAAATTTGAATTTAACATATCCACGACATAACTCTAACACAAGAAATACACCACGACATTTCTTCTTTCACTTCTAAAAAGAGGCATTAAAAGAATCAATTAACAATTCCCGTAACGTTAATGGCTATTCTAAAAAGGTTGATTAATCTGAAATGTATTTTGAATGAGCCCACTTGGTGCTGAAAGTTCAGTTAAACTTACTTGGAGGACTAGTTCTGGATGTCACCAGAAATGGTTGGTAATTCAAACAGAATGCCTATGTCAGCTTCTGATGATATCTCCCGTAAAAAAAAATATATAACGCAGAAAAATAAAATAATTTCTAAGCAAAACAAACTCAATCGACAGCTTTCTTCAGATATATATATATATCAATCAATGATTGATATATGAAATAACAATCAATGATCAAACCACAATAAGAAATGGGAAAACAAGACTAAGATCTTTCAACCGTAACAAGCAGTCTTCGTCAGAGTCAAAAACTCAGTTGGGTTTTTGACTCTGACGAAGACCGCTTGTTACGGTTGAAAGATCTTAGTCTTGTTTTCCCATTTTCTAATCGTGGTTTGATCATTGATTGTTATTTCATGTGTGTATGTAAAATCTTTTATATTTATATATATAATAATAATAATAAGATTAAACAATAAACATGTGAAATAAAAATCAAAGTAAAAAATCAGAGAATTAAAATTAAAACAAATTTAGGAATTAATATAGTGAAATAAATAACTAAGAAAAACAATGAGATGAAAGAATTTAGTACTATCATAAGATGTGACAATGGTTGAGGGTATCGAACTCTACCGTTGACACATAGACCTTAATATGTCATTGCCTAAGAAGAGTATTCAATAAATAAATCTTTATAAATAAAATAATGATTTTGTCTGTACATTGCTTAGAACTGACTCATTTCAAGTTTTCTTTACGTTTCATACATTGGAGAAACCGAATCCACCCTTAGAAAAATTTCTGTCGGTTTGTCGGTTTGTCGGTTTGTTGCTTTGTCGGTTTGTCCGCAAAACTTTGTCACAGGTAAACTCAGCTACCATAAGACATATAAAGCTGAAACTTTTACAGTAGATTTGTGTAGGTCTAACTTAAAATATAGGCTATGAATTGATTGGAAATTCAACGTAGAAGTGAAGTTATGGACGTTTAACGCAAAAATGTTTGTCACAAGTAAACTCAGCCACCATAAGACATAGCGAGCTGAAACATTGACACTGGATTTCTGTGTGCCTAACTTAAAATATGAGCTCTAAATAGATTATTAATTCAGTACATAAGTGAAGCTATGGGGCTTTTAGCTGTATTTTCCTAACTTCACAGACAAGTTTGTTTTGAAAATACACAGGTGTGGCAAGTAGGTATTGTTAGTTGATTTTAATTTCAATTGAGCATATGAATATATTGCGTATTTGACATCATTGAAATGGTGTTTCACAGAGTTAAGGATGTACTATCTATTGAGAATAAATGTTTTGTAAACGAGCAATTCTCAACTCTTAATATGAACAGGGAGGAAAAATCAACAAACAAGTTCTTACGCTATATGAAGCCGAGGAAAGAACTTACAAGTCAGTAAAGAGATTGGATTAGTGATGAAGAAGCAGTTCATTATCTAATTGAATTTCTTGATTCTGAATTTATTTCTCCTGGACTGCCTGCTCATGAGTAAAAACTTAAAGTAGGAGCACCAATGATGCTGCAATTTATAGCAGTAACAAATTTCATGTTACAAAACATGAGTGACCCAAAAACTGTGCAACGGGACACGACTCTGAGTTCGTGCTCTACACAGATATGCCATAGAGACGGACATAATGACTGGATGTGGTATTGGGGAGTCTGTGTGTATACCACGCATACCATTGATTCCGAGCCACTGTCTGTTTCCACTCAAATGATTACAAGGTCCCCTCAGAGTCTATTTCGCAATGACGTTAACTAAGTCGCAAAGGGAGACTTTATCTAACGCAGGAATTCAAGTTAGCGAAACCAAGTTTTTCTCACATGGTCAACTGTAGTTTACTTGCTCAATAGTCAGAGGTTTCAACTGATTGTTCTTCCATGAACCTGAAGGACAGACAGCTAATGTAGTGTATACAGAGGCATTTGTTTAACACTGTACTAATAATGGTGTTTTCTACTATTCTATAATTTCTAATTATAGTATTAGTATAATACTATAATTGATATTTTGGAATACCAAGTATAATAGCATTTTTGATTCCGTCAAAGACGGGTACATTTGCTAGTTATAAATATAAAGTAATTGAAGTGATAATAGTAATAATCAAATTATAATAACATAACGTAAAAAATTACAATAGAAAAATAGAATTCAGTTCCTTAATTAACTGTTACCAGTTTGTAAATGTTTCCAAAAAACCGGCAGCTCAGTATGAAGTTTATGTTGCACGTCTGTGTATTTATTGTGCGTTTCTGATCAATAATATATAAAGTGCTTCTAAAATCTGGTGGTGGCTTGTTTTACTCACGTTTGGTAAAGGTTTAGTTTCATTTACCAGCATTTGCCTTGTTGGTGGAGTGTTGAGTTCTGACATTGTTCTTAGGTGCACCGGCCGTGAGATGAAGAGTCAGACGCCTCGACAGCTTAGTGATAGTCAATCCGATGAACTGGAAGGTAGGGTTCTACATACCCACGTAGTGCACATGTACTGGTGCACCAGGTCACTTTTTTGGTGAATGGAGGGATTATCTTGAGGGCAGTTCCTGATAACTAAACTCTGATTCTTTTGTTATGATAAAAGAATTTGAGCCTGAGCCTTGCATTTTCATTCTTGGTAGTAAGTAACAGTGTCATTGATGATTGATGATAAAGGCCGCTGACATGCATAAATCTTCTATTGTGGACACCTATATTCTGCTCTGTATTGGGGGTTACTCTTTCATCAGCTCCGAATACCACTTGTTAAGATTGTTATTAATTATTGCTGTAACGTATTTATTCGAGAAGCTACTGTTAAAGATTTGTAATTAGTTTCTAAGTTTGCTGCTCTCACATAATCTACCGGATACCTTATATTTACATCGATATTATTAAAGACAAGCTCTCTTACCTCTTACTCATGGTGTCAGGTTCGTTTGATATACCAATTCCAGACACCAAGAGAAAGATGGACTCCAGCACCAGTAAACGAGGTATTACGATGTATCCTTTTCTTAAAATACCTATATCCTTAATAACTGACTCAGATGTTTCCATAATTTAATATCCTATGTTAAAAAAATGTATTACAAAACATATTATTTTAACATTCCAAACACTGGATTGCTTTAAAGTAATCAAACAAGGCCTTTCTGAATAGAAACACTATTGCAAAAAATTTTTAATTCAGCTCTATTTTTTTACAGAAATATCATTATGAACAAAAGCATTAGAACTTATTATATTGTTCCTTAATTACTAAATCAATTTTTTTTTTAACCCAGAGCACCTATCTTCTATCAGTTCAATGTTGCTTATTTTTTCATGTAAATTTTGTTCAGTGTAACCAAGACTTTGAAAAATAAATTTAGCATGCATGATTAGGAACACACAAAAATATATTAGAACTTGGATTATTTTTTTTTGATAACAACAATTAAACATTATTAAGTAAAACAATTTCACATAACTTATTCCCAGTTCTTTATGAGGGAATGAACAGTTATCATTATTCAAATATTAACATAGGTTCAGAAAGTGTACATTAAATTTAGATTCAGTATTTGACCATACAATTGTACTTGAATGACATTTTACTTTCTAAATATATTCTAATGTTAATATGTAACATTTGTTTAGGTGTAGATTATTTTTTTCAGTCGATTATGAGCTCCGGATTCTTAATCCTTAGTTCAAAATTTGAATAGAGCAAATCCTATGTGTGAATCTGTCTTACCATGTAAGTTAGGTACAGACTGTGTCCGATTGGAATGTCGGGTACTTACCTAACTCCCTTTGGTCATACATAACACGATATAAAACTAAGTTATCAAAAATAATTTATGAGAAAAAAAATCTTTGACTGTAGAGAATTATTTCTATTTAGTTTGAGACATAATAAAATGAAATTTGTCATCACAAATTTGATAACAGATGTTAAGATCATTGGTAAAAAATTCCGTTGTCAAATTCAGAGATGACAGTGCGAAACTTTCGCTTGGAGGCGTTTAGGTCTTTGAGGTCGTTGTTGCAGCAGACGACGAGTCGCACAGCTGTGCTGGACCACGGCAGAACCTTCACCACCACTGGGTTGTCCTCCTTGAGTTCCTCATCAGAGAGCTGGAAGCACATGACTTTCATTATTCCAAAACTATGACTCAATCATGTTAGAAAGATTACAATTAGATAGAAACTTAAGTGTAAGTGAACGAATATTTGATTTCACATATAGGGTTGTTTTTCAAAATTTTCAAGTCGGGCTCCCATCTGTTTTAGCAATGAACGAGCTATACTAACATTTGAAAGCAGGAGTCTTGCATTTTTCGTGATACAAATTCAATACAAGAGTCATCCCTAACGAGTACCTGATATCGCCTTCGTGTTACACTCACATCTTCAGGTATAAAATTAGCCATCTTTTAAATAAACAATTTAAAAGTATGAGAAAAATTCATACCCTAGATCTTGTGCGCTAAACTAGTCACTACTCTACTAGACCACACCTAATCTGAGTAGAACAATAGTCACTATTGTTATTGTTATTATAAGTACAGTGGTACCTCGGGATACGAGTTTAATTCGTTCCGTAACCTTGCTCGTATGTCAATTTACTCGTATCTCAAAGCAATTTTCCCCATTGAAATCAGTTGAAATGCCATTAATCCGTTTCAGCCCCCAAAATACTTACACCTAATTGTTTTTGTTACGCGATTTTAAATAAGAAAAATGTATTTATAAATGACAAATATTCTATAAAAACATAAAAGAGAATGTAAAGGTGGTTAGAAAAACCTGGTTAAAAAACTGGTTTTATTAAGTTTACGTACGTATGTAATTAGTATCTTGGATATTTAAATTTAACTTAGATATAACTTAAATGCTACTCTATGCTTAATTTTAGTTACTGCTTTTCTCTTCACTGGTCTTTGCCTTTTTCGCAGGATTAAAAAAAAACTGTCCAAGGAGGTTTGTTTCTTCCTCCCTTTCAGAATGGTACGGAAATGAGTTAGGAAAGTTTCATTAAATAGATCAATTGCAACTTTTTCGGTGTGTTTCTTTGCCACAAACTATGAAACTCTCTCCCACATTCCCAAGATCTTCCAATTGAATTGATCTTTCAAATTTCAAAGATAAACTGAGAACTGAGTGGGCCATAGGCGGCATCGTAGAAAAAAGAAATGTACATATTTTTAAATGACCTGCTACTACAATTGGCTGTTCCTTTTATCTCAAATTTCACTCGTATTTCAAAGCAAAATTTCGCTCATTTGACAGCTAGTACCTCAAATAACTCGTATGTTAGGGCACTCGTATCCCGAGGTACCACTATACTAATAATTTAATCCATAGAGAAGAATGACTCTTAAGTCTACTAAAGCTGTCTACGCATCCTTGTCTTTATTAATGTATCTGTTATTTCACATTACAATACCTAACTAGAAGTTTATTTATCAGTTTAAGTAAATATAAGTAATTTTATTGAAGTTGATTAAGGAGTATTTTGGTTATACTTTCTGTATTCCTGGAAATATTATTATTTCAGTGTTTTTATTGAAGTTCATTTAATTTGCAGGAAGTTTCTTTGTGATATTTTCTAAATTCCTGCAAACATTTAGACGAATTTTTCAGTCTCATGGTACCTATTACAGTCGCTGCTTTACAGTTACATAATAAATTTCACAAGACCCTTCTCATTCCCTCCCCCTCTTTCTCTCTGACAAGCTGCGATTACGTATATTTATAGATACTTTTTTACTTTACTATAAGTAAAGTATAGTGATCGTGAAAAAATTCGATCTCGAGATTTTGACGGAATTACATGTTTTGAGGTCCCAGAAGTCGTTTTATGACGTTTTTACGATGATGTCTGTGTGTGTGTGGGTGGGTGGGTGGGGTGGTGGTGGGTGGGTGGGTGGGTGGGTGTGCGTGTGTTAGCATTGCTTGTTACCACGCTACGGTCCAGAATCTTGATGGATCAAGTTGATATTTTACACAAAAATGGGCCCCATTTAGACGAAGATCCCTATTGTTTGGGAAGAATTATGCATGATGGGAAAGTCACTTTTTTTGCCAAAAACCGTTTTTTTTAAAACATTTATTTCTCCTAAACTGATAACCCTAGAGTTTTGAGATTTTGACATTATCTTTGAAGTTACAAATGAAACAAACGAAAAATATATTCAAAATTTTATATCAACAGGAAATATTTTTTTTTCAATAAAATGTACAAATTTTGACTTATAAATCAATCTCAAACCTTGTGAGAGCGATACAAGCCATACTGTTTGACGGACAAGAATGAAACTATGCCTATAAATAGAACATTATATGGACAATGAGTTGAGATATTTTTTTCTAAAATTACATTCGCTAAAGGGGCGTTAGAGTACGATTTGTGTTTTCAGAAAATGTTTTTTTGACGCTAAACGGCTCGTTAAAAAATTATGAAAATTTGACCAAAAATGGAACAAAAAATTAGCAATTCATACAAAAAAAATCATGAAGTTTCAATTACGGAAAAGAGCAATAACGATATAAAAACTCTTTGTTTATCCTAGACTAAGAGATCACCTGCTACACTTGTCGAATTTTTTGTATTTTTTTACATTGTTTACATTGACTTAGAAATTTTTTGAGCGAATCCACTGAGATAAAATTGATGTTTCTAATGGAAAAATGAAAATATATTATTGACTTATAAGAGATGTAAGAGGAATAATATTGTGCAGGTAAATGATAACACTCATTAAAAAAAAAATCGTATATATGTTATTTGACAAAGGGGATGGAAAATGATCTTATTAAATACTAAGAAGCCATAAAATTCCTAGTATAATAATTCTGTTAAAAACCAAAAATGTAAAAGATAATTCAAAATATAAATCTTTCGTTTAGAGATTAATAACTGTAATTATCGTACATCTTTAATTAACAAATCACCTTAAAACAACATTTTCTTCGCTGTTTAAGAAGTTTTTCAGAGAAAAAAAGAGTATTTTACTGTTTCAAATTTGAAAATTTACAATAATATTCAATGTAGAAGGATGTCAAGTAAACGATGTAAGAAATCTACTGGCTATTTGAACAATAGCCATGTTCTCTTGTAGGAATACTATTTCGTTTCAAGAAATGTTCACTTTGGTTTTTCAAAAATGTTATTACTGCTGTAGTTATACTAATGAAATTATTTGCAAATAATAAATTATTTGTGATGTACAAAAATAAGCTTATAAATTGATATGTCCTTCAATCACTATCTGTACTACCTCAGGAATGACAGGCTAATAATTATATCCCATTTAGATGTTTTCGTTATGCTTAAATGAGACGTTATGTTTTATATACTCAAGAAATTTGACATTAAGTTACTTATAGTAAAGTAGAGTGTAGGCCACTCCAGATTTTTTTAAATTCATTTTGTTACAATGTGCAAGATTTATTTTTTTCATTTTTCTTCTATACTTTACTTTCTGTTATGAATTTTAACTGACATAAAAATGATCTTCTCTTGCGGCTTTAGAACTAGATAAGCTAGGCTTTTAGTTCAGCTATTCCACAAATTAACTGTTTTGTCAATTTTAACAAAAACTTGGAGGGGTTTCCCAGAAAAATTATTTCGTACTCTCCATTTTTTATCTATATTTAAAATAAAGAAGATATATACAAGAAATAAATTTAATTTATTTTTGGTTTAGTAGTTAGAAATTTTCCATTTAAGATGTGTTTTATGAGTTATAAATTATATTATAACTCATCTAGATTATTCTAGAAACTATAACTCATATTCTAGAAAAAACTATTGAAATTATAATTTTAGTAATTAATTATAGTAAACTTAAAAGTAGATAACAGAAATCAAGATATTTAAATTGTTATAACCAAAAATTATGAGTTAGGTACAAAATGAATACGATCCCAAAGTAATTGTTAAACATATTTTATATAAACATGTATTAAAATTTCCGTTAAAAAGCAAGCATTCTTAGTAACTAAAAAATATCGGTTTATAACATAGAAAAATGATAGTAATTAAACATAACCTAGTGTAGGAGTTAGCAGCGGTAGGTTTTATCTAAGTCCGGTTATGATCTGAGGAGGTTATATAGTTGTTATAATATATAGTTGTTACATCTCTTACTCCTTAGTAACAACTATATAACCTCCTCAGATCATAGCCTGAGATAGTTAAAACCTACCGCTGTTATCTCCTACAGTAACTGTAAGGTATGTATAATTATTATCATTTTTTTATGTTTTCATCAATATTTCTCAGTTACTGATCATAATTATGTATTTTCTTGTAGCCTTAACAATAAAAATATAAATTTTTGAAACGTCGGAAGACGAAGTCAAGTTTTTGACGAGACAAATTTTAGTGATTGTAGTGTAGTATTCTTTTTTAAAGTTTTATGATCCCAGTCTCTGATCAATTTCATAAGTCTTTTTTATGAAATACATGCTTCATTTTCAATGTTTTTATCAAGTAGGAAAACATTCACCTTTACAACCACACAATGAACAATTTTCTATCTTGAAAAATGGATTATATTATTCCATATACTCAAACATGGTGTTGTGTTTTGGCAAACTTGATCATAATTGTAAATATAATGGCTTTTTCATAACAAAAAAATTTCTGTAAACAATTAATTTCCATAAACTATTTACTTACTTTAAGAAAAACTATATATAATAATTTCGTATTGGCCTGGTTTTAGTGTTCTGATTTCAAAGTAAAAATCAATTTGGATGTTAGGATCTACCGTTATATTTTCTAGGCTCAAAACTATTGCAAGAACCTCAAATTGTGCACGCTCGAATAAACTATTTTGTGCCATCCACAGCTGAACGTGGTCACAATGATTTCTCCCCCACTTTTGATAAACCTATGTGATTGAGCTAGATGCAAATTTTAAATCATCGGTAAATAGTAACTAGCAAAGTACCTTTTAGACCACAATCGTTATAACCAAAATTGTTTATGCGTTTTTATGTATTATATAGTCATAATTATGAGAATTACTCCAAACATCCCCTAGAATAGAAGTTTTCTAATCGGATATATAAAATACACTTGAATATTTCATACAGTTGATTACTTTGTAGAATTGATATATTCTGTTTAGATTCATGAAGTATTATATTGTAGTATTAAATGTGAAAAAAATAATGAAATTATGTAAACAGTAGCAGCCTTGACATAAAGAATCAACTGGAATAACAAATTCAAAAATGTATTATAGTTAGGAAATAAACTTTACTATACATTACCAGTCACTATATATGTACTCTATGTTACCACATGGAAAATATCAGAACTGACAGATTCAGGAAAAAAAATGCAGTGTAACATGTTATATAAGTTGTTTAATTGTAACTTAATACTTGATAAAACTGCTTCTTAAAATGCAAAATAAGACCTTGACATAGCCAGGTTGTGAAGAGAAGAAGCTCGATATCAAATCTTCAAGGTGGAGTTTAGTGCGAATGTTTGAAAATACATCACCTTTTCAGTCGTGACTGAGGGCTAAGTTGTGCTGAGAAAGCCACAGTCACGTCTTCACCCTCTTCCTAACAGGCGAAACCTTCCTCAAAGCTGCCGGAAGCAAATTTTCATCTTGACCCCAACAATACATCATCACATCCTCTCTGGCACAAACTCTCTCCCTCCCACCCTCTCATATTCTCACTCTTTCTCTCTCTGCTTCTCTTTCTGGATTTCATCAGTTCATTTCAATCCTTTTTTTAGCCAATGTTACTTAAGTAAAGCATTCTTATCAAACGGCTTCTATGATATATATTCTTTTAAGGTAAACCCAATTCCATTTAAAATTGTTTTAATAAAGCAAAGCGGGTGTTATTATTACTCATAAGTTAAAAGTTTTGAAGAGAAGAAGCAAAGATCGACTCATTTATGAATTAAATCTTCTTATTAAAAAGGTTAACTTAAGTTCATTAACGTATTAATACTGATTCGTTTCTCTTATCTTACGTTACTTTTAATAGAGTTCAAGAAAAAATTTCCTACCCACAAATCTTAGTTAATAATTCCTTTCTTCCGGTCTTTTTCATTTATTGGGAGTGTTAAAAACCAAAATTGGTTAATTGTAGCAAAAAAAACTGTTTCTTACTTTACTACAAGTGAAATAAAGTGATCGTGAAAAAATTCATCGTATGAACGGTCATAGATCTTCCGTCAACAAACGCTCTGATCAACCCGTCGCAATCAATGCTAACAACTTTAGGGTGCAGATATTACGACCAATTACCCCAGAGAGTAAAACGGTCACCCTACGCGCATCCGAGGAGGCACATACATATCTGGTTTTTAAATGCGCGTTGTAAACCAGGTTTGAACTTAATAAGACAGGGCTTTTCTAAATGGTTAGAGATTATTTTACCTTTGACTATTTTTATTATTATTTTTATTTTAAATTATCATTTACACAACTTCACTCTAATCATCCTCATTATTATTATTAAGTATTTCTTATTTATATTCCTTGATTTTCTTTTGTTTCAGTTATTTTCCTCTTAATTTTCTTCATTATTATCCTTTAAGTTTTATTATTTATATTTCCTAATTCTCTTCATTTTCACTTTCTATTTCTTAGCTCTTCGCTTATTCTTATTCCATCCGTCGCTTCGCAAGTGCGCTTGGTGTCCCTATCTCGACTATCCTGATGATGGTTCAACCGAAAATTAGAGATTGTAAGTTTTTTCGTTCCTTTGTTCTATGTCTGTGATCTGTGATTTATATATATATATATATATATATGACGTTTCACGGTAAATCACAGATCAGTTGGGTTTTTGACTCTGACGAAGACAGCTTGTTACGGTTGAAAGATCTTAGTCTTGTTTTCCCATTTCTTATTGTGGTTTGATCATATATATATATATATATATATATATATATATATATATATATATATATATATATATATATATATATATATATTTAGAAGACTTCACATGAAGATTAAACACGAGAAATAATAATCAATGATCAAACCACAATATGAAAAGGGAAAAAAAGACTAATATCCTTTAACCATAATAAGCGATCTTCGTTAAAGTCAAAACCCCACCTCAATAATAAAAAGATTTCACATAAACACGTGAAACAACAATCAATGATTAAACCACAATAAGAAATGGGAAAACAAGACTAAGATCTTTCAACCGTAACAAGCGGTCTTCGTTGGGTATTTGACTCTGACGAAGACCGATTGTTACGGTTGAAAGATCTTAGTATTGTTTTCCCATTTCTTATTGTGGTTTAATCATATATATATATATATATATATATATAACCAATGAAATAAAACATTTCCACGAAATATATAAATATGTAAAAGGATGGATAAATAGAGAGAGACATATATAGAAATATCTTAATAACAAACAAGACTCCATTATCGAAAAAATTAGCATCATGATCATAGAGAAAGGAGAAAGTTCTAAGACGTTCAAATATCCGTTAACAAATAACTGAATAGAGTAGAAATTAATCAAGTAGGAGTGGAAGAGAGAGTAAAGTAAAGAAAGTGGGAGAATTTCTTCGATTTAAATTTCTTCAGATAAATGGTTTAGATTAAAACATTGGGAAAAGTAACCTCCAAGAATGTTTCAAAAGATACATTTTGGAGCAGTCATTCACCACGAGAAATGATAAGCACGTAAATTCAAATGAATCAATTTTAATTTATTTTAATCAATTAAAGTAAAAAATTAATGGCTTATTAATTATCCAAGTAACTTTAGTAGTATTAATCAATTTATAATTCATTATAAATTAGTATTAAGTAGAATGAAGTTTTAATTAATTAAAGCTTAATTAAATGCTTATAAAAAAGTTGAAGCACTTTTAGCCCGTTTCAGAATGACTCAAAACGTTTTTATGGCAATTATCTAAATATTCTGTATTGAATTAAATTTCAGAGTCCAGCGAGACTGTTAGTCGATTAGTAAGAGTATTGCAGCAATGTCTTTAAATGTAGATGTAGAACAGCTAGAATTAAAAAGTTAGGAGAACAGCAAACTTTTAATTCAGATTGTTGAATCTACGGTTAAAGATAATAGAGCTATTCTAATGGCTATACACGCTTAGTAGATGACGAATGAACGCTCTGGGAATAGCTGTTCCCAAATCTAATAGAAACTGACACTACTGAATTATACATTTTAGACTCTGTAAAATATTAGTTTTTACGAAAAACAAATATATCTTTTGGAATCTTGATATTTTGCGAAAATTAGTGTCTATCAGTCAAATGTCAGTCATAATAGATTTATTATTATTCAAAAAGTATAGAGTAGAAATTTACTATAAATAAACATTATATCAAATGAGTTAACAACCATTTGTTTTGGTTTATTTTAATGTGTCTATCTTGTATTGTTATCATGTGCTTATATCCATTTTGTTGGAGTTATAACAAACTTCAAATCATAAGTTTACAACAATCTGCCTTTGTGATTATTATAAATCTAAGGGTCTGAGTTTCTTCAGATTTGTACACCGGGGCCATATCTGAACTATTATGCCACCCTAGGAAGTTTCTAAAATTAACTTTAGATTTTAAGTTCTTTAATGAACTTCTGAATTGTTTTTGGAAAATCAAATGGTGTATACGCCCTCACATATCCAAAATAAACTTTTGGATATACTCCCACGCAACCACTCACAAACTTTTGGATACCTGTGTAAGAATTGACACAAATATTATTAAAAAACTTCGAAACATGTAAATCCATCAAAATCTCCTGATAGATTTTTTCACGATTACTATTCTTTACAAATAGTCAAGTAAAAATACTTGTTCTTCAATTCGTGCAGTGCATTGTGCGTATGACGTCATCGTTCAATACATGAATCATAATCTTCATAATACACTAACAATAGTTCTTAAACAAACTAATTATCATATCAAATACTGCTGACTTCTTGATAAAGAATGCTATATTGATATTGACAATGATAACAAAGAGCAGTATATAAAACTTGTTTCACAGAGATGGGGGTCCGATGACGTTCTACGTCTAAATTAGTAAGGATGTTTAATAAAATAGTTTTTGAAAAGTGGTTATAAAGATATTTAGAAAAATAAATAAACAAACAGAAATTATTCATTTATTTCTAGCATAATTGTTAAAGTTGAATGCAGCCCTATTCCAGTAACAAATGAAATTATGCCTATTATCAACTGTTAACGTGCTATGAAAGCAAGACTGAAAAATGAAGTCTATTTGAAACTACTTAATATTTGACACTCGCAGGGTACGGATGTTTTTTTATTTGGAACCAAAGATTGCTACTATACGTTCAAACTATTCAGCCTGGATATAATGTTAATGAATTTTGATATTTCGAGTGCGAATTGATAAGGACTGGACCTTCTTTGCTCTTTATTTCTACTTATGCGAGAATTGAAGTACTATAACATCTCTATAATGACAATGAAAGTAACTTCACAAACAAATTCGACTCTAACTTGCTTGCTGTAATATTTAATATAAATACATTGTATATAAATTAAGTTAAATAAATAGAATGTTACTCCCAAGAAAAAAACATGCAGGTAATTTACTTCTGTGAGAACAAATGCTATCTACGGTTTTACATGAAACAATAAAAAACATGAGAAAGATCTGCTGTCGTGAAGTACAAATTCCCAAAAAAGATACAATCAGTATAACCACCAGTGCCACCAAGTAAGTTTGTTGTACTCTGCATTGAAGATGAAACACCTGACTGTAAAATAATAGCAAACTCAATTTAGCCAGAACTGCAACCCCAATAACCTGCTCAAATGCAAGAAAAACGTCTTTCACAGTGGAGTAGTTGTGGTTGTGCAAGGAGATATTGCATTTAGAGTTACAGCAATCCTAGTTTACAACTTCTTATTCTTTTAAATAACCCAAATGTAAAAACAATTTTCAGTTTGGCTTGTAGTACAAGAATGAAATTAAAATAAAGTGAAGAGATGGCACATCAATAGATGATTCCCTTCTGGTAGACCTCTTTAAGATAATATTGAATTATTTGATCTATAGGGACATTAATAAAAAGGGATTCAGCGCCGAGTAAAGTAATTTCGCCTGTAGCATTGATTCTTCTGAAGAGGCTCAGAAAATCCTTGGAGGAATAAAAGCTGTAATCATTGAAAATTAATGGAGAGACCAAGTTGTTAAGGCGTTTTGTCAGTTGGTAGAAAAGGGTTAAAATTTGGCTAATGATCAGATTTACGGTTTTACATTACCATAGCAGAATCCCATAACTTCCGACAAGCAGAATCAGTAAGACCCTGCTACTTCATGGACAGCTAAACCCTTTATTTATCATTTCCATTTCAACAACTACAAAGTTTCTCGTGAATATATGAAGTCTCATCAATAATAATGTATCATTGAATATTATGTTGAGTTTTTCATGATAATTCTTTGTTCAGATGAACGTGTAGTGGACAGCATTATCCCTTCTTTATTAATATTGTACTTAAATAGTATAAAATTAATTATGTAATTAAATAATTAATACTAGATCTTAAGTAATTAGAAACCAATGCTTAAAGCCATTTGACTAAAATAGGCTTTATCTCATAGTTTACACATCTAAGTACCCTTCATAAACAAATACGCTAACATAAAGAAGAGTACCTACCGTCAAAGAGAGCCACTAAACTTGTGTGTGTATTTTTTATCTTATTACTATAAAATAATGAACTGAATGATTCATAAAACACTTTATTATAAAAAGTATCTAACACCCCTGCAACCAATGGACTCTTCCTTGACTCAATTCATACAATATCGATTGATTACATATCTCCCTCATGAAATAATAGTACCGTAATTATTACTTGTTTGTGAAAACAGTATATACATTGGATGGGCAAGTACTATAACTTTAAACACTCTTTAAGAATATAAGCCTATCAAAATCATAGAGGCAATCAATTCCTCTTACTTGTTGGACTCTTTGTAATTATTATTTAACTATTGATTTATTATAACGCAAATGCAATTTACTTCTTGTGATAACTCTCCCACCATATTTCTTAATAAGATATGAGCGTGCCTCGGAAAAACTTCCTTTCACTATTTCCAGGATTCTTCTCTATAAATATATTAATAGAGAACATTATCAGATACTCACAAAGGGGAAATGACTTTTAAATTATAAAGAATATTCATTTATACTGTGTTGAGCCTCAAGAATTGATTTCATAAAAACGAGTTGGAAAGGACATCTCGTTTGTGCACATTTGCTGTTTCATTTGGTAGATTTTGCTTTAATAGAATGCCGTTTATACTTTGAAAATAGGTCTCGCAAGTCTTCCAAAGTGAAAGATAAAGGTTTTTGGTGATATTATAAAATTACTACATTAAAATTGAAACTTTAGTAATTAGATGACGTTCTTCAGTGACCATAACAACAATATCAAAAAAAAAAAAAAAAAAAAAAAACAATTTATTTGTATAGTTATTCAGATCAATCTAAGTTATATTCATTATTAAAACAAAACTTAGGAACAACTAATTGAAAGATTAATTAAATGTCATTTTTTGCAGATATATACACAAAACCGGAGTTTGTGAAACTCACTTATCCGACCCTTAACTAATCAACGTGATATTAGATAAACTGGAGCACAAACCAGAATATCATGTATACTGGTAATCAGAAGTAAAAACAGGATGTACAATTTTCAACCATTTCAACAGAAATAGATGGAGCTAATAAATGTATCTAACTCATAAAATTAGTTAAATAAAGATTAAACAAAAAAACTATTGGTTTTCAGAAAGTTTGATATAATGTTTACTATTAGTAAAGTTGAGTATAGGCTCCTATAGATTTTACCTTACTTATAGTAAAGTAAAAAAATATACCAAACTAATGAAAGATAGTTTGCATAAATTTAGAAAGAATGTTTCAGAATTATAATTAATTGACTTACAGATCGTAATTGATATTACAGTATCAATTAATAGAATGATTATACAAATTATATGAATCAATACCAGATTATAAAGTGAACAGAAACCTATGTGGAGGTTCTAGCAAAAAAACACTTGCATCGTAGGCAGCTGAATGCCATAATATAAAGAAATATCAAATATCGGTAATTATCGGTATTGTATTTTTTTAATGGAAATTTGAATAAAAATTGTTACTTTTTATCATAATGTTACCTACTTAGGCACAATAGTGGCTAATCAGCACACAATGTCTAAAATATTGCTTAGACGTTCTAATTTTTTTTAAATCTTTTAACGAGGTCATCCTCGCATACAGTTAGAAAGACACTGTTCTAAGATCAAATCTGTTTCGGCATATTAAAAAGCAATGGCATAGGCATTAAACAAATGAAGAAGATAGAATTACTCAGAAATAAAAAGAAAATTTTAGTTAGATTGCTTTTGAGAAAAGAATATGTTCAGCTTGATGAAAAAAATAGGTCATAGTGAATAGAGAAAATCATAGAAGCTACAGCATTGTATTTTCAGAAAGTAATCAATATTTAAGCACATGAAATATCAAAAAAAGATTGTTAAATACAATGGGATGACCAAGATGTTCAAAGTTTTTCATGAACAATACTTAAGGATGATTTCTCCTTAGCCTTAATGTTCTTCTAAGAACCAATTCAGTTTTTTATTGCTGAACTCAGTTCAAAAGAAATTCATTAAACATGGTTTTCGATAAAACTTTAATAATATATTACTAAATAAAAATCGTTAATTGAGATTAAGTTCTTTAAATACATACTATTTTATCTTTTCCATCAGTGTATATATATATATATATATATATATATATATATATATATATATAATATATATATATATATACTTTATATATATATATATATCTTATATATATATATATATATATATATATATATAAGACGGTCTCCAACCGTCTCTGAACCAGTGCGCTTGGTTTCCCTCTCTTATCTCTCCTGAAGACGGTTCAAACAGAAAATTAGAGACTGTAAGTGTGTTCTTTTGATTTCTCTATGTTTCTTTTTCTATATTGAACTATAATATATATATATTATATATATATATATATATATATATATATATATATATATATATATATATATATATATATATATATATATATATATATATACAAAACTAAAGTTTATCGGAACTCGGTCAGTTCTTCAGGTTCAAATTAAACTTTCATTGCCAACGTTTCGGTTTTTATTTAAAACCTTTTTCATAGGTAGTAGTAAACATTTTGAAACAGAAAAACTGAGTATTACATTACAAATTATTTTACAAAGAAAACTAGTGTGTGGATTTCAACAACAACTGTAGTTTGAATGAACACGTGACACTTCACGTAGTAGTTACACAGTGTCACCAGAAGTTGGCAATGAGAATTTAATTTGAACCTGAAGAACTGACCGAGTTCCGATAAACTTTAGTTTTGTTTCTGTTCCACGGTCGATACTTTTATCAATATTTATATATATATAAGATGGTAGGAAAACTTGCACACAGATGTTATTGAAATATACCGCTACATGAACATTAACAACTTTCAAATGGATGTTTTCAGATCCTTGATATTTTAAATTGATTGAGAGATAGATTTCAGAGTAGTTGTCAAACATCATTTAATCATTTAAAAAAATATTCGATATACATTTTATAACATAAAAACTTTAATTTATCACAAATTATCTTTCTAAAATATTTTAATTTACTACAAGTAAAATGTAGTAAAGCTGTATTGTTGTTCTGGAGTATTGTTCCATCAGCAGTTCACTTTATTAATCATTATATGTTTTTAATTTTGCCATTTTATTATCCTAAAACGATGGCTCAAGTCAATTAAAATTTACCAATTTCATTGAACCTTTGGCTATCAACAGCAGGAAAATACAATCAGAATTTCTTACTAAAATTAAAAACCAGTTTTGATACAAAATTATTAACTTACAATTGAATTTGAAACTTTGTTAGCACACTGAAATTTAAAACAAAAAACTTATTAGAATATTTAGATTCTATAGAAAAAGATGAATTTATACCAAAGTTTTTTAAGTGTTTGTTTGCTAAAAATTTTGTAATGTGTTTTGGTTATTCTATTAAAAAATACAGTATCACTTGCTGAATAAAATCTTATTGCGATGAAGAATCTGAGGGAACTAACAAGTTAGTAGATCTTCATATTCATCTAAATAAGAAGAACTTTTATAATTTTCAGATATACGAGTAAAACCATATAAACCTAACTCCACTAACTTGTGGAGTTAGTTTTGAGCTGCTGAATATGTGCATTATTTTTTTTCTCTTTTGTATATCTGAATCAATCCTAAGTCAATATTGATATTTAAGATACTCTAAAAGTTTAATTAGAAAAGTAATGAGTGTTCTGTGACATTGGAAAGAAAAGTATCTATTTCATTGCAAGACAAAAGTTTAAATTGAAAGCGACAAACAATCAAACTGGCTTGAACTAGAATGTATGTTACAAGTCTGCTGGAAAGTTTTCAAATCACCAAGCTATAAAGAACAGCTTAGTACTCTATCAAGTACACTCGCAGAAAAATAATTATACTATAAGCACATTTCTATAGCCATGCTTATCCTCATTACAAAATTCATTATTAACATCGCATTTAATATTAGTTCAACTAGATTATTTAGCAAATAGATTGCAATTAGATTAGTGCAAATAGATTGTTTGCAAAACAAATTTATTTTATAATTCATTAAGTGCATTTGATGTACACAGAAAAGAGCCAACAGAAATAATCTGGAGTGTCTAATTACAATATTCTTTTATCTGAACTCATGGCTTCAATTAATAAATTGATTAAATGTAATGTTGATATCTTCATTCTACGTATTATTTGTAACCCAAACGTAATTATTCTTATACTACTTCAAACCCCTAAAAGAAATATTTTTCAGCAGGTTATTTATATGGTGTTTCGTTTCTCTAAAAGAACTATTTACCAACTATTTTACGTTTACTATTTGCTAACTTTTAAAAGTGCATGCATAATTTATTTTTAGATACATATTATTATCTAAACCTCAGTAGCAATAAACTTGTTTGGTTTCAGGTTCATTATCAAATCTTGTTTGATATATATATATATATATATATATATATATATATATATATTGTATGTTTTGTTATTGAGGACTAGCTCATATAAATGAAAATAAACTCCTTCCTAGGCCAACGTTCCATGTATCTGCACATCATCTTCAGAGTTAAAATTAGATCTACACTAATTGTTGTAGATGAGATCTACAAAAGATTGTACAACTCATATATGTGACTTGCAGATTGTTTTGGTAAATGTATTATAGTTCTTACTCTAATTTTAGCCCTGAAGATGATGTACAAATACATCGAAACTTTGCCCTAGGAATGAGTTTATTTATCTTTTATATGACTTAGCCCTCAATAACAAAACATACAATAGAATAGAAGAGGTCAAGAACAATTTATTGAGTATATATACATATATATTGGTAAATTTTGTTAGCAGTCCTTCCTGTAAACACACATTGTTAAAAATATGACCATATTTTGCTGAAACTTGCTTCTTAGTAAGTTTCTCAAGTTTTCTGAATAGAGTTCTTGTTACTATATCAACAGCATATTATATACTGTTGTGTTATATATTATATACAGCATATTATTACTGTTGATATAGTAACAAGAACTCTATTCAGAAAACTTGAGAAACTTACTAAGAAGCAAGTTTCAGCAAAATATGGTCATATTTTTAACAATTTATATATATATATATTTGTTTCTGCGTTTATCTTTTGAAAACATTACTTCCATTTATTTTCTTTTCTAGTCTTATTCAAACTCGTTTTTGAAATACTGAATTACTACCTACGTAATTTCTTTTAAAATAAACATTCTCTCTAGTTCTATTCTATCCATCTCCCTTAATCTATCACTCTATTTATTTATTTGCCACTCTAGGTTTTTATCACCCTCTGTCTATCACTATTTGCCTGAATGGTCCGTATCCCTCTCTCTTATTTTATGCTTGCCTATCACTTTTTACACCTCACTTTTCCTTCTCCTCTCTCTCGGTTTGATCTCTTCCTCCTTCTACCACCCCTAAATAAATAACACCCTCTTTAAATATAAAAAAGTTTTAACTTTAACGATGTATGCTAAGTGTGGCACACGAACGAAGTAAAGCATACTAATGTGTGAAACAAATCAATGTTTTAATGTAGTAACATTATCTAAAGTTACTATGTTCAAAATGTAAAAAGTGCTTTTTTTTTTCTTTAAATCAAACCTTTACCTCATTTATATAAGACTTTTGGGGATTGCCAACAATTGCTAATAAATGTAAGCTACTCTGAGTAAGAATTATAAGTACAATATTTCTGATACATTTTGCCAAAATGGCAGATACATTTAAAAAATAGTAGCCGGCAATTGAGACCAAATCCTTCATTTCTCACTTCTCCCCTAACCTACACAAATATTTTGTATTTAAAAGTAAATGATCAAGCCATTCATAGCTCAGAATTTAAAATTGAAAAAAAAGTGTCACTCTTTACTACTTTGACATACGCTATGAAAATCTTAGCCTGATATGCCAATGTTTAAATCATTTCAACAAAAAAGTTTTACAGAAATGTTAATTTTCTAAATAGGGTCCTAACTGTGTGAAAAGTAATCAAATACACTGAAAGGAATTTGAGCTTTTTTAAGTTTAATATGTATTTCGTATAATAATCAGGTACCACAAACTCGAATAACTTTAAATTCGACTAGCATTTACTTTCAAATAAACGTCTTGAAACCGAAATACTGGCGCGTTTACAGACATAAGTACCTACTAAATGACAACCTCACTCAAATATTATAGTCAATTTTAATTTGTATAGCTTGTATTTTTAATGTTAGTAAATCTCCGCCCCTAGTGGGGCAATGCAGCTATACCACAGGTTGCATTGGCTTAATTTTCCACGTGGTTCTTCGAACCGGGGGCTACAAGGGCCACTGACCCTCCTGCAGCTGAGCAGGTTCAGTAGGACCATTGGTCTGGAGTTTGATCCAAAACTCTTAAAATAAGTCGGTACTACGGGCGGCGGAGTCCCATGGAGAGGTTCTCTCTCTATTCTGCTAATCTGAGGACGGACTCGTAGTGGCTGTTGGTTGGGTAGACCCTTGAGGTTGCTGGGTGAGAAGCAGTAACTTCTCGGGCGGATGCCTGCTTAGCATACCAGAGAGCTAGAGCCCCAAACCTTTACCAGTAGGAATTGACCACGATCCCAGCTAAGTGGGCTGGCTGACGCTTTGGCTTTTGGTGGGTTACTCAGAGTGGGGAAGAATGGATACCTATCTCGTGCACTCATATATTGGAAAGAGAGACCTATGGATCTACTCTGTCTGGAACTTACACCGTCCAAGTGGCCTTTAGCCAACGAGAGATTTTAATCCTCTCCATTTCTCAGTCTTACTGTGGTACCAGGACGCCCCACATTGGGACCCGGAAGGGCCAAAATAACCATCATTTTTCAGCCCCTGATCCCGGGAACGGGAAATTCCCTCCTCGGTTGGGGAATACCCAACTCTAAAGAGTAGTAAGGTAGTCCTTAAACCGTCAGCGATGGGTAATGCTGCTCATTCAATTCAATTCAATGTTAGTCAATGAAGATTTATCAATCATAACTTCATGAGTTATTTTATTTTAGTTAATGCATTAAGGGATATCAATTGTTGTAGAGCCTTGAGCAAGTTAAATTAGTTAATTTTTCCATTGTGTTCAGCGAGAAACGGTATATTTTGAAATAAGTTCAAAGACTATAGGCTAATATCAGTAATAAACAATAATTTCAACTGAGAAAATTAAGCCCCATGCTCTTCATCTTCGTCGTTAATATTAGTTCAATGAAATTATGTAACTAAATACCAAGTGGTTATTTTATTTCTTTAAAGACATTTAATAATTTTGAAATCAATAAAAAAAAAATGGAAATGAAATCAAAAAGTGTTGAGCTGAAACAAGGTTTTTGAATGTGGACGAAGCATAGTCAAGTAGGGTGGTTTGTCGAAAGGAGATGGTTGAGGGTGGAGAACGAACGTGACTGAACTTGATAGTCGACGAAGCCTCTTCAACCGACTCCCAGTCCCAATCTCGTCCGGCTCCGTTACCACCTCCATGCTTTATCAAGTCATCCCTAATCCTGTCTGACTTGACAAATATTCTTTGCCTGCCTTTATTATTATTTCTAGACACGCAGCTATCATTCAAATAAATTTCGATTGGAATGTTTTATTATTCAAAAGTATACTTTTAAAAAATATATTACTTGTTAACGTGCAGTGTTAAATATGCTATTCAGTATAATACTATACGAGAGGTTGAAGGGTAGGAGATGTCTAGAAGACAATGTGAAATTTTTGAATTTGATCAAGATAATTATTTGACATGTTTGAGAGAGTACGCCAGTTCCAAGCCTATACTATTGGACTACTCACGAGTCAGCGCTTGAAGGGTAGGAGATGTCTAGAAGACAATGTGAAATTTTTGAATTTGATCAAGATAATTATTTGACATGTTTGAGAGAGTACGCCAGTTCCAAGCCTATACTATGTTGGAATACTTCTTATTCTTTTCCAGAATACTCAGCGCTTCAGTTATGTGGAGACTAACGTCATTTGCATGGTAAATTATTTTAATATCTATAATCTCTCTTGTTAGAACAGAGGAGATAACTTTATTTGGAGATTTAGAATGTGAAATTTAATTTCAGTTCCTAGTTAAAGGTAATCTGTAAATGGTGTTTAATTAATTTTGACAAAAAACATGTTGTCAAGTTAAAAAAAAAGTTAATTAGACAAATAGTTTAAATAAACTATGACCAGCCTTGTAAATAAATCATTTAGAGAGTTATTATATCTTTAGTCTAATAGATAGAAATAACAAATAAAGAAACAGAAATGTTATATAAAATTTGGAGTACATCACGTATTAAAATGTCTTATAATGAAGTATAAAAGAGGAATCACGATGCCTTATGTATATCCCGTACACTCTAACCTGATATTAAGAACACTTTTACCTCAAATTCCCTGAAACCAATCCTCATCCGACTAATCAGATCACCAAATTCACGATAACTGACGACTTTAGACTCAAAAAACATACGACCACGAACATACTCACAATAGACAGGACAGAAACTAACAGACCGATCTTCCCGGCAGACCTGAACAATTATAGTAATACAAACAGACAAGCAGGTGAAAGTCTCTGGCTTGGAACTGCCTGACTCCAACATGCATCAATGCACGGAAAATCTCGTTGGTCGTTGGTTGGCCTTATGTACAGAATAATTTTATATATAGAAAAATTTGTAATGGCTGAAGCTGAAATGGAATATGTTGTGCAATATTTCACTGATTGGTTTGGACAATTACTTACCGCGCCGAGTCGTCTGCACACTTGGTCTACTGATATCTTAGTAGTGTCGACGTTAATCAGCAAGATGTTTGTCTCGAGAGCTTCCAGGTCCACTGTCAGAATACTACTGCCCGTATTGGCAATCTCTGCAACACCAAAGTAAATTTGTATTTAATATTATTTTTCATGTAGCAATTAAACATCAATAAATTGCTATCATATTTATGGTTAGTTGGGTACTGACTCTTTTATTGTTACATTTACAAATGCGTGTACACAAAAGAGTAAACAGCAATATCTGAAACATTTCTGTACAGACGATCCAATAATCATCACTATTTTAGAAATAAAACTATCTTGCTATCACACTTCATTTTAATGTCCACCTCTAAGAGATTCTAGGTATTTCATAGAAAATTGTGTTTAATAATTTTTCAAAACTCTGAAAGTAATGAGATTACAAAAGCTATAGCTTTTGATTAAAATCAAGCTTTTTTAAAATCATAGTGAATATTTTTATTATATTTTTGTTAAAAAAAATAATTTTTAATTCTTTTTTGAATTACAATTATTGCGTATGTATGTGCATAGAATTAATAAACTGCTTTTACTGCTATCAAAAATTGGTTTCTATGTGTATGTGTGTATGAGAAAGAGAGAGACTGAGAAAGAAAAGAGAGAGTTGTATTTTTGACAATAATTCACTATGTGACTTTGACGAAGACGTCTTGCTTGGTCAAATGTATTAGTCTCATTTCTAAATTTCTTGCTATAGTTTAGACTTTGACATATATCACAGTTAACCATTATCTCTTTACAGTAACATGCTTTCTTTTTATGATCTTATGGTCTAAAATGTTAATATCATGATTAAATTAAAACTCTTTCTTTCTCTTGAACATTTTTCATGTACAAACTCTAAAGTATAAACTCTAAAGACTTTAGTTTCATCATATATTAGCAAGTTATTCTGTTTTTAGAACTGTAGTGGTTCTGATTTTTATAACAATTTTTGATATGAAAGCTTAATATTAGTAATTTAAAGTAGTTAATTTTCAATTATTTTAAACTATAAACAATTTTTTGTACATAAAAAATTTAAAAGGATTTTCCATGTTTGTTGGGTAATTTACTGAAGATCTATAAGAGGTATAAAACAAACCGCTGAAGCAATTTTGCTGAGCCGGTGAAAAGGTGGACCTAATTTCCTTAACTTAGGGATAATGCCATCATAGCTAGCCAATAAGGGTCCTTTACGATCGAGGACACTCGACAGTGGGCCATTCAAGAGCCGCTTCAAGCTAAATTAACCGCAAACTCAACCGCAGCGTTACTTTCCCATCGCCTTAGCATTACTTGCTTTCCCGCTCCCCCTACTCCAAATCAAACCAATACTCCTTTGTTCTGCCAATGCAGTTTGTTGATTAACTTAATTTAAACTATATAGCAAAAATCATTACTGTGTAAAATAAATGTAGCGTATGTCAACTATATCTCTAAATCCCCTCTATGTCAAACTACGAAAACTACGATAAAACAAACTACACCCCATTTCAATAATATTATATATATTATAAGTATATAAAGTATAGTATATAACCAATATGATATAATATATATAGATATATACTTATAAATTTACGTTATTTGTATAAAATGGTAGCAAATCATCTTGGATTCATATTTAGTTATAGTATACTATATATTAGTTATAGTATAAAAAGATTTCACATAAACACGTGAAATAACAATCAGTGAAATCAGTTGGGTTTTTGACTCTGACGAAAACCGCTTGTTACGGTTGAAATATCTTAGTATTGTTTTCCCATTTCTTATTGTGGTTTGATCATTAGTTATAGTATACAGCAGCTTCTGCATTTACGACCTTGCAGTTGTTTTGTTCGAGTCTCCTGACTATTTGACATTGTTTAGGGGATAAATCCCAAATTAGTTGTCCAAGAAACATTTAATAAAAAAGAACACACATCATTGACTTTTAACACTATATTGTGAAGGTTAAATAACTAAAAACAAAATTACAATTAATAAACGAGCTTCGAATCTCATAGATTATCTTCGACCGATACAACCATACTCGTATATAATTCTTCAATTCATCCAAAGCAACAAAAAATTTCTGCCTTTCGGTATATGATAGATCGATTAATAAGAATTCCGATGAATTAAAACAACTATAATAAGGAATTAAATACTAATTAAAAAAATAGTAACGAATAACGGTTATAATGCAAGATTAATAGAAAAAATATTAAAAAATAGAAATAATAAAATTACTAACAAATATGAAAGCCCTAGCAATAATAAATACGCGTCTATAACATACCTAGGACATAATAATCAAAAAGATCAAAGTTTGTAGGACAGAGGTCTACTACAACTAGGACAGATCCCAAAGTTGTAGGAAATACCTCGTGTCTATAGGGTTGAAAAACTTCATATTTTCAATGTCATTTAAAGGACATGTTAAAACATGCAAATTTCACATATATCAAATTTACATTTTTTA
Organism: Hermatobates lingyangjiaoensis; assembly: GCA_026182355.1. NCBI lineage: Eukaryota > Metazoa > Arthropoda > Insecta > Hemiptera > Hermatobatidae > Hermatobates > Hermatobates lingyangjiaoensis. The sequence goes on from JAPFBL010000015.1 coordinate 3,401,761, forward strand.
TATTAAATGCTCTTCAGCATTACTCATTAAAAAAATATATATTACAATGTCATAAAAGTCTGAAAACATTAATGTCTGAATTTGATTTTTCAATAAAAAATAAATTAACTCCAATTAAATTTCTTAAGTGGACGAAATTAAAAATCCATTCTTAAAACTGTATTTTTGATATTTTACTTAATAGTTCCGAAGACTAAACTCATTATTTTAAATTTGGAGGTGTTGAAACTGCTCTGGTATAATATGTTCAAAATTACATCAAAGTTTTTCCACAAAATAAGTTTTGAATGTCTACCAACTTGAAATAAAGTAAATTAGATGCTAAAATGTGGTAGCACAGCTCTTGTTGATATGATAGAATAGTTAGGTGAGGCCATTTTGAATTCATAGACTACCAGTTATACTTCTAAACCAAGAGATAAAGCCTCTTCAACTAACATTCCCTATTTCAATCATATCAAGATCACTTATTTTATATTTATGTTTCAATGTTTTTGGCCAAGTTTCTCTTTAGTTTACTATAACAGAAGTATAGCGATCATGAAAAAAATCATTCATCATTTATTTATTTACGTTGGAGGTGAATAAATCGGAGTACGTCGTCCCTCGGAGATAACATTAAACCGTAGTGTGAGCCTGCATAGTCTCGAGACAGGTATTCGTAAAAGATCTCTACTCTAAATATAATTCAGTTAGGCAAAATTTAGGGCTCCCAATGTAGAATCAAACTTCTTTGTGTAGTATCACAAAGGACCAACGTTCGGTCTATCTGTGGTCCCTTGTAAGAATTCCATTGCAACCTGACCTAACCCAGAAAGGAATGTAGATGGGACATGTGGTGTTGTTAACTGGTTGGCGATATGATGAAAGAATAATATCAACTTTGTTGATTGGCTACAACAAAGTTGGCATTGATTGAATAGCTGTTCAAGTAACCTGTGGCAATCTCTCTAGCGTGCTGGTGATCCTCTCGGAGTCTCTCGATCATATTGTCTAAAGCATAGATGCCCGCCGCGGCCACCAGTCCAACCTGCCGCATGCCTCCACCCAGTACTTTCCTCATGTGTCTTGCCCTTAACAACAAAGAAATAAAATTAACTCAAAATACAGTCAAATAAAAACTATGAACTTAAAAATGTGTATTTCAGACACAGCCACTTACCTGCGATTCCCTCAAAGTGAAATATCCTTTTCCCTCTCATCTTATCTACAGAAATAGGATTAGTACTTTCCAGATGCAAATACTTAATTTTCAACTGTTCATTAACATTAATATACTATTTCATGCAGTGTTAAACATACTAATTTATTTTTGATAGAGTTATGTATATTAGTGTCCAATAGAAATATAATATATAAAAAACTTTTAAATAAGGCGTTCATCATTTGAACAATAAGCATTAATAATGATCGATATTGGATAACCATCGTAATAATTACTAATAACGTTGAAATTTTTATGATAAATTGGATTTATCTAACATTATAAGTTCGTTGAAGTTTTAATCAAATACGAATGTATTGATTTTGAGTTCTAAAAGTAATATCATTCCATAAAGAACAATTAATTATTCTACAATTTAAAAAGACAATGAATTATTATGTATTATTCTTAATATGTATTGTAATAAAATTTTAATATCATATGTAAACAAAGCATTATCTTAATCTTTAAAAATCATTTCATTTTGTTAGCTAATATTTTTGGAACAAATTGTATTAAATTGGCCTTGTTCTAGGTTTTTATTAATTAAAACAAAGACATTTGTTCAAGTAAAACTTTTAATGTTACTATACATAAAACGTTTGTCATTTTTAATGTATTATTACTCTCCCATTATTGTGAGCCCATTAAATATTGGTAGTATCTCAATGTTAAAACAAAATACCATGATTATTGAACAACCTGTGAAGTGAATAGCAGCAGGGAAAAAGAACACAAAAAACATTTCCCATGCTTCATATTACCCAAAACCAATCAAGTTCTTAAACACACCAAGAACTATTTACATCTCACATTAGCATTTGTTAAAGAGTACAACATATAGATTGATCACATTACTTATTTTAGACAACAATCCATCATATGTCGTACATAACATAAAATAAACGGTTGATTTGCGTTTGTTTTTATAGTTCTAATGAAATAAATTTCATATCATACTAAAATTATACTAAATCATTACAAAAATCATTAATTTTTTTAAAAAAACATTTATCTGAGAATTATGTTTAATTTTAAACTCACCAAATATGTCCATGTCAATGTAAATAAATCCAACAAGTAGCAAATTATCAATTACAAAAAGTTGGTTTTCATTTTTAGAGTTATATTGCCTTTTGCAATGAGTATAGAATTTATAGAAATTCTTTTTTGAAGCATTTTAATTTGGGGATTTCCAGATTCGCCTTACGGGGAAGTGGAAAACTGCAGTCACAAATTATAGGATTTATTAGGAGAGCCAAATCGTTCATTATGCTTTCATGATCGCCACACTCTCCCAGTTATAAAAGCATAATTCTTCTATTCTTCGCCTCTAGTGGGGCCATGCAGCCCTACTGCAGGCTGCATTGGCTTTATTTCCAAAGGTTCATTGAACCAGGGGCTACAATAACCACTGTCCTTACCTGCAGCTGAGAAGGTTCAGTTGGACAATTGGTCCGGAGTTTGATCCGAAACTCTTAAAAAAAGTCGGTACTACGGGCGGCGTGGGCCTATGGGTTTACTCTCCATCCCGCCTCTGAAGTCGGACTCATAATGGCTGTTGGTTCTCACTCAAGTTGGGTAAACCCTTAGGTAAACAGAAGCAGTAACTTCTCGGGAGAATGCCTGCTTAGCATACTGGGTAGCTAGAGACCCCAAACCCCTACCAGTGGGAGCAGGCCATGAACTCAGCTGAATGGACTGGACAACTGGTACTTGCCTGGTAGAGGCTCTGTCTTTTTGGATACAACCCTCTCTCGAGCCCTGTATATTACAAATAGAGTAAGTATTGTAAATATTACAATAGTCTCTGTAGCACTATTTGACACAAACCAGGTGGCGTTTAGCCAACGAGAGATTTGGAATCTCTCTATGATTTGTGCACTATGGTGCTAAATACTCCCCATAATGAGGCCCTGATGGGGTCAGATGAACTATCAGTAGCAAGCCCTGGTCCCGGGGTAACAGGCATTGCCCTTTTCAGAGGAGGATGACCGAATTCTCATGAACCCTATGGTAGTCCTTAAACTGTAAGGCATATCTAGTAAACCTGCCCAGTTAATTTGTCTATTCCACAAACATTTCCTAATCTTTTCTTCTATATAGCATAGACTAGTAGTAACCAGGAAGACTATTTCAGGTTTTTCATTAAAGTAATTGTTAGCAATTGTGACATGAAAAACTACATAGGAGTTTTCCTGGTACTATTTTATAAACTTTATATACCTTACCCACTTCTTAATATGAAACAAAATGAATAAAAATTGGTTCCATAACTTACTATTATTTACAAAATTGTACAATACTACTTTTAAACCCAGTATAATAAGTACTCCAGATTAAAACAAATGGAATAGATAATAAGCACTATAAAGTAATTCTTTCACAGTTCTATAGACAGCAAAAACAGTAAAGGATTTTCCGTCGACAAAGACAGTTAATATTTCAATTTAAATTATGACCGTTCATCAGACCTTACAACATATGACCATAGCATGTCAAAACAAGTGTATAAGAAAACAGAAGCAGACACAGAGATATGTAGATGGACACAATGAGAAGGAGTAAGAGAGAAGAGAGAGACCGAGTGAATGAAGTGGAGCAGGAGGCATAGCCAGACAGTTGCTGTCACGGAAATATAAAAACAAAGTTTCATATCTAAACATAATTATTCATGAAGTACTCAAATCAATTATTTCTATGAATATTATACTCATTGTAAAGTGAAAAAAAAGTATTTTCAATTTCCTAATTTTTCTGACAACCACCAATATTTTACATAGACATAAATAATAATTCTCAAATACTTAGAAAAACTTTGCTAAATTGTCATAAGTTTCTGCTAATAATTATCACAATATTCTTTCCATAGATAGTTAAATAATACACTTTGTGTACTATTATATTTTTAATAATAATTATAATGGTATATTTTACCAATTAAAGCCAATCATGAATAGCTTAAAATATAAACAGTAACAATTTAATAATATACTACAGTGTATAATGAAAGGTATTGAAATTTTCAATTTTGACTTATTGGTCCATCACAGTGATGGCAAAGTTATGACACGCGTGTCAGTACTGACATATAAGCTCATTTTTGGTGACATGCATCTTCAAAGAAACAAAAATTCAAATATTTATCTCTCAAAACAACGAGAATTGGTTATTAATAGTAATATTATTACTTACAATTCAAAATGGAATACACAAATTTTTTCATAGTTCTGTAGACAGCAATTCAAAATAGTTTTTCATAAGGATTTGGTCAAAACAATTAACTACTCCTGATAATAAACCTAATAAACCGTGGTTTCGCCGAAAGTTGTTCTTTCTGAAAAATGCTGAACAATTTTCAGCGAAACGTCGACTTATAATGAAGTATAGTTAATTCTTTTGACCAAATCTTCAAAAAACCTATTTTCAATTTTAAGTATCAGTAGTTGAGAAGCTATATCAATATTATTACTTACATAAATAATTATTATTAATTTAATTCTGAAACCGTTCGAGCATTACAAGTAAAATAATATTGCATAACAAATATACATACTAGTAACAATTAAATATACTGTTTTTATATTGATATTAACATATAATGTATCAAGTAAATTATATATTTATAACTTGATTTTCTATCTTAGTTGTCAATGAAATATGTAAAAACGGTGTCTGAATGTAAATCATTGGTGTCATAATTTTGATTTTTGTATTTTAAATGGCTTTAACAAATAATTAAGTTACGACAATTATAAATGTTCCTATTTTATTTTATTTTTTTACTTTTGTGATGTGTGATACGCCACGAAAATTTTGTTTCGATTTTTAAAAATTTTTCACGCTAAACTCAATAGGTTCGCCATCACTAGTCTAGCAGTACTCAATGAATATCTATTGCAGTAAGGAGTTCAAACCAATAACAATATAAAACAAACAGCATTTAACCCACGTCTCTTAGTTTTAAAGAAATTTATGATAAATTATAAAGAAACTTTAAATTAGTCAAATATTATTTTTGCAATTCGTTAAATAGTTAATGTCATGCTAAATTAAAACAATAAAGAATTAGATTGAATCACACGGTTGTAATTTAAAATTTTATCAAAATTTTCTATCTTTCCAAATAAAATAATAGTTGAAGATGGTTTTATGGAGTGAATAGAAGTTTCAGTGTAGTGAGGAACAGACTTTGGACCCAGTCTTGACAATTCGGCCATGTTCCCTCAGTCTAGGTACATCTGTCACCAGCCCTACTTGTTTCAGATGCATCCCTTCGTTTATTCTGAGGTAATATTATCAATTTGTCTTTTCAGATATTTTTTGTATTATATTTATTATCGTTAATTGTTTTATGTATGCTTCAAAACGTTTTATTTTGTTTTTTATTCAATGAATTAAATTGAACTACTTTCAAAGTTAGTTCATTGAAAGCACGAGTGAAACAGTTTGTTTTATATACAAGCGTTTGTATGTGCTCCTTTATAAACATTAGTAACGGTCTCTTCAAACTTGATACTTTCGTCACGAGGGCAATAGCCTCTTCAAAGAGGGTTGACAGCTAGCGGATAGTTTTTTACTTTTTCTTACTGTACTCCTTTGTTTCCCCAAACATCCCTTTCTGGACATTAGTCCTTTCCTGTGCTTTCACCCTTTTAAAATACCACTCTTCCCTCCCACTCTTCTCAACTCCTCACCAGATGTTTTCTGCATCTAGTGTTCAGTTGGGTTTTTGACTCTGACGAAGACCGCTTGTTACGGTTGAAAGATCTTAGTCTTGTTTTCCCATTTCTTATTGTGGTTTGATCATTCCTTTATGTATGTATGCATGTGTGTGTGTGTGTGTGTGTGTGTGTGTGTGTCTTTTCATTGGCGAAATTTCTACTAATATTATTGCAAATCATGTTTCCTGTTAATGTATTTTTTTGAAATAATACTTAAATTATCTAACATTATAGCTTGCACAGTTTTTTTTTTACACATCTTCTAATGTTTTCAACTGTTGAATTATGATTTGTATGATATCTTATTGCAATGGTTCCATGTGAACCATTGCAATAATACTGTGAACCATGTGTTCTAAGTGCCATTAATTTCAAATAATCGTGGTTTTGTTTTAGTGAAAACTTTTTGGCCTTCATATATATAATTTGTTATTATGTTTGGCTTTACATCAAAAAGATCATAACTGTGGGAATGCTTTTTCTTTTCTGTTTCTGAAATGATTCTCATACACTCAATCATGTGGTGAAAACGACCTCTACCCATAAATATAACATTTCAGCCGGATGTATCAGTTCCTTATACGGCGTCTACGGATAGCTTTTCTCATTGTATGAATATTAACAAAATCAAGTGTATGAGAAACACCTAATCATTTAACAGACTCTACATTTGTGCTATACCTCTTGATGTTTCTTGGAGTAATGTTTCCTATCTGCATTGTTTCTTCGTAGAATTTAATCCGAAATCTACGTGTAATATTTAATATTATATGACTTCAAACACTCCTTTTTTATTTTTACAGCATTGTTCTGTTACAATTCTGGTGCTTTGTACTTGAGTACAAATAAGATTTGTCGTATTGTTCATTAATCAAATTCTATCAGGCAAGATAAATCACACAATTGTTTGTTTTATTGAAGCATGGGGGAACAATAAAGAACTAATTTTCTTTATTGCTCAGGCCCTGAACATACTGACATACTGACTCTTATATTAACTAAGATCATATTCACAAGTTTTATTTATTTAATTTATCCCTTATACTTTCTCTCTCTCTCTCTCTCTCTCCCTCTCACTTCTCTCTCTCTCTCTCTCTCTTATCTCTATCAATCTTCTCTCTATCTATTCTCTGTCTCTCTGTTTTTTCCTATCTCTCTCTCTATATATTTATTTTTTTCTCCGTTTAAGTTAGTCAGCCTGATATGAATTAGAACTATTTATTTTCATTATTTTATAATAAATTAAATTAATAAACAATAACAACACAGTTAAGTGATAAAAAGTAAAAGATACTATTTGAAATTTGGAGTTGTTTACACTCAAATTTATCATACGAAAGTATAATCTCAGTTCATTGGCAATCAATTTAATTAAGTGATTAATTGTAATAAGGATTTCAATATTTTTTGTAAATTATAATGAAATCATTTGAAGGACTACGAATAGAATTTAACATTTTTTTTTTAATAATTAATTTGATTATTTCAATAATTAATTAACAATGTAACAAGTAATAATTCTTCAACACTGTTTGAACATCCTAATATCTGCATTAGCAGAATTCATAATAGGACAAACTAATTACAAAGTCCAATGTTTCTGGAATGACTAGAAGAGTGGACTAATAAATAGTACATATCTTGACATAGATATAACAAAGTACCTCCCCCATGCTTCAATAATTGCCAAAAACAAGAGCATTTTTTACTATATAAGAAATAGTAATCTTAGAAATATTACTATATAGAAATTTTTACTATATATTTGTATGTCAAATGTCAATAGAATATATCAAACGATGCCACCATGTTATAAACACCATATTATAAATCACAATATGAAATGGGAAAACAAGACTAAGATCTTTCAACTGTAACAAGCGGTCTTTGTCAGAGTCAAAAAGCCAACTGAAACACTAGATGCATGATACACCTATTGAGGGGTTGAGAAAAGTGGGAGGGAAGAATGGTATTTTAAAAGGGTGAAAGCGCAGGAAAATGTAGGAAAACGCTACTTCCTCGCTTTCACCCTTTTAAAATACCATTCTTCCCAACCCCTCACCAGGTGTGTGTGCATCTAGTGTTTCAGTAGGGTTTTTAACTCTGACGAAGACCACTTGTTATGGTTGAAAGATCTTAGTCTTGTTTTTTCATTTCATATTATGGTTTGATCATTGATTGTTATTTCACGTGTTTATGTTAAATCTTTTTATATATAACTATATATGATCAAAACACAATAAGGAATGGGAAAGCAAGACTCTTTTATTTAATTTATCCATATACTAGATAAATTAAATAAAAGAGTCTTGTTTTCCCACTTCTTATTGTGGTTTGATCATTGATTGTTATTTCACGTGTTTATGTGAAATCTTTTTATATAACTATATATATTGAAATACCTGCAGTTATATACAAACTTGGACCTGCAGGTATTATGCAGTTATAATGGAGCTATAATAGAGTGCAGGATATTTTGTATTTTGTCAATTACTACTTTCCATATTAATAAAGTGGAACATTTTGAAAATTTTGAAACTACAACATATAGGAAAATATGAAAATGATAAATGTTTTCGAATAATATTCTAAAACTGAACGATAAGATCCTTGGAGTTAATTTTTATTCTTTGAATATAAGTGAATGTTCAAACACTTCTCCTCGTGCCTGAGGTGATTAGAAGAAAGACAATTATACTTTGTTATGTGTCAAGAGCAAATTCAATAATCTTCATGATCCTTACATGACTTTACGATGGTGTCTTCTCTTGTTTTCTTGTCATTCTTACTACCTTTTAAAATATGGAAGAGTAGTTGAATACATTAAGGAAAAAAGAAAAATATTATGGTGATAAAAAACAACCCTATAAAAAACCTAAGTGTAGAAAGTATTTTGAGAGTTATTTACGAATAGCATTTTACAATTTAAATGTTGAGAGAGAAGAATGACCAAATTGTTTATTATATATGAATACTCTAGGAGGAACAGTCATGAATCCAAGCCACAATAAAATGCGAATATTTCCTACAGCACTGAGCCTTTTAGAAGGAAATTAAAATAAGTTAATAAAGATATTTATTTAATTAATTTTTGCTGCATGATATAAAGTTCTAAAGAATAGCTGAGTATAAGATACAACACTTACAGAAACGTTAGTGACTCTTTTTACTATATAAGAACTATATGTATGTCAAATGTCAATAGAATATATCAAACGATGCCACCATGTTATAAACACCATGTGGTGTTTATAACATTTTTGATAGATATCAATCTAACTTGTACTAGTTTTTAAATTTAGCCATTATTTAGATGATATTACAATGGGTTTAAACCGTCATAGTCATCAATAAAATTCGATGGAACTTAACAATTATAGTGTATGTTTATATAACTATATATGATCAAATCACAATATGAAATGGGAAAACAAGACTAAGATCTTTCAACCGTAAGAAGCGGTCTTCGTCAGAGTCAAAAAGCCAACTGAAACACTAAATGCACGAAACACACTGGGTACGAAACAATACTAGGTGAAACATTTACTAAACATTTTAATTGTATTCCGTCTCCTAAAAAATACAATAGCTAGAAAAATATCTTGTACATTTTGAGTGTACAAGAGTTGAAAAACAAACAGCAGTGTAAACTCTATCTAAGAAGTATTAAACAAAAACAAGGTTATTTTATTTTTACATTGAACTAATTATGTATTTAATTGATATTAAATTTTCGTAAATTATTTTTTTCAGAATGTAAACCTAAGATTGTTGGTCTTTTTCATTCATTGAAGATGTTAAGTAGTGTTTTGTGTGCATACGTTAGGAATGGAAGCGTAATTTTAGCAGTATCTGCACTTTAAAATGACAAGTTGCATCAAATACTGAAGTCCCTATCTCTTTCATTAATATCTATAAAAAGATATTCAAGTCACATGTTGTGATCTTTGAAAAGATTTGCCTACTGAAATTTGGATTTCTAATTGAATAGTTACATTAAATTACTTTTAGCCTGATTTATTTATTTGATATAAAACCATGTAAAGTTGTAAGTATAATTTAAATAGAAATTGTTGGATTTGGGTTTACGTTAAATGTATATTAAGAAGTAATTGAGCGAAAGGAAATGAAAGGTGGAAGAGTCGTAGTAATGTTGCTCACGTATTGCATGAGGTTATTAGCTGACAGCTGTCTGAGCCATAAGTAGGCAGAGAACGTTATTGTACAAGTTAAGCCGAGAACCAGTACATTAGCAGAGTTGGACAACTTCGCGCTGCTTCATTAACTTCTATCACATCTGTTCATGGCTTGAGTCTTTAACGCCAATTCATTAACAGTTCTTAACCGCAACTTTCTTTATAACATGCTATAACTCTTGTTTTCGATAATGTTTGATTGAGAGTCATTGAGTTCTTAAGTAGTATAGAATCTTTAACCTTATAATAAATATTCTTTATTATTTGTCGTGTAATAATTCATTTAGTTTGTATAATTTAATATTAATTGGTTAAAAATTTTTAAAATAAACCTTAAAATTTATACTCAAAATTTAATAGATAAAATATTACAAATATTAGTAACGGTTTATTCAAACTTAACTCAGTCTTGACATAGGCAATAGCCTCATCTAAGAAGGCTGACAGCTAGTAGATAGTTTTTTTTACTTTTTTCTTCCCGTACTCCTTTGTTTACCTTAACATCTCTCCCTGGACTATTGTCCTTCCCTGCACTTTACAACCTTCAAAATACCTATTTCCCTCAAATTGCTGTCAAGCCCATACCAGATGTTTCTACATCATTGGTTTCAATTGAGATTTGACTCTGACAAAGAAGTCCAACTGGTTTGGACGTTGATTGTTGTTTCACGTGTTTATTGTGAAATCTTGTTATGTATATATGTGTGTGTGTGTCCATCCATGTACTCAAAATTAAAGTGCACTCCAAAACACAGTCTCTAATTTTTTTGTGCTGTGTCTTTCCTCTTTCTGTTTTACCAAAGGTAAATTATAACGATCTTGAAAAAAATCCGTTCCAATATTTGTATAGATTTACGTGTTTTGAAGTCTCCAAAATCCAATCGAAGATTATTCGGTGCCTTGTGTTTGTCTGTTTTTGAATGGAGTTGTGCATTGGATGTATATGGTAGGTGGGTGAGTATGAGAAAGTGGGTGTGTATCCAGAAGTTTTTAGGTACCCTAATTGGCCACACCAACTGAAAATAAAATCCATAGTTTACCCTTCAATGACTTCTGTTATTTCTGCAAAATATGTGTTTTAACAACATTTTTCTTCTATACTGCTAACCTAGTTTTAAAATTTTGAAATTATTATAAAACTAATATCATCAATGAAAGTAAAAAAAATTGATTTTTTTTAGTAACCAAAAAGTATGTTTCAGAACAAAATGTAAAAATTGAAACATAGTAGACACTTTTACAGCACACACTATACGTAAACCGTAAATAGTATAAAATACATGTGATCGAAATAAGAAAACATGGATATAATTAAATAAGTAAATATATATATTTATATACGAGTATAATTAAATCATTTACTAATAAATTGATATAAAGATAAGATCAGGACCAAGGATAAGAAAACTGGACCAAAACTAATGTGATTATACTCAAAAAAATCTCACTTAAACACAGGAAGTGACCTTTAGAGGAAATGTAAGATTTTACTGTTTGGCTCTCAGAAAGTGCCTTAAGATTCTATGAATCCTGGTTCACTTGGTGTCGGAATATCATGTGATATCTTATCAGTATTTCTTTTATTTATATCAAGGCTATTTAGCCTTGGAATATTACTACTCAAATTGCAAGAAAATATTTTCAGTCTTTAGTAAATGGTACATTCAAAATTTAAGGATTTTTTTCATGTTTTGTTAACTTAAGTTCTATTTTTAATGTAACGTTAGATTGTACATAAATAATTTATTGATAAAGCAATAGTTGATGATTTTCATCTGGTAGGTAAAATAGGGAAGTTTATTTGTTCAAGTATGAAGAGAATGGAGACAGGGAAGTGGAGTGTTTCCTGAAGGAGATGAGGAGACATTCTGAAAGACAAGTGTCTGGCAAACAGACGTGAAAGACTTGCCAAGGAACCAGGTTCTAGATAACATCTGAATTTTGTCAGCCTTGTCCTTTCTGGAACTCTATTTCCTAACCTACATCAACGCACAGTTAATTTATTCATGCAAATCAATCACATTGATTTCAGATACCTTTAGGCAACTTCTAACTTATTTCGTTTTCTTCATTTCACTCTGAATTTTCAATAACGATTATATTTGCGTTCAACTAAAAAATTTCACTACAACTTTTTAATAGGATAATTTAAATATCAAGCTACACTTGTTAATAAAAAATTATTTATATTAGAACATTATAATATTATTTCAACAATTTTATTTGTTCTTCAATCCCTTCACTCCGTTTTGTTCATAAATTTCGACAACTTACTCATTAGTTTTTTTTTTTAGTTTTTACTAAGCTGATCAATTTGGAATGTGTCTAGTTAGACGATACGATGAAAAACTTTGCAGTAAAGTTATTGGTAGAATTAGTTCAGTAATATATGTGTACAGGCTATAATACAATACCATATAAAAGTGTAGAATGGCCATCACTCAACTTTTCTTAAAATAACACCCACTATTTTTAATCCCATATAAAATTGAATTGACTGATTAATTCCAGTGACAACAAAATTGGTTTCCAATTAAAATATTCTTTTCAAATGTTTTATTTCATAAATAGTTTCAAAAAGTACTGCAATTAAGATTCAAAGTGTATATAAAACCAAATTTATGAAAAAAGAAGTTCAAAACGGTGCTATTCTTACTTAGTCATGTTATCTGTTAAAATCCCTCAGCGATTTTGACCCAAAAGAATCGAAGTAAATATCATTCTTCCATTGCTACATTTTCCGAGTTCCAAAAGCTTAGCAATGTTATTGGAATATATTTTTTTTTTGCTATTCTATATTCTTCTTCTTCTTCTAACTTACCTATTTGTAATGTGTCTCAATGAAGTTCTTATTATCAAAAACCTCCCCATTTGAAGAGGATTTTCGACGAATATCCCCCAAGTCTCGTAAATCTATTAAGGATATTGAAATATATGGTCGTTGTAGCTATCAAACTATTACAATCTCAGTCTTTTATTCACTTTTTTTAACTATAATTCTTAATTTATCTTTGCTAATACTTTAGAGCATTGCTACACTGTGATAGCAACAATGGAAAGATCCATGCGCTTACCAATAAAAAACTAAAGCGTAGTGTCAAAAAGTGCCTTAAAATTCTTTGGATTCTGATTTACTTGATGTCGGCATACGGTCTTGTGAGATTTACCAGTATTTATTTTTTTTTTTTTATGACAAATTTCATTATATCAAGGCCATTCAGCCTTTTAATACGAAACGATTCATAATATTAGAATAGTGTATGAAACTATTCATATGAAAATCAGATGCCTTCCTCAAATTTGTAGGACTATGTTCATGATTGTAACTTCTAAATTAACCAATTAAAAATAAACTTTTTTATAGTAGGTATCTCCTTAACTTATTAAAAGTCGTGTAGTACCGGCTAAAGTATGACTTCTGTTTCCTCTTTCACTTCCTTCCCTAACTAGCACATCTAATCCTTCATCAGCCCTCCAGTATTTCCTATAACTACGTCTGTTCTTTAAACTATACTCATTATGATGTTCTTTATGCGGGCTTTGGAAATTGCATTTTACCCTCCTGATGATGAGGAGAGTTTGAGTGTTTGTTATCTGTTTATTTACCTGATAGGAGTAGTGAGCGTTTGTGATTTCTTCTGTGTGATTTTTCTCTATCATTTCATTTCATTTCATAAATATAAATTAAACGTAAGCTGCAAAACACGAAAAAAAGAACATACACACTGGTTCCTTATATGTTTGGTATTCTACCATCTTTTAGAAAAATAAAGAAAAGACAGGAGTCAGTGCTTTCAATTATTTAACCTTGTTCTTTCTACTATTCTCAAGAAGGTACGAAATGTTGAAAGAATAGAGAGATGAAAGTTTCTGTTCCTTTTATGTGATTCTAAATGAAAAGTTTAGTTTGCTTATCGTTTTGGACTGTTTTATTATACTAACATTTAAAAAATGAAATTTAAGAAATTCTGAAATAAGACTATTTTTTATCATCAATTTAAGTTCTGAATCTGGTAAGAACTGTTACTTGGTCAAAAGATATTAGTCTTGTTTCAGGATATCATGCATACTGCAAGACATAAAACACCAATTGAACATTACTTCGGTTCAATTTATCCCTTGAAATTTTTACTATTGTTTAAATTTTAAATATCAACTTAAACATGTTAAAAAATAACAACTCTTTTTCTTTTGTATTATAGTTTAGACTATTGCGCATGCTTAGTTTTCCTCCTTCTAAATAGTTAAATAATATTACACCAACAAGTCACCGAAGTTGTTCTGGTCTAGAAGGCACAAGACTAGGGTGGTCGGACCTACGCCTTATTCATTTATTTGATCAGGACATTCATTCACTGAGCTATTAGTTACGTCATACTAATTTACATAAGTTGTAATATAGGAACAAAGTATCAACAGAATAGTTTTGAGTCTCCTTTGGTATTGTTTCACTTTTCATTACACATTGAAGTAGTGTTAATTGAAGATCAGATGTAACAAATACAGCTGATTTCTAGTCAACTCTGACACTTCTCATATTCACTATGGTATGTAGTTACATCAACGCCGTGTAAACTGTCTTAAATATAGCAATATAGATTTATTTGTAATTGTTTTGCATTAATAAAATGGAAACCCATCAGCGACAAACTTAAGCTTCAAATGAAAAGTAACCATAACTTTAATTTAAAAAAAAAATATACTTCTTTACGAATTCTTGAGAGCCGGTAAGAAGACTTCCAATAGGTGCACCAAGTCCTTTACTCAAACAGACTGCGACAGAATCGAAGTCAGAGACAATCTCTTTGGCAGGGAGGTTAGTTCGTACTACAGAGTTGAAAAACCTCGCACCGTCCATGTGAAGGAGAACACCTGACTCACGGACTGCTTTGCCCAGCTGTCCATAAACATATAAACTACATCAGTGCAGACAGTCACAACACAACAATCAAAATTATTGTATAATTGAAGGAATCTTGTATCCGATAGATAAATTATATGACCGCTGATATTTTATTTTCTTCTAACTTTTTTCCTTATTTTTATTTTTCCTAATTCTTACAAAAGCTGTTTTAGAAATTAGTTTAGATTTTTAGGTCATATTAATCTAGATTAGATTTAAGTCAGAATTAGTCAGAAATTAGTTTAGAATTTCCTATTTCATATTGTGGTTTGATCATTGATTATTATTTCACGTGTTTATGTGAAATCTTTATATATAGCAGTATGCTATATGTATATATATAGCAGTTTGCTTCTCAACGCGAGTACTTCGCACTTCTTCCCGATGACGGCGGATGTCGAAATATCGAAGTGAGTTCTGTAGTGTCTTTCTGTGTTCTTTCCTATTTGTTAAAGGTATATTATATATATATATATATATATATATATATATATATATATATATATATATATATATGAAACAAATTAAACGGTAAGTGTTTCTTAAAACGAGTTTTCAATATCATGTTAACTAAATGATAATAACCGATTTTAATTTATTATCTAGATTATCCATTGCGAAGAGGAAAACAGTCAATTTGTTTTTCTACTTCGTATGATCGAATCAATACTTTAAGAAGCTTAATAACAACCAATTTAGTCATTTGAAGGAAAATGTTTTGCTTATATTTCTAAATGACTGTAGTATTCAAGTAAGTTATCTAAATTACCAGCATTAGAGAACCAGTTAGTTGCCACACTCTCAGTATTAGATTTTTAGCTCTCAGGTCATCTCGAATTTTTTCGTGAAATAACATCTATTGAAAGCATGAGTGAGAGCAAACTTTTTGGGCACATTTAATGAAAGGAGACCTAAAAGTAATGATGTTTCCATATATCTGGCTTAAGACTGAAGCCATTAATCAAAATGTCCTTGATCCGCCAAGATCCTAACTTTACCCACTTAATCTCTATAACGACCCCATTCCCAATCTCAACTCAAAAGAAGAGATAATATTTTACAACTACCTGTTTTATTTATCATCTTTTATTCAATACTCCATTTAGCACTTATGATAAAACATTTCTTTTCTTTTTTTGTTAATATTGAAAAGTAAATCTCAAACAGAGTGATTATGATTTACATTTACTTCGATTTATTACTTTACTATAAGTAAAGTATAGTGATCGTGAAAAAATTCGGACTCCAGATTTTGATGGAATTACATGTTTTGAGGTCCCAGAAGTCTTTTTATGAAGTTTTTCGATTTTGGTCATATAGTGTAGATGAGCTCTATTGTTTTGAAGCAATTATGCATGATGGGGAAATCAATTTTTTTCGTCAGAAACCTGTTCTTATACTATATTTTTTTCCCCCTAAACTACTAATTATAGAGTCTTAAAATTTCGGCATTATCTTTGAGGCTATAAAAGCAACAATTGAAAAATAACTTCAGATTTTTAAACTAAAGAATTTTTTTTTCTAATAAAATGTAAAAATGTTGACATAATTCAATCTCAAAGCTTTTGAGAGTGATACAAGCCATACCTTTTGACGGATCAAAATGAAACTATACCTTAAAATAGAACATTATGTGGAGGATGAGCTAAGATAATTTTTTTTCAAAATCGCTTCTCCAAAGTGGCGTTAAAGTAAATTTTCTGTTTTCAGTAATTCATGAATATTAAGTTTTAAATGGGAAAATTTGTCTTAAAAATTCAATGTAGAAGCAGGTCAGCTAAACTATGTAAGATCCACTGGCTATTGGAGGAAAAGCCGTTAGAAAGTCAGTGATGCGTTAAATCCTACTCTCGTCATAATTGCACATATGTGGTTGTCAGTATTTTAAACAAATTATATTGTTCTTTATAGGAAATTTTCTTACATATTTAAGCGTATTTCTGTATTATATATAAGAGAAAGTGCAAGAAAAGATATAGAATATCAGGTTTGTTTTATAATACTGAGTTCTAATGAATCAGACCTCTCTAATCCAGTTTATCGGCAACACACGCCCTCCGCAGTTATTGTGAGAATTCTCCACACATACGAGAGCTGTTTCTGGTAAATAACTAAACTTTTTTCTGTTCCGAACCCTTGCTTTCATTTCTTCCAGTTCAAATGTTCCGTTGGGTAGATTCACCACAGTTCTCAACTGAACACCAGCTACCTAAAACACCATACATAATAAAGAAAACTTTGTCTTTAAATGTACGACATTCAGATACCAAACATGTTGCACAAAATAAATTAATTAATTTCTTAATCAAACATTACTTAATTAATAAATAATTAGAGAGGAAAGAATTCTAAGCCTTGATGTATAAAAAAATAAGAATTTTAACAAACGAAGCGTATTGAACACACTCAGTGTTCGTCGACATGTTACATCTACCTGAGCAAGGTTATGTAACCTTGTGATGAACAATGATTGTTCAAAACGTGTCATTTCATTAAATCCTTTTTTTTTTTGTATGAAACCTCAGTATATCTATTCCTCTCTAGTCATGAGTAAATACCTCGCAATAACTGCTTGCATAGCTCATAATTAAAAAATCTCATTATATTAATTAATTAATCAATAATTTAGCTTTAAATTTTGATTAATTAATCATAAATTTATCAGCGGCAGGATATCAATTCCAAGAATACCTTGGAGTATGGTTAAAAAATCAAACTTCTGATCGTATATCTGTAAAGGGTGGATTTGTTACAATCGTTTTAAATTTTTAACATCCTCTTTTGCTCTGTCTTCCGTTAACGTCTTACTTAACTTTTTCTGTTTCTTATAGTAACGACTTACTTAATTTTTTTTGTTTCTTATAAAAACGTCTTACTTAACTTTTTTTTGTTTTTTATAATATATAGTTTGTTGTTATTTATTAAACACATTATAAACAAATTAACATAATCAAATTTTTCTTTTATTTCATCAAAATGTATTTCAATTGAGTATCAGCTCATAGTAAGCCAAGTCTATGTAAGGACTTTATTTCACCTGAATATTATCGTGTATTAGTTATCACTATATTATAATTAAATAATGGAGTTGTATACTGTGATAGAGTACTGTGTAGAATACATAACTGTATTTGTCAGAAATATTTTTGAATGAATTTGTTAAATTCTTTTGTTTAATTTAAACTGAGTTCCTTAAGGACAGGAAGATTTGAATGAAGTGTCTTAAGTTTTTATTTGAAGAACTTGTCTTCTGCTGAAGACGTTGGTTGTTTCCATAAATCTCCTCAGGTTTACAAAGATTTATGATACTCTTATATATGCTGCTTGAAGTGTGGAGATATTCTATAAACTGAGGAGCATGTAAGAATGATTATTTTGGTAAACTTGGTCCTCATTTGTAATGTTTTCCTACGCTTGGCTCGGTTCTGTTATTCTGTATTATTAATACAGATAATGCAATTCATATAGTTGGAAATACCCTTTCAAGAGTCTTGAAAGAGTCTAAATTTCAATTGAAAAGAGTTAAAATATTATTTGTAACTTTAATTCTAATATTCTATTCTATCTTATTCTATTCAAGAAAAAGGTTATTTAAATCGAAAATCGAAATAGTAAACTTTATTTGAAGAAATTTATTCAGGCCACCTATTGATACCGACCATTGTAGAAAAGACCTTAATGATTTACAGTCCATTTCACGATGAGCAACGTACTCTCTGAATTATTTAATACAGTTAGTGCATCGCCATTTTATAAATTATAATCACTTACAATAAAAATAAAATCAATTTGGACACTCAAAAAGATTAGCGCCACTCAAATTGATTATTATTGATCAAATCATCTTATGAAATCATTAAAAGTAATAAAACTGCCTATTCTGATGCGTTATCTATTCATTACAATAGAATTATGCAACTAATGGCTAATACATTTTGTTCTTTTGAGAAAATGTATTAAATCATAATAAATATATAAATCATATACTTAATAATTAAGGAACTGTATTTCTTTTCAGCTATATTTTCAATTTGACTGGTTAGATAGAACTAAAAAATAATGAATTTAATAGTTTGGTCTTGATTTTACCATTAATGATGATTTATCTAAATAGAAATATAGATAGCTAATATTATAAATTTCATTGTATTAATAAAATATTTAACAAAACTTAGGAAGACTAATTATAAATTATAACTCCAAATATTTATAAATATGTATTCTATTTAGTTTGGCGATTTTTAAAATATTATGTTTTAAAAAGTTATGCAATGGTTTCATATAGTTAATAAATTTGAATTATTTTACTAGATTACTGAGTGGTAACCTGATTTCTAACACTTTTTTTTCTAATAAATTACTAATTGTAACTTCTGGGATTTTAATAAAATTAATATTTAAAAATCTATTTAATGATATCTATTCGGAGTCATATTGTATCTTGCAACAATAAAAAACTTATTGTCATTAATTTAAAAATAATTCAATTTATTATAATGGATATTTATCCTAGAACTGTCATATAAAAACAAAACATATTATAAAATTTTAACTTTCTAGAATTAGCAAAAAAGTAGGAAATATTTGTTTAGTTTCTTAATAGAGAAATAAGGTAAATAAAGTTCTTTCTCAAATTCAAAACTATACTTCTGTGAGCTTTTATTTATTAATTTATAAAGTAATTACAAAATTTTCCACAGAATTCCACATATAATCAAAAATTATTAAATTCGTAAAACTCTCTAAGTTAACTTTTTCTGTGGACCTATAGTTTACTTACAGTAACGTGAAAACTATTTCTAAGACTAAATTACATATATCTTATTGTTTTGGTTATTATAATTGAGCTAAAATGAATAAAACTAGTTTATATGAGTTAGTTTTTTTATAAAATAAGTTTGTTATATTTTAATCTAAAAACTCAAATTTATTGCTTTTATATTTACATATTGAATAAATTAATTTTATTGCATAAATATATGATATAATTGCTGCTGAATTATTCAGTAAAAGTTAATTGATCCAATGTATTTATCATTATATTTATGCACCACTGTTTATCAAAATCAGTTTCTTAAGGTTTTTTTTTTGTTTCAAAAAATTGATGTTGCAAATAATATTGTATTGATGAGTAAACAATAATATTGTAGGTGTGTGGAATTTGAAATTTTTTCATATTTTCAGAGTTGTCATGTTAGAATTGTCAAAACGACAAGACTGTTACATAAATTTTCCTTAATTCGATAAAGTTTTACAATTTCATGGAATTTGATTAACAAAAGTCAAGGCGTGAACAATAATATTGTAGGTGTGGTGAATTTATTATTTTTTTATATTTTCATTGTAGTCGGGTCAGAATAGGCAAAACGACAAGACTATTACATAAATTTTGCTTAATTTGATAAAGTTTTCCATTTTCATTGAATTGGTTTAACAGAAGTCAAGGCGTGAACAATAATATTGAAGGTGTGGGGAATTTGAAATTGTTTGATATTTTCAGAGTCGTCATGTTAGAATTGTCAATACAACAAAACTATTACATAAATTTTGCTTAATTTGATAAAGTTTAACAATTTCATGGAATTGGATTAACAGAAGTCAAGGCGTTAACAATAATCTTGTAGGTGTTCTAGAATTGTAGAAGTTCTACTAAATATATATTTCAGTTGTTATTTTATTAACTTTGCTTCGTGAATGAGTGTTTGAAGCAAGGGTGAAGCTGACTTGAAGAGTATGGTTGTTAGGTCATTGAATAGCAAGTTCAAATTGAATAGTCAGTAAAAGACAATAATGAGAGTATTAAGTTAGCTGGAGAGAAGGTTGTTTGCTGAATAGTGGAGGGTGGTATTGATGGATGGCAATTTTAGTTGTCAGAAAGTTGGTCCGGCCTGGTGTCGAACTGCTTAACAAGCTAACCTGTGAACCTCATCAAACAGACCTCGTTTATGTCCGAACGCAAACATCCTTTTCTGCAGTATTGCATCAGTGTTTAGTTACCTTCAGGGCACAACCATCTCGCCACAAATTAATCATTCTACCCAGTGGTCAAATAAGTTGGCTTGTAATTAATATAGAACAGAGTTTGCATTTACTTCTTGGTTCTGTCTACACCAAGGGCTTGTTAAGCCAATACTAGCTTGTGCAAGTTCAAAGTCACGTAAAATTAAATTAAACTTTTATTAAATACTTTTTACACCAATATTTGTCAGTAAATTTGTTATATCTTTGCGATTGACTTACTTTTGTTTAAATTATAAGCAAGTGTAATTCTGAATCATTAATCGCTCAGGAGCAAAATTGGGATATCTTCTCAACCAATTATGTACAGTTTTTTTTGAAATCTGAATTAATCTAGTAGAATTCATTACTTTCAATAATATAGGCTTAATTTGTTTTCCTATTTCTCATCCAATAGAAGAAATATTACATAGTTATATATATACTCCACAGACATTCATTCCCTAAACTTTCATTCATTATGAACTAAAAACCTTTCCCAAAATCCCAATGGTAAAGACGAAATAATATTAATTATTTTTACGTCTTTTTTTTAAAATTCTGGTTTGTTTGTTGGTTTTTTTTCTTTACTGTTGAGTATTTTGCCCTAATTTCTCATGAAAATCAAAATTTTGTTGAATTACACTTCAAATAAAAACATTATAGTTAATACTAATACATAAATATTTATTATAGAAAAATTGATATATGCTTTTAAAGTAATATTTCCCAATCTTTACTCTTTATTACATTAAGTTCTATAGTTTACTAAATGGAAATAACTGTGAATGAATAATGTATTTTTACATCTTAAATTAACAATTAACAAGAAACTGTTCTAAAGAATACCTATATCTCGCTCATGTTATTGCAAAAAAATAAAAACAAAACGAACACCATGTGTACACTTTTAGTTTACTTTTTTTTTAAAATTCGAATACTTAGATGACTCAGAGAGATGTGAGTTAGGAATACAAGTTGGTGAGAATAAAATTTCTACTCTACCCTGTGCTTCCAGATTTTTTCAAAAATAAATAGTTTATTAATATTTTAATCTGTACATACTGCTATCATTTATCAATATTGATTTTATCCATTAGTAGCATACGCACTGGAGTAACGGTCCGTTAAAATGATAGAATGTAGTACTAAGAATACGAATTACAATAAAAAAATCGTCATTATAATGTCATTCTGGAACTACATGGTTTAGGTAACTTGTAGATGTATGCACTATTCATGCATTAAACATAGGGGTTCGATACAGAGTTTGATGACAATAAACTATAAGAAGGAATATAATTTTTCAAAAATAAAATTAGTTTCCTTGAACAAATAAACATTTTTTTCACCATCTTGATAAAAATAATTATTAGTAATTAGAATCGTAATTATGAATACATTTATTTATTCAAAACAACTTTTCACCTGCGACTAGGCTTTGGATGTATTCAAATAACATTGTCCCAGTTTTTCCCCAGGAAGACTGGCAGAAACACAATATCATTACGTAGAAAACAAGTATTATTTCCCTTATTTCTCTCTGAGTTTATCAATTCGGATCAAATTAGGTATTTCCTGTCTATATACTACTGTCTCTTTTTAATATCCTTATCGAGAAAGTAGGTCACTTCAATTTTTTTTAATTACTGTTTCAGAACAGTATTATTTTTTTTCCTGAATGATAATTTTAATTATACGTATTTATATATAAATTATATTAACAGAATGAACACATATAAATAAAAGAAACCATAGGAACTCACTGCTATTTTTCGATTGGCTCGTCATCAGGAAGGTAGATGTCAGTTACTCTATAGACAGGTGATGACCCAGGTGATAACAGGTGAATCGTTATCTGTCTTTGGAGCAACTCACATACATCTTCTAGATGACGTCTCAAAAATATAGAAGTGAGTTAAACCGTCATCAGGAGATGATAAAATAACAAGATGTTTACCGTTTGGAGTGTACCAAGTATGATGCGTCCGTATAAACGGTCATAGATCTTCCGTCAATAAACGCTCCGATCAACCCGTCGCCATCCATGCTAACAACCATGGACTTTCCTTCAATAATTCCTTTAGGGTGGAGATATTACGACAAATTACCCCAGAGAGTAAAACTGTCACTCTACTGTGCACCCCAGAAGGCACATATCTGGTTTTTGATTGCGGGTTGTAAACCAGGTCTAAACTTAAAGAGATAAGGTTGTTTCAAATAGTTATGGATTTATTACTTATTTTTTATATTTCTTTCTCTTTTTTATTTTTTATTTCCTTCTGTTTTTTATTTATCTTAGTTTCTAATTGTATTATTACTTTAATGTATATATTTTTGTATTATTTTGTATTAATAAATTTATTATTATTTATACATCTGATTTATGTTGGCTTTTACTTTCTTTTGTTTTAAATTATTATTTATACAACTTTAGTTTTAACTTATAATTAATGCTAATAACCTTTATTATTGTTATTTAAGTATTTAATATTTATATTCCGGGATTTTCTTTAGTTTCAGTTATTTTCTCCTTAGTATTCTTTCATTACTATTACTATTTTTTAAGTTTTTAATATTTACTTTCATCATTTTCTTCAGCTTCACTTATTATGTCTCAGCTCTTTGCATATTCCTAGTGTATTTTTCTTACTTGACATACACCGGGCACGCGTGTGACAACACTGTTGGTCCCCATCCCTCGGTTCGCAGGTGTGCTTGGTGTTCCGTCTCAATACTCCTGATGACCAATGAAGCAATAATTAGAGACTGTAAAGGTGTTTGTCTCATTACTTCGTATCTATACTTTACTCTGAAATGTATATATATATATAATAATTTTTTATATATATTTAGTATATATTTTTTGCTCAATTTCTTGAAACCACAAATAGGAACCACATAATCAAGATTGAAACATCAAATCATTAGTACTTACAGAAAATATACAATTGCTAAACTATTAATTTAATGAATTATTATTATTATTTTATTTATTTATGTATAAATGAAGTTTTTATTGACCTACGATTATTATTAGCAGTAGTAGTATTTTATTTATCAATGGATGAAATAAAACGTTTAATAATCTATATTAGTCCTAAGCCTATCAACTTAATGTATTTTCGCAAGTATTAGAATAAAAAGAATATTTTGACATTTTTGGTTAGTGGTTTAGACTGACCTGCGCAGCTCCAGCTTGTTCCCAGAGAAGGATATGACTCTCGTCACCCACTATTACCTCGCAGCCTCTTTGCTCGCAATGTGTCATGACTGAAATCAAACAACATTTTTAATACATATGTATATATTTATATGTATTATTAAAGTTGGCAGCACTTCTCTTGACCAATTATATGGCTGATTATATTTCTAGATTCCTCACTATATTTACGTAACTTCGGGTATTTTCCAAGTTCTGGTAACACAATGAAGGTAACACACATAACAATTAAACTTTATTCTAACACTATATTACGACTTAATCTAAAATATACAACTTTGGCTACTATTACCATCTTCAAGTAATAATCTATATACTTAAAATTTAATCAAAACTAAGTTATGGTATTGAAACAATTAATATGTACAGTTAACATAACTAAGAATTTATATATAAGGAGAGAATAAATTTATAATTATAGTCTAAATATACCTTCCTCCTTCTCCATACTTTATTCCTTAGTTTTGTTAACTGTACCATGTTCAAGTTGTTCTCTATACCATAGCCTAGTTGTTGATTACAATTTATTATGTATTTTTACCTGCAAGGTAATTAAGCAAAGCTTTATTTAATAAGTCGAAATTATATGTTGACATAATTTTAAGTGTTTAGTGGTTTACCTCCTGTCGTTACCAGACTCCTCTTGAACTACCCAGAGTTACGTAAACTAGTGAAATCTAGAAAAAATCAGCCATAAATTGGTCAACCGAGCCTGCCAACTTTAGTAATACATGTTTAAATGAAGATCTGACCTAAATCAAAAATTACATATTTTAATACATATGCATATATATATTTAATAAAACATATTCAACTCCAAGACAAATTCAAATCCTACGTTTAGATGGCAGTCGAGAACTAGTTTTAATAGAAGATTAATGTGGTCAACATTTCAATTTCTGACAGAGTAGAATGTAGGTGGTTTGACAGAAATATATCCTTATGACAAATTACCGAGAACGTCACTTCAACTAAGTCAAATTTAGCGTGTAATCTATCATTTTACTCGTTCACATTAGTGTTAATAAATAGAATTTACATATTATGTTACTATCAATACAGCAAATGTTATATTTCTTAATGAAAAAAAACTTGTGACCCTATATAAAAAAGGCAACACTGTATTAGGAAATGAAGAAAAGATTAAAACGTCTGAGAACAACTGTTACAAGTAATAAAAGGAGTAGGTCTATTTTCTTTTGGAGATATTTGTTGTGAGTCACGAAACAAATGGCTTTGGAGTACTCATTGTGAGTTACGAGTTATAAAAGGAAAAGAGTTGGTCTTTTGAAATCACTTTCTCTATTTATGAAAGAAAGGAATTTTGAAATGATTCACTCTCAGTTTAAAGTAAAGAAGTTGAGACAAGTTTGACTAAGACCAAATAAAGGGGCCAAGTGACAATGTGCTCACTTCTGTACTGGTAAAATGGGGGTTCAATATCCACTATGGCCGTCAATTTATTCACTTGATAAGGAATAAATCTGAGCACTTTATTCCTTGCAGAGGAAGTTAAGCTGTCGGTCCCAAATGTGTATAATGTCAGGAGCTTGCTAAAGATTCCTACTTTAAATACAGTTGAGTTAGGCAAAATTTAGAACTCACATTGTAATAGAATGTTCATTGTGTGGTATCACAAAGGACCAATGTTTAGTCTATGTATTTCTTATACGACTGTCACTGCAACATAACCTAAGATTAGATGAGTAAGATATCATTTCACGAATAGTTCAATTAAAATATGTTCCTGCCTTTAGACTATGAGTTCCACCTATTCACTTTGTCTTTAGATCAGTAGTCTTTCTCCGTTTAGCTTTAATTCCGCTTAAAGTGTGCGATTCTCTCAAGAAAGTAGATTTTTAACCATCATGATATTAAATAACACATGATAAAGCAAGATCCACCTCTCTTAGAAGAAATAAATACAAACACTAAGTCTATAATGATTTTCAAGTCATCTTTTGCGAGTTGATTTCCATAAATCTAAATTATATTTCAGTCCTATGATAAGTATAAAATATATCTTTTTATAAATAGATTTAAATCTTAAAGTGTTAATTTTTGATAAATATACAGTAGAAAAGAAAATGGTAATTTTAATAGCTAATAAAGTCCGTTGATGGAAGGAAGTGAGTTTTTATCTAGAGTGAATGTAGCGGTCCATTTCCCCCAATGCATAATTAAAACGAGGGACTCAAGGCGAAACACAGACACTGATGCCCTTGCATATTAAAGGATTACAAATTTTCTTGCAAGAATATCATATTCAAAACCTCTAATATAATATTCTTCGCAAGGGTCCTTTGAAACTAGTCTCTGTTTCAAATTTAATTAAACTAAAGTTTAAATTATTAAAATGAATGTTTTAATGTTTATTAACGATCTTATATCCAGAGATAGCAATTGCTTCATCCATTAATGCTAAAATTGCCTTTATCTAAACATACAAAATGTGTAAGAATGTGTACTTCAAATAAACATCCAGATCGTTTACCCCATCTTGATAATGTTTGATGTACGCATATATAATTATAAAAGAGATAAAGCACTATCATCTTTTCTTTTTTTTTTTTGTTCAAACAAATAAAAACTATATTTAATAACTGTAAACATGATTTTAAACAATTATCTCCCATTCATAAAATCGTTAATACTGCAAACTTTTGAGTTCCTCAAACATACAAGAATTCAAGTGCTCAGAAAGTTTTAGTATTGTACTTGCATCGACACGATTCCATTCAATATGCCAACGGTGTCTGACGAAGGCTTCAGCACGTCTGCTTTTAGAACTAGTGAAACAGCTGAACAACAGTCGATAACTGTAGAAAACCCACACAGAATAGCGGATTTCTTTAACTGAAACTACTTGAATGACAATGTGGCCTTTGTCAATAAAACGTTTTACTACAAATAGTTAACTTTCATTATTTATATTTACTATTAGGTTGTGAAAACAATAAATTAATAGCTATATTTAACAATTTAATGTTTTCTGAAGTTTAAAACAAAGTATAATTGACATGAATTGTTAATGTTAAACCTAAAACGAATAGTGAATAAAAAACATTACTGAACACTGTCTAAATGCTTTCCAAGGCACCCGAGCTTCAATATGATAAACCATGAGAAATGGAATTTAATTACATACATTCTTTTTGTTTCAAAGTTAATATTTCATGATATATCTGCAGGAGTCAGAAAAAAATTAATGCTTTCATCCTTAATACCAAATCATAAATCACTTAACTCAAGCACAGGTATTTTGTATGAACTCTAACATAACCAACACTTCCCTTTAAAAAGTGAACAAAGTATGTCATTACCAGAGTTGTCCAGTCATTAAGATAATGCCTGAACTGTCATTCTGAAAATTAAAAAATATTTGATAAAATTAACTCAATTGTGATATTTTTTGTTTATATACCTATAAAGTTATTTCCATGTAATTTTAACAATAATTTAAATGATTTTAATTATCCTGCAACCAGTGTCGTTTAGCAGTTTTATAGGAAATATCATTTTTGTAATTTTTTTCACTTATATTAAGTAATTAATGCTTTTGAGTATCCTATATTTACTAAATATGCTTACATAATACATAAGAAGAGTCTGTAATATATATATATATATATATATCAATGATCAAACCACAATAAGAAATGGGAAAACAAGACTAAGATTCTTAGTCTTCTTTTCCCATTTCTTATTGTGGTTTGATCATTGATTGTTATTTCACGTGTTTATGTGAAAGCTTTATATATATATATATATATATATATATATATATATATATATATATATATAAATTAATGTATGTCTGTCTGTATTCGATAGATTCAAAAACCATACATCCAATCGCCGTGAAAATTTAGGAAATTATTAAGTATATTCCCGGAAAGGTTTATGTAATTTTTTTTAAAAATCAGAGTTGTGATTCAGGTAATATCCCAAAAATATCATAATAGATAAAGTTTGCTGTATAACCTGTTTGTTTACATTTTGACTTTAATAGGTAATGGCGGTCGCAGGTAGGTTATTCCTTATGAATAACTAACTTCTAATATTGTCATATGCTCTGTTCAATTGGAAACAACCAGGCACCAGAAATTTTATTATTGTTTTCAGATTGATATTAAAGACAATTATTGTAATTTTATATGGGTTTCGTTTTCACACAATTCTTCGTCATAAATTTGATGAATATTTCATCAAAATATTCTTATTCAAACCTTCAAGAGACAATTTTGAATAGTGATATAATTTTAATGAAACATTTAAAGCTGAGCGAAATCTAAAAATTGAAATTCTTTTTTCAAAGAGACTAAATGGTTTAGCCTCTTCAACTAACTGGCTCCTAATTGAAACGATTTGTCAGTTTAAAATTCCTGTGATTATATTTAACAGAAAGACACATCTGTTTAAAGAAAAGACATATCACATTTAAAGAGCTAAGACTTCTTTCAACATTTTTTGATGTATTCTTCGGCAAAGAATATTCTTTTTATTATTTGTTTAATCTAATCTATGAACTACCAATTGTATTAGACAATGTGTGCAATTTATAATCAGTGTTAGATCATATCTTTTTTACGTAATCTATAATTTAAATTCTGTATTAATTTCGTTTATCTGAAAAAAGTTATAAATAAAATAATAAAACAAATAAATATTATTTGTTAGTAGCTAGTTTTCACCCAAGATTGATCTCCAGTCCCATGACTCTCCATGACCAAGATAATATCAAAAGTGTAACGAAACTATAATAAATTTAAATTGTTTCGTTTTATGTAATTTATTATTAGGGTTGGAATAAATTTTTTTCCAGGGTAAAGCCGGGTAGATTAGCTAGTTATGTTCTCGTATAAGAGTGACTTAAAGCATTTGATATTATCTTGGTCATGGAGAGTCATTCATCTTATGGTGGATACTGGGGATAGATCAATCTTGGGTGAAAACCAGCTCGTAACAAATAATATTTATTTGTTTTATTATTTTATTTATTACTATTTTTTTCAGTTCGTCACTTGAAAGTTTAATGAGGATGTTGCTTTGAACACAGATCACGTATGTTTTATGTGGAAGTAATGTAGGCCCTTCAAGCAAGCATGGAAAATTATTAACTCTGGTCAGTCTATTAGTTATGGAACACTATGATGTATTTTTTTATGATAAAACACATTTTTGTCACTATTGGCACGTACCCAAGGATTTGCGGTCTCAAACGTTACCCCAGTGATTGGCATAAGTCGTCTGATCCATGCTTCCTAGTTCCTGTATTCTTAGGCCTACTTCAGAGACAGTCCAAAGTCGTGTAATATTTAGGTAGATGGTGCAAAAAAATTGATTATTTTAATTAAAAATTGACCATCCACACAAAACACTCCTCAGATTTTTATTGTGATAGATTTTTTGGCCATCAGCATTGCTTTGATCACTCACTATTTACCAAATGTATTCTGATTCAATTCTTTACCAAATTAAATGTAGATGTTTCGCATAGATTTTTCCATTAAAAAATGGAAAATTCACAGAGATTTCACACCATATATGCCTAGATTTATGAAGATAGAATAATAAATAGTATAAACTTGATTAAGTAAGATGTTTGTTGTGTATTCTATTCTTTGCAGAGAATGAAAGAAAGAGATAATGAGAGAGAGAGTGAGGTTGAGGGAGAGAGAAACCTTCTTATTTATGCAAAAGTACATTGTGGATTTTTATTTTTCTGTAAAAAACAGAATAGAGATGAAAAACGGTGCGACATATGAGAGAAGCTCACATTTCATTGTATATCACTTCCTAATTGTGTTGGTATATCATGAAATTAGTTTCTTTATATTTTCAATAAAATGGTGTCATTTATTTTTATATTACTCCCAGCCTTTTAAAAGCTTTTGTACGTACAAAATTGGTGCTTGAAACGTATTATAGTCGCTGAAATAAAAAAAATACTGTGGTAAAAAAATCTTTTTAATGCATCCAATGTGTTTACAACTTAGCTTGAAATACTCGATCTTCTTGCAATCTTATGAATAATACAGTCAAAATGACTTGAAGTTACTAACACTCCTGCAGTTATAATTAACAAATCTGAGATTGTGGTCTGTATATTATTTATTATTGAGTAATAACCATCAAGTTCATTTAACTTAAACTTCCCGTCAAATGTACTAAACAAAATTGTGTTTATCTTCCTTAAAAAAATATTTCAGTTTGTTCTTCATATTTATTACAAGAAGTTAATATTATATTAATTAAATTATATATTAATCATTTAATTCCGTGTTAATTTCATGTTAGTAATCATTTTATTCCATGATTACCTAACTACAACCAAAGAAAGCTTTGTCATTACCAATATTCTACAGAATGCGTTCATATAAATTTATTTAAATAAAACATTAATTTTTCTACTGCATCAGTGTTGGAGGTGTAATACTTCTACCTCTATTCCTTGAAAATTCAATTGTCTTTCATTTTATTACATTTTAAAAACTGTTTCAAAGCATTTCATTGGTATTTTGGGCATGGTGAATTTTTTCATATATTTCCTCTTCAGTGCACTCCACTTTCATTGCTTTGGGTATTCTAATAAATTATCTCTGCTCAACATCACAGCAAACAACACTCTGCCTTACTTTATTGTGGTAAAAGTTTATAATCGATTTTTTTTTTATTTTAAAAAAGTCCCTAATGGTTTTTTTTCAAGCAGTCGTTGTAAGTAAGAAACTCTAAATTTCGTTAGTTAAATATTAATTGATATGGTAAACATGTGTCAACAATCTTCAGTAAGGAATATGATAGAATGAAGTGCTAGTAAACAGTATTGTAACGTTATTTACTACAGGGAAATGGATCTCAACAGAACCTTAAAGTGATACCTTCTTCACGCAATGTCACACATAATTCACCCAGAACTTCTGAGTCCACACTTTTACAGCTTTCTTGTTTCTCAAAGGTTACCAAAACATTTACACTTTGTTGGCTAAATCATTTCTTATACACATTATTAAATCAACTCTTAAAAATATTATTTGAAGATCACATTTGTAATTATGTTTAAAAAAAAATTTAATTTTCTTAAATTTTCTGATTTTTTAAATTACTTTAGAAAAATAAAACAAACTAGAGTGGCCTACACTCAATTTTGCTATAAGAGAAACTAATATCAAACTTTTTGACAAAGAATTAAATTTAGTTTTATTTTAATGTGGCTATTCGTAGATGATTAATTATAGTTTCATTTATTTTAATGTGGCTAAGTTAATTTTGTCAGTTATTTAAAATTTGAAGTCATTTTTGTAAGACAGTCTTCTCATTATTATTAATAACTCAACGTTGATAGTGTAATGCCTGATAGTGCAAATCTGATTGACTACGCTGACAATATAATATTATTTACATAATTAGTTGTGCTATCCGTAATTGTGTGGTATTTACTCATTCTGAGGTAAAACGGATAAACAATCAAAAGTGTCTACACAAATGAAGTTTTATTCAAAGCGTTTTGAACACTTTGTGTTCATCATCAGGAAGACACCAAGGATGTGGTGCTGACGGGTTGGTCCATTGGAAACCACCTTGGTTGTTTGAACACAAAGTGTTCGAAACGCGTTGATAAAACTTCATTTGTGTGGAGACTTTTGTTTGTTTATCCATTTTACGTCAGAATATTATTTACTTTGGAGCGAAAAGATTCCCTTTCTCTATTAAATGTCAACAAGGCAATAAGACGGAAAACTGAGTGGATGGCAGATCGTACGTTGTCACTAGCTACCAACAAAACTGAATAGCCGTGCTTCAAAGAGAATATCAGTGATCTAGCCAGAGATTCTTAAGATGGAGTAGATGCGTAATGTACCTAGGTGTCATATAGAAAATATCACTGTGGGTTCACTTGAGCAGAACTGCAGACAAGGCAGCACTTACTACGACTAACTCAGCAGGTTCATGGCTAAGAATGGTGGTCCAAAACTCTCAAAGCGGCGACTTTAATGTCTGTATTCCAGTCCATAATTTTGAACAGAGCAGACTCCTTGACTGATTGTCGGAGACAAGAGAAAGATATAAAAAAACTGTCATAAATGTAGGGGTACTAACCCCTACTGTTAAAGCAACTAGTCGCCTGTGCTTATTGTGACAGTTTCTGAGCAACTTGGGAATTATTCCAATCGACTTGCAAGGAAGAGAAAGGTTAATCCAAAAAGACAAGGATAGAGATGAGAGAAAAATTGCTAAACACGAAGAAAGAGCTGTGTCCATAAGGCGATAGCAGGAGAGATGGAAGCAGGTGCCTAGGGGGAGGTGAACTGCCAGGTTTATCCATATTTCTACATGGCTGAGGTGAAAACACGGAGAAGTTGACTTCCACTTTATTTATTTCTTGTTTAGCCGTGGACCCTTGTATGTACCTTCACAGAATTAGCAAGGCTGAGACAACTGTGTGTTCTTTGCACGTCCAGGCAAGAGGACGATGCTCTTCTTGCAGACTTCGTCTGCACCAAGTGTCGCCACGAATGGTACCACGCCACAAACTGAAAACGTTAGGATAAGAGCCATAACTTCAGAAATGTTGTAGATAAGATCAGTAAAGATGATAACCTGTGGAGGTATGTGACAATTTTTGTCCACATTTTCCTCGACGAAAATAAGAGGATAGAGAGGACATTGTCAATATCGAGGTTCTCAAACGGTGTGAATAGTACCAAATTATAAAACTGCGCCAAGTGGAAAAAAATTATTAAACTAGGACGAAAATTAATCTTTACATATTAATGCATTCAACTAATACAACAAACAACTTAGTTAATTTAACTAATTAACTAATACTAATATTACATATTAATATTTACAAATAAAGTTTTAAGTTAGAAAAATCTGTGTCTGCTGTCAATATATTCAGAGATTACTTTATAGGAAATACCAATAAGTCTGTTAGGAATAGTGGTAGAGAGTGTGTTATTAACTCGTGAAATGGAATGACATTTCTAATTCCCAGAGCTCAAGCAGATAAAACTTTGTAAGTTGCGGAATCCAATACAAACTTAACATAGAATTCTACGTGTTAATTATCTCTCAATAAATTTAAAACAAAGTTGTGTGAGATAGAACATTTTTGAAATAGATGGTTGACAGCTCGAAAAGTTTTGTCTAAATTTAATCTTCAACAACAATTGGCGAAAAATGTCTGAAATAAAACCTCTCTTTGCTTGAATTATGCAGCTTGAAGTTTTAACCCTACAACCTTAATCAAGTCAGACTGCTGATAATATATACTTTGCCTTTACACAATTTATCTTATTTTTTATCAAACCTTTCATATTGTAAGCATTTATTCATTTTTATATATAATATTTGCTAACCTATGTGTCTTTTTCTTGTTTCTTCAGACAAAACTACAAAAGCCAAAAGGTATCATTTTGATAAAAAATTTTGCTGTCATGTTTTGATTTTAAACAAATTGAAATATTAGAAAATACACCTAATAAATCAGATAACTTTAGTGTTTTCTATAAATTATATATTTATATATTTTAACATATTTAATATGTTACCCTCGTTTGTTAAAGATACTAGTTATTTTAAACAAGTTTCTGGCATAATCAACCGGCATTGGAATCAAGAAATACTATAATAAATTTTGTAAAAGTAAGTTACATATTAAAACAACAATTTATTTTTTTTATAATTCGTTAATTTTATAATTAAAGGACATAGAATTACATAGATCAACAAAGTTAA
Organism: Hermatobates lingyangjiaoensis; assembly: GCA_026182355.1. Taxonomy (NCBI): domain Eukaryota; kingdom Metazoa; phylum Arthropoda; class Insecta; order Hemiptera; family Hermatobatidae; genus Hermatobates; species Hermatobates lingyangjiaoensis. The sequence continues at coordinate 3,435,749 of JAPFBL010000015.1, forward strand.
TGTACCAAAAAACACATTTGAAGTTACAATCCCATGGTTTAAGATTTATAAATGTAGGTATTTTCCATGTAAATGCTAATTTATTTTTCTTATATGTTATTGCAAGTAAGTTAGAACTATGTAAATAAAGTAACTAATAATTTTTTTAAATTCAAATCATGGGTGAATTATCTATTTCATTTTATTTTTGAAATTATAATAATTTCTTTATTTTTTTTCTAACGTATCACAGGCTGTACGTCTTTCAAGGGTTGCATGGCTCTTTATTCATTGGCACTAATATTAGTTGAGTGAGGCGCATTTCAGGTTGATTATACTTTGGATGTTTGAAATACTCGCGTATCTTTAAAGACGGAATATTTAATGAGTACGTAACTTCATAAAGCCTCAGGACCGATGGCTATATAACTCCCCTATGGTTCCCTTAAGGTTTTCATAATCTGAGCCAATATAGTCTACTAGCAATTACATAATCAGTATATTCATTATTCTTATTGTAATCAAAAATCATGGTTGGATGTATGTTTCAAATATAGCTTTTTTCACAAGTATTTCTGTCTAAACTGATCCGACATATGTGCTATCTCTGAAGCTCTTAAGATAGCATTAGGATTAAACTCTAAGATGCTTTAAGGATTTACACACGGTCCTTAAAACAAAAACTTGTACGTCTAAAAGAACAAGCATTGACATCAAAAAATAGTTTACTGAATAGGCTAATGAAAGCACTGTAATGGAACTGAAGCCAAACGAACGTGAAGGAGTTCAAACCAAGAGCAGTCAAACCACTAGATGCAGTTATGCTTAGTCTAGAAGATCAAAGCAAGTGAAGTTCACTATTATTGATAAGAGAAAAGCTACTACATCTACTTTGATTTATTCAAAAGCAGATACTTAGAAGAAGCATATGTAACAAAATATATAAGATTAAAGTAAAATTATTTGTACAAGTTACACATAAGTGTAACTTTATACGAGTAAAATGAAGTCTAACGTAAATGAGGCAGAAGAATAAGAAATTTAAATAACTCAATCATTGCAAAGCAGATAAATTAAAAATCAGAGAGAGCTTATAATTTTCGTCATGAAGAAGATATGATAATGATGATAAAGGAAATGCAAATGGTTATGAGGACAGGTTAAATAGAGCTCTAGAAATCTATTGGTTATGCATGCTGCAAACACCACAACTCTTAATGAGTGATAAGGCATACAGAATTCACCTGTTTTCATAAACTCATGATCTATGTAAAATATATGCTTAGCTGAAACTAATAGTAACGCATTAAATCCCAAATGAGTAGTTTCATTTTCATTATTAGTGGAGTCTAATTAGATGGTTCATGAATAGGTATTTTGTTTGCCTTTAGTGCTCAACAATCAAATTTTATAATTTTCCTGTGGGCCCCAGATTTTCTATGTGAGATATGTGAACGCTTATGCACTGTTCTTGAAGAGGATTTAAACCTTTTATATATCAGTTACTACTAGAATACACATATTGACGTATACTCACTCAAACAAATACCCACGTGCAATCGCATTACCAGTGAGAAACTAATTTCTACCTTGTAATCAAAGAAAACTTCTTTTAAGCGATTTCACACCTGTAAAATGCTTACAAGATTATAGCCAAATCATGACAACTTCATTTTGCACATAATATGTGATTAAAAGAGAAAAAAAAATTGGAAAAAATGGATAAAGTAGAATATTTAAATCAATTCAATAAAATACATAATGTTACGTGAAATCAACCCTAACAACCTTAAAACAAACCTCAATTATGAAATACGAGTAGTTACTAAAAAAAATACCAACAAATAAATTTTTAAAATCAAATTAAATTATCCAGTTATTCATAAAAATGTTTTACTAAAAACTAAATTAACGGACTTTGGCTATAACAAATGTGTGAGAATGAAAACTCGATACGAATTCCTGAAGTCTGTGTTTTCTTTGCATACAAAAATGTTTCAAAAGGAATTATGTTGATTGTGGCCAGAGAGATAAATTAAAAAGAGTCTGTTGTTTTTAAAGCCAGGAATGGTGAAAAAATGTAAAAAAAATATATTTGACGGAAGAAAACATATTTGTTTTTTTATATAACCAAAGTTGTAAAATATTTGTTTCAAATAGAATTCACCATTTTTCTTGTCATATTATATTATTCAGTCTATTTTTTTTTTTAATTTTACATTTCATTTCAGTTTTAGATCATCTATGGGGGTCAAGGGGTCATGAAGCGTCGCTTATAGCCTCTCTGACCCAACGCTACTCTCACCTCCTTGTGGTGACCCCTGGACAAGAGTGGGGCTCCCAGCTGCCTCACTCTGACAAACGAGAGTAAAGCGGCCTTTTAGGTTTTTATTGTTCGTGTCATCCTGTGGAAGGAGGATTCTGAACCGACCTGATGTCGGCGTGTCAAGCGACCCGTGCGCCGGCTGGAAGGCACCTGGGTCAGTTTAGGTGTCCAAACGGAGCCTTTGGGATACCTGGCGCCCTCCCAAAGTAAGTAGCCTTACCTGGTCAGTCGGGGCTCTCACCAGGCGGACATCTACCCCCCGGTACTCGTGGGAACAAACATGGATGAAACTAAACAAACTAAAACAAACCCTAAATTAGTAATGGGCATTGGTGACAAGCCCAGGAAAACCACTCAGAAGGAACAGGATACGTCCATTCGGAAGAAGGACGAACCTGGTCCTTCCGAGGAAAGTAAGGATTTAGTAGGATCACAGGTTACTGGACCTACTAAACCTAAGAAGAATATCTCTCCTTCGCTTAAAGCCTATAGAGATAGAAGAGGTGCTCTGCGCGTGCTGAAAAAGCTTAGTGAGATACCTGAAAAGGATCTCACTGAGCAAAATAGGCAGTCGCTGAGCTGGGCCAAGAAGGTACTGCAGGATAGGGAGGAGTACCTGAGGCTGAAGGTAGGGAAGAGGCCGCGCGGTGAGGATCCTGTGCCGGAGGCTAAGAAGCGGAAGCAGGGACCCTCACCCAAGAGACGCTTACCTCGCCCCTTTAGTGAAGTGGTCAAGGATCACCACATTTGGGCGGTGATCGACCGCAGCAAACCGGACGGGGCATTTCCACAGAAGCAGTGGAAGCTTGTGGAAATAGCCCTGCTCGGGGTGTTTGAAACCATTCTGGAAGAGAACCCAGGCAGGGCTCCTTGTTGCAGGGATGCAGGTTGGTACCAGGGCCGCATAAAGCTTATGGCATGTGCGGACCAGAGATCTGCGGACCTTTTTCGACTAGCTATAACTAAGATTGGAGAGGTATGGCCGGGGGCAAGACTGGAGGCGGTTGGAAGGGAGGATATTCCTAGCCGACCAAGGTCCAGAGCTTGGTTTCCGGCGGAACCTTCTGATCCTGAGAAGATCCTTAAGATCCTTAAGACTTGCAATCCTTCTCTTCCCACTCACGACTGGAAAGTGGTCAAGGTAGGTGAGGTGAAGGAACACTCTCGACAGGTCACTGTCGTTCTTAACGAGGACTCCTTGGCTGAGCTAAAACGCACGGAGGGGGTGGTCAGCTACGGTTTCGGAGCGATCACCCTAAAGGTGTATAAAGGCGATGCTAGGGGAAGTCGTTTGGAGGCGGCAAGTGATCCTGTCCAGCCGTCCTGCTCTAGGGACCCTCAGGAGGCGGACTCTGATATGCCCATAAGGTTACTTGGGGCCGAGAGTCTGTCTTCCTTAGAGGGAGAAGGTGAGTTTCAGTCGACGTTCAGGCTTTTCAGGGAACTGAGCACGATCGACGACGAGGAACTGCCCAGCACATCGCCTGGTAGTGGTGAAGGAACCAACTAACCAGCGATGCAGTCTTTCAGTGGGTTTGAAGGCTGTTCAAATCAACCTTCACCACTCCAAAGCAGCTACGGCTGCCCTGACACTTCGCTTGTGCAACAAGAAGGAGGATTTTGCCTTGATACAGGAGCCATGGGTCACCAAGAATCAGGTTAGTGGTCTTCGGCTCAAAGGCTTTCATGTTTTCTATTCATCAGGCTCGGGCAAACCTAGGGCCTGTATAATGATTAGGAATCTTTTTGACTCGTTTAAAATATCTGAATTTTGCGATCAAGATACAGTTACAATCGCTGTGGAGCTAAAGGACCGGATAGTCTGGCTGATAGCTACCTATTGGGCTCATGGCGACAACGAGCCGCTTCCATCTACCTTAGTATGCAGAGCGGTCGAGAGGGCGCAGAGGCTGGGAGTTCCAGTGATCATTGGAGCCGATGCTAATGCTCATCATACGGCTTGGGGCAGCAGTAACATCAACGTGAGAGGTGAGTCACTCTTTGATTATATTATATGTAATAATATTAAGATCTGTAATAGGGGTTATTCCCCCACTTTTATTACTGTCAACAGACGGGAGGTTCTTGATATAACTTTAGTTAATGAACCTGCTGTCAAGTTAATGAAGGATTGGAAGGTTTCTAATGATCCAACCTTCTCGGATCACCAGTATATAGAGTTTGGTCTGAGGTTGGACAGACCGGGTCATCCAATGTACTGGAACAGAAGGGCTACTGACTGGAAGTTGTACAGGGAAACCCTAGCTATGATTTTAGTAGAACCTGTCCCTAAGCCAAAGGACACAGAGGAACTGGACGCCGTTGTGGAGCGGTTGACAACTGCCTGCAATCAAGCGTCTAAAGCTTCCTGTCCTGTGCATAGGGTCAGGGGGAAACTCAGACCTCCGTGGTGGACGTCTGAAATTAGAACATTGAGGAAAGAATGTCGCCGGCTATTCAACCTGGCTAAGGTTTCAGGTCAGTGGAATGAATATAAGGCCAGCCTTCGGATATTCAAGAAAAAGGTAAGGACTGCGAAGAGGGACTCTTGGAGAAGATTCTGCTCGAGAATAGAGGAAGTCTCTGAGGGTAACCGTCTTCGCAAAATCCTGGCTATGGATCCAGCTATGCCTGAATACATTTGTAGGCAGGATGGCAGCTGGACAAACTCGAGCTCTGAATCACTGGAGCTATTAATGGAAACACATTTTCCTGGTTGTGTGGTGGATGTGGGGACAAATTCACCTTCTGATAAGAAATTTCAGGTTAACCGCAGTATGGTGTCAGGGGATCGCCTGAAATGGGCGATCTCTGGGTTCAAAAGGTTTAAATCACCGGGGCCTGATGATATCATCCCTGCGGAACTTCAGGAGGCTTCTGAGACGATTCTTCCGTGGTTGGAGGTCATATTTGAATCCTGTTTGAATCTATCTTATATTCCTCTTTCTTGGAGAGAGGTTAGGGTAGTCTTTATCCCTAAAGGTGGTAGAGTGTTTCATTCGGAAGCAAGGGACTTCAGACCAATAAGTTTGTCGTCCTTTCTTCTGAAGACACTGGAAAAGCTAATAGAGGCACAGATTCGGATACATCTTGATCCTACACGATGGTCCGACATGCAACATGCATACAGTAAAGGTAAATCTACTGAGACTGCACTACATGTCCTCGTATCCCAGATAGAGAAGTCGTTGGAATACAAGGAGTATACTATGGTTTCTTTCCTCGACATAGAGGGGGCCTTCAATAATATTCGGTTTGAATCGATTGTTCGCTCCTTGAGAGCTCTGGGAGTAGAGCGATCGATTTCGACCTTTGTGGAGCAACTTCTATTCCACAGAAGAATCAGCTCGTCGATGGGGAGTTCCACAATCAAGAGAACCCCGGTGAGAGGTACGCCACAGGGTGGTGTCCTCTCGCCTCTCTTGTGGAATATTACCCTGAATGGGCTGCTTCTAGATCTAGTGGAATTAGGATGCAATGTGACTGCATATGCGGATGACCTAGCTTTAGCTGTCTCAGGTAAGTTCATAGAGACCATCTCAGATTTGATGCAAAGGTATCTATCTAGAACTCAAAAGTGGTGTATAGATCATGGACTAGGAGTTAATCCAGAAAAGATTAAAGTTGTCCTATTTACTAGGAGGAGAGTGATCCCTCCCTTGGTTATGCCTTCTCTGAATGGAATCCAGTTGTGCCTCTCGGATCAGGCTAAATATCTGGGATTAATCCTGGATAAAAAGCTTAGCTGGAGGCCCAATATCATGGAACGCTCTAGGAAGGCTATTCACACTCTCTACTCATGTGGAAGAGCTGTGGGTAAAAGATGGGGTATAAATCCTAGGATAGTTTACTGGATGTATAAGGCGGTCGTTAGACCTATTTTGTTTTATGGTGTAATGGTATGGTGGAAAGCCTTACGAGTGGGCATACGCCTCAAAGAATTGGGTAGGGTGCAAAGACTTGCAGAAGTATATATTACTGGCTGTCTTAGAACCACCCCAACAAAGGCATTAGATATTATTCTGAATTTGACACCACTGGACCTTTATGGGGAGCAGCTGGCTGTTAATTCGGCTATAAGATTACACACGATCAACCCCTGGAGGGAGACTCATATTGGACATTCAACTGTGCTTCAGGAATACAGAAGCTTGCTTACAGATATTGACTACATCATCACTAAGCCCTCTTTTGGGAGCGGGTTCTCCACAGTCATACCCCGCAGGGAGGACTGGAGGGGGGACTTGTTCTCGAACAGCCGATCCATATGGATCTTTACTGATGGATCTAAGCTGGGGGGCAGGGTTGGTGGAGGTATCTTTTCAGAGGCACTGGAATGGAATATAGCTTTCAGGCTCCCTGACCACTGCAGTGTATTCCAGGCAGAAGTTACTGCTATTAGGGAGGCGGTCAGGCGCTTGTTAGCCCTGACCTCTTTGGGCAGCGATGGCATCAAGATTTTTTCAGATAGTCAAGCTGCTATTAAATCCCAAAAGGGGATCTATAGCACATCAAAGGCAGTCGAGGACTGCAAGAAACTCCTAAATGAATTGTCATTGAGGGCTAAAGTTGAACTTATATGGGTACCAGGTCACTGGAACATTGAAGGCAACTGTAAGGCTGATGAGCTTGCCCGCTTTGGCACCACTCTTCCCACTCAGGATATCCTATACAATTTAGGGACCCCAATTTCTACATGTAAGCTTTGGATAAGACAAAGAATTGATGAACGCATCAGGCAAAGGTGGTCTGATGAGGACACGTGTCTTATTTCAAGGCAGTTATGGCCTTCTTGTAATTCCAGAAGAACGAAGGATCTTCTTTCCAAGAATAGAAGAGATGTAGCCAATGTGATCGCTGTTTCCACGGGACACTGGCTCGTAGGTAGACACGCCACCAGATTAGGATTGGAGGCGAGGGATTTTTGCAGGGCGTGCCAGGATGAGGAAGAGGAAGAGACGATTTCTCACTTTCTCTGTCAATGCCCTGGTCTGGCTCAAAGAAGGAAAGAGGCACTGGGAGAGTACTTCTTTGACAATCTTGAGAACTTAGCATCCACTGGTATCAGGGATCTGTCTAGATTTATTGTTCTCTCGAAATGGTTCGAGTGGACCAGTGACGGGGAAGAATAGCCTCAATTTCTCTTTGTGGTATCACAAGGGGCCGGCTTGCGGCCTATGTGTGTTCTCTTCGGGACGGCCACTGTAACCTAACCTAACCTAACCTAGATCATCTATTTTTTCTGTACTTAAAAGTATGTTATTTTACTTCATTCTTAATATATTAGTATTATTTTGTTTTCTACTTACTATTAAAAATTTATTAAAATAATAAAAATTATATCCTTTTAATTTTAAATAATTTTTTTTTTATTTATGTAATTATTGTTCTCGTCAAATCGTGTCAGATGTAATCTAGTGAATATACTGTCGGCTTAGTGTTCAATTCACTAAATAATTCATAATGGTACACTTGGGAGTTGGAATGTATGATACATTACTGGTAGTTATTAAAGAGCCCAACTCAAATAAACCTGGTAGTACAAATTGAGGACTGTATGAGAGCTGAATAAAAGAGTGTTCCACTCTTTTCAAAAGAAGTTATATCTCGATATAAAAAAAAACAACATTCATACTATGTAACTGAATAATACTAATGAGAAAAATATCAATCATGGTTTGATTTGAGACTTGGAAGAAATCGTACTATACTTCTGCGATCACTGCAGCAGTTGGTGGATACAATATAATGTTAAATTTTAATCTATTTGATCATTTATTTTAATTTTAATTCTTATAAAACAATATTTGATAGCTTTTTATTAATCTAATACTATTTTTGTTACTTTGTAAATATAAATATTTTCATTAATATTCTGACAAAATCAGTCATCAAAGATGTTTCAATTATATCAATCAAATAATTGTGTACCATTTACAGAGGAAATGGAGTCATATTTTAGTATAAATTATACTAATATTTAAAAAAAAAATATCAAATCCGGTGCTTTAAAATAAGATTTTTCTGAATTTTTACATCCGAAAGGCCCCTGAATTTATTTGTGAAGTTTTTGATGATGTATGTGCTTGCTTTATCCAATAGTTGCACTCTCACTACAGGTCGCACCATAAATTCATCAATATATCAAGTTGTTATCAGGCCTAAATACAACGCCTATTCGTATCAGCTGACCATTTGACTTTAGTGTTTTGTAATTCATTACTTATGCAATCCGTTGTAGTCCGGTATTTACTCGACATGGGAAATTTCAAAAGTAATTAAGCCTCCACAGAAAACACTCTAGAGGAATGGCTAGAAAATTGCCATTAAGTTCAAGAAAATCAAAAGTTCTGTATATCTTACTAACTGAATGGTTCCAGTAATTCTAATGTGATGTTAAAAGTAACCCGTTGAATGTGATGTAACCGATCACATGTTAAATGTGATGCAATTACTGCCAGTAATTGCAGTTAGTAATAAATCAGGCTACGGAAATTACATTAGCTAATAAATGAACAATTAGCTTCCATTGTGGTTGCCATAAAGAAGAAGATTTCCTGACAAAAATGTAAAATTTTACTACTGTAGAGCAGAGCTCTCCTATGGTCCGCCACATAATTTCATCTGGCCCGACAAACAAATCACTGTGTGGTAGCCTTGAAAAGAATAATTTGAATTATTCAAAGTTGGGGCTGCTGACTGGTGGTGCTAAGAACAAGTCAGTTTCTCTCTCACTCACACTCTCTCTCTCTCTCTCTCTCTCTCTCTCTCTCTCTATCTCTCTCTCGAGATAGTGTGACTCACAGATACTAATTTTAATGTAATTTTGAAGTCAAAACGACAGTATCATTTGTCACAATAATTTGATTTCATAAAACTAAAGGCAGGAATCTGTATTTTTTCCAACAAGATATATTTTATACTCTAATATCTGAGGAAATTAACTACTGGTACTAATTATTTTTTTTTATTTATTGCTTTGGCCCTCATAAATATGGCCCTTGTATTAAAAAGTTTGGAGACCTCTGCTGTAGAGTATTGAAGGTACTTGAGCAATCATTCAAGACAAACATCACTCATGGAAGCAATTTTTATCAATAATTTGACGTAACAAGTTCTATTCTAAACTATCCGATACAATTTGAAGCATCTTTGTCTTCATATCATATCATATCATATCATATCTATACATTGAAATCAAAAATATTTTATTTCTTATGTTATTAAAGAACTTAATTCAAATTTAAAATAAACGGCTTTTTAGAAAATTAATTCTATTATACAATCACCAAGATTACTTTAGGGTAACAAAAAAAGCATAAAATATCTAAAGTCAAGTGTGGGACTATAATTGACTTACTTGCTAAGAGATTCGCCATGGTCCCACTCGCTACAAACACTGCAGCCTCTTTGCCCAGCATCTTTGCAAACTTCTCCTCAAGTTCTGTCAAAGATAAAAGAAATTATTAATATAACAAAAGTTTTAATTTATATACATGGTGGGTTATTAGTTTCCATACATAGGAAAATGTATTTTTCCTAAACAAAATGGAATTTTGTGAATGGGCATTAACTAAAGTGAACGAGGATCCAAACTTTTCAACTAAGATTTTGTTTACTGATTAAGCAAATTTTTACGTCAATAGAGAGGTTAATCGGCAAAATCTACGTTATTGGAGTAATGAGAACCCTAAATGGCTGAGTCCGACGAAGATGCAAGGTGCCGGTAAATTGATGGTGTGGGCCGGGATATGGGGAGACGGAATTATTGCACCATTTTTTGTCAGTGAAAATCATAATGCAGAAAGGTATCTTCATATGTTGCAAGAAGAAATTCTTCCTTCCCTGTTAAACGAGGAAGGTGACTACCTAGTTTACTTCCAGCAAGATGGAGCTCCACCTCACTATGGTATTCAAGTGCGTCGGTTTTTGGATCAGCAGTTTCCGGATGCTTGGATTGGTCGGCGTGGTCCTGTGGAGTGGCCTCCCATATCCCCAGATCTCTCCCCCCTAGATTTCTATCTTTGGGGTCATTTGAAGTTTATGGTGTATCAGGTAAAGATACGAGACATAAATCACCTAAAAGAACGAATCGCCAACGCCATTACAAGCATACCTTCAACTGTGCTAATGCGTGTTCATCAACAGTGGCAAACACGTATTAATATGTGCTTTGAAAACAATGGAAATCATATACAGCATATTATATAAATGAAATGGTTATTCAACAAAAAATGTTTATTTTGCCTATGTATGGAAACTTATGGCCCACCCTGTATATTAAAAAAAAATTAATTATAATTAAATATTCCTCTATTTCAAATGTTGATTTTGTTAGAAAATATACAGCCGAATTTAATGGTTGGCATTTCTTAAAAAGGTATTCAAATTTTTCAGAAATTTTATCGTCTACAAAGTTTGTTTGTCCTTGTAGTTAATAGTTAGCCACTTGTTGTTGCACGTGGCTACACCATGTGTGACTTTGGTTCTTCTCATTGACGACTATTGTGATTCACCTAAAACTTTATCTTCCCCAATGGGATTCTATCTCCAAACAAGTGTCTTGTTTGCCCTTAAAAAAATGGTGCTAGCAGTGCGCAAGCAGCTTCTTCCAAGGCAGCATAGCTTTTGATTCTTTAACTTTCACAGGCATTTAACTAGTTAATGTTGCGTTATCTTGGACCGGTAATTTTGGTTTAAACAAATAAATGGAATGTATACAATATGTCACAATAGATTTGAACTTATATATGCGTAAAATAGGTGAAGAAAATATATATTAAGTTTCAAAAATTGTTTTAAATACAAATAATAAGATTCAAATACCTTCATTAAACTTAATGAATCAGAAAAACAGCAATTATTTCCAAAAAAATACTTCTATCATACATTCTGGTAAATAATAAATAATTAATATAAAAAGCTGACAATAATAGTCGAATTAGTTTAGAAATATGAGAAGAAAATGCAGATTACTATTTGTCCGATAAAAAATAAATCAAAGCAGTTTTAAAATATTTCATTGTAAATACTTGGGAGAGCCCTTCAACTAAAACGTGAAGTGAGCAGCTCTCATTGAACAAAAATATGTAAAATCTATCACTGCATACAATGCTCTGAACATGACTCGCATTTGAAGATCTCAAACAGTCCCAGTCTTCATTCTTCAGGTTTATGTTTATTATTAGTAGTATCACGATTTCCGTTATTAAATAAAATTTATTTGCTAAAATTATATTTTAGCAATTCTTTTTCCTGTGTTAAAACGAACTACTAAATCTATAGACAAATAGTATTTCCATACTACTATAAGCGGCTGCTACAGTCAAAGTAATTTAGAAAAGGTAGTAGTGAATTCTACTTTAAAGCCCCTTAAGAAAGATATATTAGTATAATACTTATTTAATTATAAAATGGTTGGAATTGAAAAAAAAAGTTGGTTATGAAAGCAGAAACCTATAGAGGATGCTGGTAAGAATTGTTTCATCTTTACTGGATAAGCAAAATTCAGTTGAATAATTCAAAGCACCCACTGACTACGTTTTATTTTCTCTGTACTTCCTCTTGATTCCAATGGACATTGCATCACTGCATTCTCTTTCTTACATTGAGATATAATGTTTTCTTTTAAAAAAAAATTACTTTCTTTGATTTCAAGTTCTAACCCAGATAAATTAAAACATATATAGTATTTAATTTTAGTAATAGTAGAATAATTGTACTCATTAATTTGGTCTAAATATATAAAACATGTTTATATGTGTCTGTGTGCTTGGATCTGACTGCCTATGTGGGAAGACCTTCTGTATTCATAGTAACGATTATTAGTATTCATCTCTCATCATAAATTTTGTCACATATAGTCTTCAAAAGAATAGTAGAACTATTTTAAACTTTTAATTTTGAAAAAATAATATTGAGAACAATATTCAGTCGGATATTTTACATATTCTTTTAAATCTTTGTTGGAGGATTTATTATATTTTTTTATAAATTTGAGTTTAATTTGGATTAGCTTATGGACTGAATAAGAGCCGGTTTTATAGATAAGTTTTATCTTCTTCCATCTTAGACATTCATCCTTTAAGAAACTGGAAGGTATTATATAAAGAGACAAGAGGCTGTAGGTTTGTGTTGCACCAACCTTTTCCAAAGTCTCTCATATCATTTGAACAGGTATGATATGAGAATTATCTTTTTCTTAATGCCGAGATTTTGAAGAGATGAGATATTTGTACATTAATTTTGAATTAATGACCATGAATACACCTTTAGTATACACCCAATACTTAACATTATTACTTAATTATAACATTATTACTTAACATTATTGTAAGAATTTTGATCTGAAAGATCGCGTTTATTCTACCCAGAGACTTACAAATATAGTAATTTGTTTTCTGAGACCTGTGCTGCTTCGTCTCAGTATTTTTAATCCACAAGTATACCAGAAAAAGTATTTTTCTTGAAATCAGGTTGATGTAAATCCAACCAATCAATTCATGATCACTTAGAAATCTACTATAAAATTGCTGATATATTGTATGTTATCTGACATAATATAAACTTTTATAAATAAAACTTTTATAAAATTTTATAAATCTATTAACTTTTAGTTCATGTTAAGAGATAAACCAATTTAGTTAACGTTTTTGATTATTTTATTCCCCAAGAGGGATTTTTATTTCCAAATTATCTTTGTTGAGAGCATATGCGCTCTTTCTTGAAAAAATATATATATATAGAGTAAGTATTAAATAACCTATTTAATATACCACCTACGCTTTTTTATATATATCGTGGTATTATATTTAATTATACCACTTTATTTACACATCACACTACGGGTACATTGGTACGTCGCATATCACAGCAGTATACAGGAAGTTGTAGAAGTGCAGTTAAGACCCCCAAGTTCTGCTAAATAATTTCTTACAGAAAGACATACTTTTTACAGTAATAATCCAAGTGATAACTACTTGGCTCTTGCAGTTTTGTGAAATGGTGTTTTAATGAAATGGTGTTTGACACCTCCTTTGTCCCTGAGAACACTGTAAAGCCCGTTGTAGCTGGACTTATATCCAGATCTTTCTCATTTACACATTTTCAAAAATTTAAAGAGCATGCTACATAAGTTCAAATACAGGACTGCTGCAAGCATTCCCTATAATAACATTGATTATTTGGCAAAATTGGCGATAAACACGTCACAGTGGGAAATTATAGAGACTACAATTATATTTATGTTAGATCCTGTGCTTAATATAATTATTTATTTATTTAACCTTTTATTAACCCAATGCATAATTATTTGATTAATAAATCTGTATATTAGTGTTACATTGAATGAATTGGAACATCTTATCAAAAGATCTATATAACTATAATAACTATAATCTATAACTATTTATATCCTTAGTGTTATATAGGATATAAATTTATACCCTATATACTCGTACTTAAAATGATTTTTTTAAGCCGTAAATATTTTTCTTTTTTTTTCAACCAACATCTCTGGAGCTAATTCTATTAATTTACCCTCATCCCATGTAGGGATGTTTTATGAAGTTACTCATTTACTTATTTAGAGCTTCACATTAATAGCTGTCATTTTTAGTGTAATATCCTTCATTATTGCCATTTCATGAATTACTTCTAGTAAAACCAAATCTAATATAAAAATCTTATGCTTCTTCAATTACCGGAAGAGAGCTTTAAATTTAGTATTGGCATTAATACAAAAAAAAACCTTTCTTATGATTCTTAATTTTGAAAAACAATAAATTTCTAGAACACTCATAGAGCTGTATATCTGGCATTATTATTTGTTTAAGGGTGCAACATGTAGATTGATTACAATCCTTTGTTAGACATCCATCTACCACATGGTGGAGAACGTCATAAACATATGGCTGATTTTCGTTTGATTTTACAATCTTAAAAAAATGTTATTATCCTTTCATATTACATTAACTCTTTAAAAAGTATGAAAATCCCTCTTATTAAAAATTTAAATTACAAATCCGCTTGACTCAATTATGATAAAATCTTATTCAACATCAAGTACCACAGGTTTTCCGTTAATCCAAGTTTAGTTTTTAATTTTTGTGGCTATATTGATTTTAACAAAAATAAACATTTTATATTTTTTTATTTTTTAAATGGAACGTAAAAAAATTTTTAAAGGTACTTTAGGTAAACTTCTTCACATAATTTCATTTGTTTTGACTAGAGTTCTTAATTTTATAAGTATTAATAATAATATGAATATCATTCAACTTTGTGAGATGATTCCATCATAATTAACTTTCTTTAGGCAGTAAATTAGGTAGGTTGTCATACATTAGTCACATTAATATGTCACTAATTAGCTGCCAGCACTACATACATTTGGCCGAGTAGAAATCTTAAGTCTCCAATGAACGCCAAAAAACAAGGATACCCAACGATACGCAGTATTGAATAAGAGGTTCCTTCGCGACCGGCCCTAGTCAAGACATGTGATGTGCAACAAGGGTGCAGGCGAGGCAGTGAGAAGCATGAATCAGTGTTCCTAAACCAAGGCAGGGTCCAATCTCTAAATACTACCAGCGAGCTATCGTTGTGAAAGAGAGAGGGGGAGAGAGTTAGAAATAATTAATCTTTAACACTTCATATATATCTACTTAATATTAAATTTAATAAAATAGTTCATACATTAAGTTATGTTTGTAAAATTTGGGAGCAGCCCTTCATTTAAGCATATTTCATTGAACAACTGACCGTACTTCACTAATGTCATTTTCTTCACCAGTTTTTCAAGGTTTCTGAATACCTCCTTCTTTCCTTCATCAAAACGATGGAGAATGTTAATTAAGTGGGTACCGACATGTTTCGACTGGCTTTTAATTGCCCTGAAGATGACGAAATACATTAAGTTATGTAAATACAGTTTCACAAAATACACGCACTCAGAACATAAAACACCTGTTTCGCATAATATAGTTTTGAAGGTGCGCTCAACAAAAAGCTTTTGCAAATGCTGTATTAATCCATTTTTGCGTGTGTGCTGGTCTGGTTATTTGAGAGTGCAATTTGAATGCACATTGTCTAATAACACGGGTTGGAGTCAGTGTATATTATTTTAGAAGCAGGTTTAACACCGTAAATTTTATCCTCGTAAAATTTGAATATAAGAAAAATTCGTGCAATTGAACAATAGGAAAAAAATCACGTTTTTCAACCTTCAAAATATTTTATGATCCTTGAATGTTTGATGAGAATAATGTTTCCATTCCCATGTTTATACATTTTTGGAGAATATATTAAATTTTATAAAAATTTACATAGCGATTTTAGTAATCTGTAAATTTTAATTAAGCTGTGAATGATTTTTATGTTTTACTCTAATAGGGTTGCATATACAGAACTGAATATTATGTTTATGAACCATTCTCTTTATATGAAGTAAAACCGAACTGGTTTCATTTGGGAAATAAGATTTGAAGTCGCCTGTTTACTGTTTGAAAGCACTAGCAGGTGCCACCCGCACCTGTCAGGGAACCACGATCCTATCAAAAACACTGCTCTGTTCTCGTTTTAGAAATTGCTCAAGCCTCCCTTTGTGTGAGTAATTTTAAACTGAAAACTAAGTAAAGTAGAAAGATTAAAGCTAAAGGGGGCTTGTGAGCTTTGCTACTCTTGAAAACCATGCCCCACCTTCATATGAGCAACTCTAATCACTTTAAATAATTTGGGCTCAAAAGAAAGAGAAATCTTCTAAGTAATTTGTATATGGATTAAACCGTCAGCCCCGAGCTTTACTCGTGAAAGATTCATACTCTGATATACTTATAATTCAGAAAAACTAACCTTAAAAATTATGAGTAAGTCGGAAATTCTAAAACCAATAATGTAGCTCTCACACAACTGAGGTGTCTGGCAAATACCGAATGAGTTCGAAGTTTCACTTATTAAACAACACAGGATATGACAGCCTATAAATTTATTTGTCGTTGGACGCAAATAATTTTTTTTTTTTGGTGCGAAAGAACTTGTCATAATTTTGTAAAAACAAGATAAGCTTAGTTTTTGTGACACTTAAGAAAGTGTACGAAACAAATGAAGATTCTTTATATTCCAGGTTAGCAAACGTTTGAAAGTAATAATCACTTGGCAAATGTACATTTAAAAAATGTCATTTATAAAGACACTTCTTTAAAATCTCATAGTAAACTATTAGTAAAAATAATTATTAAAAATAGTTTCTTAAAGATAAAATACTATATTTTTATTATTTAATTTTTTTAAGGCGTAACTTCTAATATGGGAAACTTATTTTCAAAACTATGTAACTAAGGTGGTTAATTTGTATTATGTGACAGGACAACTTGAAAGGGAGTGACATACAAGACGGCTGCAGGGACGTGTAGCGGTCGGGTTGCGTATGTAGGCGTGTCACCTCGCATCACCATATGGACGTGTTATTCATTTTACATGGGCCAGAATTTGCAAATCAAACTAAAGTTGTAAAATTACCTATTAGAAAATATCTTTCTAAAATTTCATCATTTTTTTTAATAACTTTCTTTAAATTTACCTATATTCAGACTAAACAATTATTAGTCTGAATATAGGTAATATTCAGACTAATTCAGCATCCAATGCTATATGTGGAATACAGCACTGGAACCGTTGATTTATCACTTTTTTACTTTAAAGGATTAAATGAAAAAAAATGTATTTTCAATAGGAAGTACTATTTCAATATGAAATAATAATCAATTTTATTTCATTAAGTTCTGTTGATTATTAGAAACTATATTACAAAGATATAACAACCAACATTTGATAAAATGAAATTATTATCACTCCAGATAGTACTAATCTGCGGTTTCCGTGTCGGGTATTGCCAGGAAATAGGATGTTGTTTTTTAGTGGGTCGGGACCCCCAACCCCACATACCCTAAGCAAGACGTCTTGCTAAGCGATCTGATGAACAGATTTTTCCACATCCTACGACGAAAAAAAAAAAATCTGCGGTTAAAATCTGACAGAATTGTCAGCTCATTGGACTTAATATACTAAGAGAGATTATGATCAAAAATTTGAAGAATTGAGGAATATTTGAAAACTGAACCAAATACAAATAATAAAAAATAAACAGTTATCATATTTATAAAAATCATTTAATGAAAGATAAAGAGGGATATGTGGCCGGTCAGCGGTACGATAAATGTTTAAAAGTTATTAGCCACATAAACACAGAACAAGTAATAAGGAAATAGAATCGATTTGGAACATGTATGGCTACATAAGGACGCCTAGAGGAAGTGCTCAGTCTGCTCTGAAAGATGGAAAGGTATAAAACTCCTCGAGTGGAAAAGAAGATAAACGATGTAAGATGTTCAGGCTCCCTATAACGGTCAAACACATTAGCGATATATTGCAGTGAACCATATAAAAACACTTTTATTTCACATTATTAATATTCTATTGATATTGAAACATCTTCAATAATTAAAATATTTACTTCTCAGTTCTGATTGCAATAAATTCTACTTTTTATTAGTCCTTGTTAAAACTGCAGCTTATTTCAACCTCAATTATTAGTCCTTTATGTCATAATGTTCTTTTCTTAAAAAATTTATTTTCATTGCACATCTGCTGACCAGTATAAAATCGTATGTCATGCAGAAACCAAGGTGAAAGTTCCGGAAGCTGAATTTTAGTTTAAATGAAAAAAAAATTATTATTTTTCTAAAACTTTGAAAAACTGTTTTTTCTAAATAAAAAAAATGGTATAATATTTTACATTCTTTTTGTTTTATTATTAAACCGATCTCCTAGCGGGTGATAACGTCAGCTGTTTACCGGCTTTTTGTTTGATCGGTGATTCTACACATTCTACATTAGGAATCCTAACTAAAGTGCATATCGAGTAGGGATCTTTAACGAGGACCTGACATCGTACAGGCTTGGGACCGACGGCTTAACATCCTCTCCGAGGGACGACGTACCCAGATTTATTAACTTCCCGTATGAATAAATCGAGGGCCAGGTGGGGATCGAACTCAGGACTACCAGCCCAGAGGCGAGTAAGTTAAACACTGAGATAACCTGGCCTCCAACAACAAAAATAATTTGAATTAAAATTTGTTTTTTTAATTATGACATAATCTTTTTTGTTTTTCAGTTTTAGCGATAAATCCAAAGAGAAACTTTTCCGCGTTAGATAAATAAAAAGAAAATATAATGTATAACTGAAGATATTTTTAAAAAAGTTATTTATTCAGACTAAGAATTCTTAAATATATGAACTTAGAAGATTGGAGATAAACATTTTATCTAACTAAAATCAAAAATGCTATATTTTCAAAATATATGGTTTATAAAATTATTCAATTTAATTAGAATTTAATTAATAGGATGAAAACTATATTAATTTTAATCCAGTTTAGCTGTGAGCAAGCAACATTCCCGGGCTGATAAGGGACATTATTGAATTATTGTTTATCTGATTTATATTATAACATGAGTATGTTTGAGGTCAAAAAAATATAAAACCTACAGATTTCTACTCTATTTATACTTGAGTTAGACAAAATTTACAATTCTCAATGTAAAATCGATCTTCATTTTGTAGTATCACGAAGGCCCAATGTGTAGTCTATGTGTAGTCCCTTGCGAGACTGCCACCGCAACATAACCTAACCGAAGTGTCGAGAAAGAAGGCACAAAACAAAGTAGATATTGGTACGGATTGAAAAATTAGACCATTAGATTTGAAATCTAGACAAAAATTTGTAGGGATTAGCAAGGTTTTATTGTTTCTATCAGTTAGTCGAGTAATGTATCTGTCAATTGAATCCCATCTCAGATCATGTTTAACATCTACATTTGTTTATATAACCATACTCTAGCTATAAGAATGGTAAATTCATATATCTTTTTGTTCTATTAAGGGAAAGACTTCGTGAATATATAAATTCCTGATTCTGAGTTTAATCTTTCTTAAAGTTCATATTTCACTAACTCCTGTTATAATCGTCATTATTGTTTGTCATAAAAAAACGTTTGCTATAAAGTCATATTTTTCTTTCAAATTTTTAACAACTTGAGAAAAGATAAATTTGTACTAAAAGAGGAAATCATATTGACAGATTTCTTACACCTAGAATAGACGAGATTTCAGTTAAAAAAAGTCTTTGTTGTCATTTTCAAGTATCTTATTCAATTCAATACAGAGGAAATCAAACGAAAAGGACCCCTACGTATTAATCCAGGTCATATAAGCCACAAGTGGTTGTAATATTTATGCGAATTAGATCATAGAATAATAATAGTAATGTCAAACGTAAGATTTAGTAAT
Organism: Hermatobates lingyangjiaoensis; assembly: GCA_026182355.1. Taxonomy (NCBI): domain Eukaryota; kingdom Metazoa; phylum Arthropoda; class Insecta; order Hemiptera; family Hermatobatidae; genus Hermatobates; species Hermatobates lingyangjiaoensis. Next base: position 3,455,404 of record JAPFBL010000015.1, read on the forward strand.
TTCATTAACGCTACTAAATGAAAGAGATCCGGTAATTCCTTCATTAAAACTTAGAAATTACATCTACATTAATTTAAACAATAAGACTCAAAAACATACTTCGCAAAGATATGTTATCAAAACTCCAATATAAGAAATATTTCATGCTCTTACAGCTATTAATTAATATTCTTCTTTAAAAAAATGTAATTTTCTCTCGTTGGGATGTCATCATACTTTACTCGTAAGCTAAAAATTATATTTAAAAAACTCATTACTGTCGACAGAATAGACTAAACAGTCATAATCCGTTTAACGTTTTCTTCTTGGACGTTATCTAACTTTTAAAAAAAGCATTAACCCACTTTTCATGAATCATGTCTCAATTTATGAATCATTTCTGTACCCTATATCCATAAAATGAAAATTATTTTATTTTTATTCCTGTAGTTAATACTATTATTATTACTAAATAATATGAATAACATATAATAACAGGCATGAAATGATAATTCCATTAATAAAGATAATACATGCACTTTAGAATAAAAAAATATTACTCGGGCTAGACGCACCATTTTTACTGTCTAAGAATTAAAAAATATACTGAATCTGATGAGGTGGTGGTATAGATCAGTGGTCCTCAAGGAGGGTATACCATCCCCTCGAGAATATTAAAGGAATATGGGTCACTGATATGAAACGGTCATCAAAATGTAGTTTAAAATATAACTTCTATTATCATGATTTCCCTCATCCTACATTATAAAAACTGAATTCAGTATTTTAATCATTGAATAATCAAAGAAATTTTTTGGATATTACAATTGCAGGAAAACTTCTGTTGCATTGATTCATAAAAGTAGGCATGTATAATTGTACAAAAAACACGTATTGCAAATGATTCTCACAAGTTCAGTTTTTCAATTAACAAAATGAGGAGTTTGTAAAAGTATTATCTCTGGAGTGGTCTACACTCAACTTTACTGTAAATATTTAATATAATACTAAATTATTTTTAACTGAATTTTGAACTCTTTGCCAATCAATTCATTAGAAAATAATAATTTCCAAACATTTTTATTTTTTTAAACACGATTGAATTGCATTTACACAGACTGTGCTACTAGGTTCCTGTCTTCCATAAAGATTATGCATTCTTCATAACATGTTAATTGCAGATTCCGAGTTCAAATTTTTGCACAACCACCATATTTTACTTATACTAAAGTAAAAAGGAATAATAAATGCTCTTGCAAAACGTTTTTTACTATTTCTTAGCTTCAAGTTATCATTTTTTAAACATAGTTTTTTTTATAAAACGTTTTATGTTATGAAAATTCAGAATAATCTCTTTGGTGAATGAAGACGGTTTCTTATCCTTATCCTTATTGAAAATATAAATAATCTTTTCAATTGCTTGGCCAAGAGGGTCGTAGTTTGAAATCCTTAATAAACTGTGTAAGGGTTTTGTGCAAAACGCTTATTCAGACTTTAAAAATCGTAGTTATTATTATCGCTTAGATAAATAAATATGTTTTTTTTTACATATCAACAATAGTCACGACACTCATATTACAGCTTAATTTATATATGAAGAAAAATACTAAGCATTCATGCTCTATTTAACTATAACACAAAGGCAATCAATTTAATTGATTGATTTATTTTGTGTGACTATAATCCTACTCAGAATTAATAATGAAATCATAATAATACTTTAAACAAATAGCGATTAGCACAAGAAACATCACTTATTAGAATTTGCTGTCAATCAAATTATTGAATATAATAGAGACTATGTCGTAAAATGTGATGGATTGTTGGTTTGTTGCAGAAGTATAATTAGGCTTCTCTTTTTATAAATTTGCTTATTTTATTACTTTCTATTGCTAAAAAAGCAATTAATACTACCTGATATGGATTACATCAATTAGTCTGTTTTGAAGAAATCAGATTAAAATTCTAGATTTCCCAGTTTTAAATTAATAATAACAGGGTATATAATAATTTTCACTGCTGAAATAAAACATCTAAATAAAACCTAAAAATATTCCTGATAAATTAGTTGCAAATGTTAATATAATTATTTCATTGGAATATACATTGGATTTCTCTTTATTACAATAATCTGAATGGTTATGTAATTGATTGAACGTATTTATATTCAAAAATAAATTATTACAATTTAATACTGGTTAATAGAAATTAATACTTTAGTTAATAATTGGTTAATAGGTTAATATATTTAATATTGGTTAAATGGTTAGCTGTTTTCTTTATTGTCAAAATGAGTCTTGCAATAATCTAAATATATGCAATTTTGATCCAACAATACTTAAAGTTAATATGTACATATACTTAAATACAAAATTAGAAGATTCTAAAAATACTAAAAAAATTATGAAATAATTACCATTCATTTTGTTATAAAGTACAATGAGAATGGTGCATTTTATTATAAAAGAATAAAGAATTATAAAAAATTAAAATATATTAAAAATTATTTTGTTTACTAAAATATGAAAGACGATTTCAAGTTACTCAAAACAATATTGTTCATTTTCCTACCATAAAGCAGAATATCTGTTAAATTTCAATAAAACCTGTTAAATTTTCTCTTAAAAATACACCATGTCAGAATAAAATTAAAGAATAATATATATATATAATTGAGTTTGTAAGTGTGTCTCTTTCTCTGTGTGTTGTTTTTCTTCATATATATATATATATATATATATATATATATATATATATATATATATATATAGGCCTAGGAAGGAGTTTATTTTCTTTTATTTGACATAGCCCTCAATAACAAAACATACAATATATATATATATATAAGAGTATCATTTTCAGTTATTTATTGCATTCATAATGAAATTGTATTTAGTACTTTTTATTTACCTTTGCTTATAATATCCTAACTATTAAATAAACGTTTTATGTTGATAAATTTCAAAGTCCCAGTGACTGAGACTCAATTTCACTATACATAATCCCATTATCAGAAAGAATAAAAAATAAATTTCATAGATTGATTTATTTGAATGCATCTTCTAATGTAGTTAATTTTGATTAATATGTTATTAATACATTTGTACAAGGTGTAATCAAAAATGAAGGACACTTCTTAAATTTTGCGCGCTCTGTATAGCCTAATTTCAAATTTGTTTTATGTTAATACACTCGTCACGGTCATATCGTTACAGTTTTGACGTGTGTTATTGTTATGCGAGAGGCATAAACTTAAACTCGTGTTTGCGAGCTAGGTGATTTTTGCTGTTGAAAAAACAATTACCTGTGGAATGACTTTTACCAGTTACAACCATTTTTTTTTTTTTTGGTCTAGTTGACTCACCGTACTCCACTGTCAACATTTCAGAGTTTCTGAGCATTGAATATCAATTTTTACATAAACATTAATACAAACTCTCTGCTCCATTAGTCCCAACAGCAAAAAATCGCTGAGAACGCAAACACACATCTAAAATCGTTAATATTCTCACATAAAAACAGCACATGTTGTATAGTCAAATTTTTGAACATATGATTCTTTTGAATACCAACACACCAAAAAAATTTTGAAATTAGAATCTACAGAAAGCGCTCGAGGTGTGATTAAAAAGTCACTTACTTTTTGATAACACTTCATATAGAACAGATACTAAACGCTTGGAAGGTCTGGTCCATCTGAACGACTCTGTCAGTAATAAAAGAAACATATAACATATGCTTTGATTTAATCTCTGTGATCCAACACTTTTATATTTCAGGTCGCAAAATCAAATAATCAAGATAACTGATGAGTAAGCGTATAACACTCATTCAAGTATGTGATTAATAAAATCGTTAAACCAAACCTTTTACATTTCATTAAAACCAATAAAATAAATAAGCAATTTATCTGAAACATTATCAAAAATGACATATAGACACGTATTTAATTATATTACCAATATATCTGCGCCATCATTTGAGATTTCTTTTAAATAAATTATTTGTTTTCTTAATAAACAAAGGTTTTGCGTCATAACTCAATCTTTTATCAAAACCGAGTATAAAGTAGCATTACTTCAACACAAGGCGTGAGACAAAAGTTGTAAGATTTGGAGGAAAAGACGAGTGTGAGGTAAGTCTGGCTGCTCCAACAGGCTTAGCCTTCCGCTCAACTGAACGTGAACACGGACAGGCCTCCGGCTTGGACACCAGTAATCCCCAGTCAACACCCGCACAAACACTTTATTGCCTTCTCAACATCTCCTCTCACTTACATTCAAACTTCATTCTAAAACCATATTTGTCATTTCATAATAGACAAACTGTAATTATTAGTTTTAAAATTTCCTTTTTAAATTACAGTGATGACACTATAATTTAAATCAGTAATTTGATTCAATAATTTAAATTATTGAATTCTATCAAATTAATTTCAATAAAATTAAAAAACTTTGACTTATGATATAATCTGAAATGTTTTGAAGAGACAAAACTGATTATATTGTGAAGCAGTTTGACCTTTTTTTTTACATATATTATGTTGAGTGTAGGCTCCTTCAAATTTTGCACTCAAATTTCTAGCATAATTTCTGAAGTCGTATTGCACTTATTTTTATAATAGAATAGTTTAAAACCAAAAACAATTAGAATTCATAGGTACTCACAAAATTATTGAGTCCAAAATTTTACATTTTTATGACAATTTGTGAATAATTTCAATACCTAAATTCTTGTTTAAATTGATCATCTTTTAAAACTAATTATTTTTTTCTTTTTTTAAAATAAATTTAAGTTGATTTCTTTAAAAAAAATCTGAATGACACATAGGAACGTCTGCCAGAGATTGCTTACCTACATTGAGTCACCGGTGCTCACTGTCCTGTTAGTTTGTAATAGCCCAAAGTAATCCAAAATATTTGATTGACTTTGGAAATGCTAATCATTCTATAAAGTATTTAAATCAGAAAAATTCTACAAAATTATTATGAACTGGTTATATATACCAACTATTACTTAACTAGTACGAGTTGTACTGATAAACTTTATCATTTATCGTATTTGATTTTATCAACATTTAGTAAATAAGTAGTTTTAATTAAATTAGATAAAAGAAGAGTATCAGTAATTGTTATTATATCAACTGTATAAAGAATGTGAAAATAATAACTTTGAAACATCAAATAAATAAATACTATTTTCTGGCAAAGATCTGCATTAAAGTTGTTAATATGGTATGTTGGTACTGAAATGTTATAAGGTAACGGGAGCTGAAAGTTGTAAGGTGATTAACATATCAGCATATACTGTCTTGAAATTGCGGCAAGTCTGTTTTGAATTAAATTGATTTCGGTTGTATAAGCATGTTGCTCTTTGAGTCTCCCGTCTTTCGGTAAAACGCAAACATTCTATGTAACTTGTATCTTAATTTATGCATTCAATTTATAATCAAACTTATTGCTTTAACACTGCTACCTATTAAAACGTAATAAATCGAGGATTTTTAAACTTTAATTAAAAGTGTATGGTTAAATATATATATTAGGAAAATATAATTTCTGTGATAAAATTCATTTGATAATAATAACAATTCATCTTCATGATGTTATTAATCATGATATCAAAAAATACCGAGGCCAGTTTAAAATTTTAAACGCTCTGGTCTGTAAAACTAATTTTAGTGACTTGTAAGTGACAATTAACGCTTAATATTACTTATCATATTCTTAATTGTTTTTATTATCATATAACGCTTGTAATACTTTTTAATTAATTAAATTAACATTTGCATTGTTAACGTTACTACTGCTTTTCATAATATAATAATATGATCTATTATTAGATTTTTCCTTACTCTGAGCTCCTCTCTCAGCTTTTGGTCACTTTCTTTCCGCTTTATTTATGCCTTTTAAAATATTGCTCCTGCCTCCCTCTCAATACCAAACCAGATATTCTACGTCACTTGTTTCTATGAGTGAGACAAGTTGTTTTTGATGAAGACAAGTTGTTTTGGGTGATTGATGTTAACGACCTTTCCTAATTTCTTACTATGGTTTAGTCTGAGGAGGCTTCAAAACTGCCTCAATGTTCTAGCGGTTTGGAAGTAAATTTGAATTTTCATAGCAGTATTCTACTCTTCCATTGTGGTTCTTTACAATGGAGATCAAATCTTGGACTTTTTATAAATCTTTTTTAATATAAATGCTTCAAGTTTGATCGAAATAGGTAACATTTCAGTTTTCATTTTCAGCCTTGTGCCTGTTGCTCCTGCATTCTCTTGACCTGCTTGAAATACCCTCCCATATGACATTCACTGAGAGGTAAGTGGTTTACATACAAATGTTCAATAGAATGTTTTCAATTTTTCTTTTTCGTACTGTTTTAAGTTACACATTAAAATAAATCATAATAAATATATATTCTATATTTAAATGACGTCATAAGTCTCCACAAAAATTTAATGAATATTACCAATAACTGAAACTATATTTTCTGAAAAAAATTAAATTGTATATAAGTTCATTATCCTACCAGTTACTTGAAATATTGCACTTTAATTTTACTTGTTTTCCTATGCTACTTTAAGGGATCCTTCCCCTGGAGACTTGAAAATATTACAGGACAGCTGGGCACCTAGTGAAGCTTAATATACCTTCTTCCAAACGTTAGTGTTACATTTTAAATTCCTTAGGGTATTAAGAAATTTTAGAATAGTTCTAAAAGGTTATAAAAGTTGCGAAAAATTATGTTTCAAATGCACATATCATTACTCTGAGAGATCTCAAAATGATGGCAATGTGGGAGAAGGGGGTTATAGTCCTAAAACCAAGATCGCTACTCCTAAGTTTTTTAGTTCCAAAAAAACTACATTTCAAGCGAAAATTTTTATAACATATCTTTACATTTCTAAGTGGCTTGCTAAAGGTTTGAAACATTCACAAACTTTCATTCTGTTAGATAGAAGGAAAAATCATGGTACTTGATTTTTTTTACGGTTGGATCGAAGTTGGTATGAGACTTTATATTGCTACTAGGTAGGTAAAGAAATCAAATGCAGTTAAGCCCACATAGACTCTTTGGCACTTATGATAATGGGATAGTTGAACAACTGGAAACCAAGACCTAAATTCTTTAATGATCCATAACTCTTTTGTTTATTGGGTCCTCAAAACCCATAGCATATGGAAGTCTGAAAGTGGTAAGATGAATGAAAACTTTACAGTAAAATACTGTTCTCGAGTAATCTAAAGGATTTCAAGAGTTCTCGATCAGAAAGAGCACTCGCACTGAACAAGATGAAGTTGAAAACCTTTGTAGGCCTTCATTGGCCACTGCCCGGTAAAGTACGATCTTCGCATTTGGGAAATGATATGACTTGCATATTCTGAGAATGAGCTGAAGAAGTAACTGAGCAATTCTTTTGATTATGAAGTATTTCTTCTAAATGGCTAAACATTTTGAAGTACCGTTCCTTAAACACAGTGAAGTAATGTTTATACAATCAGCAACACCCTTAGATTCTTTCAGAACCTGATGATTATCTGGGTTCAATTCACTAGGAGTACGGTCACAATTGATCTGTTCATATCCAGGTGACCTGCAAAGCTAATATAGCCTCTCTCCTTAATTTAACACAAGTTTGTATTTGTTGTTCTATATCCCTGGTTATCTCATCAATCAGCTTCTACTTTTTCAGATGTTCTAGATGCAATACATTTCCACTTCTTTAAACATGCATTGAAGAACGAAATCTCCTACAGTAAATATTCACCTTCCTTGACTGAATGTGATTTTGTCAAAGATTTATATTTAATATTCACTATTGATTCAGTATTAATCGTTTATTTTTCATTGTCATATATTTAATTCAAAATTAAAAATAAATTTTAGAGTAACCTAATCAACTTGTTTACTATATCTGCTGCGACTATTAGTAAATGAAATTACTTATGTTAGTTTAAAAAGTTTTGAAGTCAATTCTAAAGGGACTAAAAAATGTACAGCTTAAATGAATTACCCATTAAAAATGTCATTTATGTTATATTTATATGAACATTTCAACTACAAAAAAATTAACCTGGATTACCATGTATACTACGGATATGGAGGTTTACGTACTTTTATATTCCTGTTCTGGATCAACGGGACAGTGTAGTGTTGAGCTTTATTTACTGCAATAATTCAGCATAGCGGACTGTGCATGAGACAAATAGGGACATTTAGAAAAATTATTAGAGTCGATTGAAAATGAGCTTTAAACTTTAAACTCAAATTCGTATGAGCTATAAGTATTTCTCAAAGTATCTGTTTATAATTGATTCATATTCATATCTCTGATTATTTACTGATCATCTGCAAATAATAGCAAAAGAAATGTTGCTCTTTTGCAATCTACCAAATTAAAACTTGTTTGTTTTATAAACTTCAGGATAGCTTGGTTCTCATTGCAGATAAATGGTAATTTCTTCACCAACGCAATTAGGGTTGTCTGATTAGTCTGAACGCTAATTCTAGAAATTTACATTAAGGGTCAGTGTTGAAGTAAATGTTATTCTTTTGTTTAACAAATAGCTAAAAAAACTCCCCAATGTAATTAATTTGACTTAGTCGCCTTAAGTTTGTCTTTCATGATTTCGAGGGTAAGACAGTTTGTAATCTTGAGGACTGTAATTAATTAAGTCGGTCTTACTTTGCCCTCAACCTGTTCGAATTTTGTTCATCTGCTAGAGCAACTACTTTGCACTGTTCATATTTGTGTTCCTTAATTTTAAATATATTATATTTTGCTATAATCAAGTTTTAATTTTGTTTGATTTCTTGATCAGTCGTCACTATAAAGATGAGTTGAATTAGCAAACTATGAACGATTTAAAGAAGCACAGTTCTTATCACTGGGTGAGTTGTCTTGGACAACAATGTTTCTCATAATCAATATTTGCCTGCCAAATGCCTGTTTAAATGCCCCATCATAGTCGCAATCCAGTGTGTTGGTTTTCTTTACTAAACACAACTCAAATCAACAGGAAAAAAGCTTTAAACGGGATTGATTCGATAATAAGAGGGCTATTCGATAATAACAAGAGATAATAACAACAACACAATTGATGGTGTTTTCTTGATAAACTATCTTTAAAAAAAGCAGGCATTACATTTTCACCATTTTTTTCTTTTTTTATTTAATGGAACAGTGACAGATGTGAGTATTCAAGCTAAGATGCTGCATCTGAGGTTCTGTTTTAAAAATTCAGCTGGTACTGTTATTAATAGATCAAATAATATTAATTTATACGTTGTATATATTCTCTAATATGGATGAATTTATACTTTTAAATATACATCCTACACGTAACCAATCGTCATATTTTTATAATTTTATAATTAGTTTTTTAGTTATATAATTAGTATTTTATAATTTTATAATTATACAATTGATTGTACAAACACCTCTGTAAAGTTTAAGTTTGGGGACCCATTTAGTGCAGACTATATTCAAAAGCTCCTAGCAAAACATGTATCATTGCCTTAGTCATTTTATTTATTATTGTGGTGATTTTTTGTTAACATATCGACTATTTATGCCACGTCAAATATTGGTGGTTCAAGCACCCTCCATTCTAAGTTAACAGTCGTAGTCGAGTGTCTCACTAATTTAAAAAATTTTTTTTTTGAAATATCGTGTCTTCTTTTGATTAATTGGTTATTTAAAACGTTAATTAATTCAAATTGTTGATTCATTCAACATTCCACTTCAGTTCTGTAATTCAATTGCTGAAACTAAGAAATATGCACCCATGTGACATTCACTATTAGATGAAGAAAATTTAGATAAGGAGACAGAGTAGCCTAGTGGTTGGCTATTTGCCTTTGGACTAATAGTTCTGGGTTCAGTTTTTATTCTGGCTCTCTTATTCACTTAGGAAGTGGGAAAACTCAAAAATACGTTTTCTACTTTAGAGAACGTAAACCAGTTGGTTCAAAGCCACTACGATATCAAGTACTTATTAAAAATTGTAACTTGATAAATTTGAGTTAGGCAAAATTGAGTACTGCCAATGAAGAACCAATAAAGAGATGTGTACAACTGTTAAGGTTTGTCCATATTCATCAATTGTTTGTTCGTTATACCAAAAGAGAAAAAAATAATATGAGTTACATTGCAGAATAGAATTCATAATAACTAATTAAATTCCTACCCAAACTCATAATAAGTTCCTACAAATTGAACAAATTTTTTCTCACAAGGCTTATTGACACTAACAGAAGTTTCCTAGCTTCTCTTCCTCAATAAATTTTAAAAATTAATTTTTAATACAAATGGCTTAAATTAATTAAAACCTGATGCATAAAGTTTGTACCGGTCTCTGATTTCCAAAGCTCTATAAGGGTAGCATTTGGCGGGTGGACACTTCTTCAATTGTCTTTCGAGAAATTCGCACTAAGTAAGTAAATTGTTTGCATGTACGGTTTAAATCATAACCAGATTTTATAATTCAATAAATTGTTTAAGGAGCGTCTTTATGGCGTGGGCTCTCCAGGGCGAGTATTTAGAACTTCTAGACTACATCCATTCCATAACTTAGATCTACTTGTCTCTAAGTGTAAGAAAACTCACACTTCTAACTCACTCCAATTGAGATTTATTATGTACATTTAGTGCTTTGTTTCATAAAGATATATGGTTTTGTATTAGATGATGATTCAAGAAATATGTTCATAGCTACCATTTATTAAAACTGTCAAAAATGAGATGATGTTAAAAATTTTAAATAAAGTAATATGGAAAAACAGGAATATATTCTAATTGACTAACAATAAATTTCACATAATTTATTTTCAAACGTCTGAATTTTTATAATAGGTCGATTGGCTTACACAATTTTTTCTCAAATGTTTATATTGTTTGGATGGTCAGTAATTTATATAAATATTATAAAGTATTTATATTTAATAAAATATATATAATAAAAAATATAAAGTTATAAAGTATTTATATGAATATTATAGTAATAATTTTTTTGCTATAATTTTTTTTCCATTTTGCTAATATATAAGTTATATATCTAATAAAACCAACATGGGATATAAGGAACATAAGGTTATATAGTTGGTTTTAATTTATAATTTTTATGTTGTAAAAATTTAACTAATGAAAAATTAGTTCTAATTTTGTAAAAAAAAAATTAATATAAATACTGAGTGTTGTTGATCCTACTTTCTGAAATTGTTTGAAAATAGAATAGGTAATAGAACCATTCTGGGAATCAAACCACATTTCATTTGCATGAAACGAGGATAGTTTGTATGAGGACACAAAGGAAGTTAATATTAGAATTAGTGGTCTTGGCCCTTCAAGTACTCTTCAAGTAAGTATTCTATAACCTAACAGCAAGAAAACCTCTCACTTCTATCAAAACAAGGTTAGCCCACTTTAAATGCAAGAATCCGGTAATTTAATGAATTTATTCTTTGATCTTTCTTTAAACCACCTGTAAGTAGTTCCTTTCCATTTCTTCATATATTTTTGTTTTTCTTTTTTCGTAAAATATTTCGACATTTTACGCTCAAATAATCTGTTTTAGTAAAACAGAAGAAAATCCTTCCAACTTGTTGCATACATTTTTTTTTTTGCTTCTTACAAAATATTAGAATTGTAACTATTTATTATAATTTAAATAATTATTATAATAAATTATTTACATTATTTTTATTATTATTATTTAAATAATTATTTTATAGATAGGAAAATTACCAACAGTCCATTTGTTGCATACCGAAGTCAAATGTTAATTTTTTTTAGATATCAAAGAAAGAATATTTTATAGCAATACATAAAAATGTATTAAAACGATCACATTTGAAAAATAATATCTCATGTTAGGAAAATTATTAAGTCTCCACACAAAAAAAGGTTTATTACAAGAAACTAAACAACACGTTTCGAACACTGTTGTGAGAACGTTGTTTAGTTTCTTGTAATAAACCTTTTTTGTGTGGAGACTTAATACTTTTTCCAAATATGAGTAAATACCACACTATAACAGATTGCACTGTTAATGAAGAAAAATAATATCTTGTTACGGCATATTATTTATTCTTCATTAGTTAAAATTAAAAAAAAAGTGTAATTATTAAAAATTTCAAACATTTTTGAAATTCAAATAGAATCAGGGGTTCATTCAAATTAGACCCCTGAAAGGGATTATTAACGAAGGAAATGCGGTTGTCCAGGAGGCTAACAATACATGGAAAGTTGTGTTTTTCATTTGTTCATGACCTCTTTTGAACGCAATGTTCTCGTCATCATTTGTTTACCTATTCCAAAGCCTTTGGAACAAAAGACAAATTTTGTTGTATTTGAAAAAACAAAAGGTTGTTTCAAATACCATATAACTTCTGTTCAGGATACATCTCTTACTGACCGCTTCAACCCCACATCACGTATCCTTTTTATCCCAATCTATTTCTATATATATATATATATATTTAAATGTGATTGACAAGAAGTGTTAATCTTTTTCTCTATTTATTTACAGATTACTTGGATTCACGTTTTCTTTCCAACGGCCACACTTATAGGCTTTTACTCTTTGCGCCGATCTAGAGGTGGCGAGTATGGCTCATTCCACTGTCGAGTTGATACATTATGGGGTAGATTTTACATCAACAGGTATAGCTTTTACCTTACTCAAGTTTATTAAAGTGGGGATTTACAACATGTACTTGGCATCCGAAGAGGGTTAGGAGTATCAATTTTACGCCCTTTTTCAGGGAAATTACTCCCTATTTCAAAATGGAAATATGTTATGTATGCATGCATACATACTTATATAATATTTAGATAGAACAGCATACCATTATGTGATATACTATAATAGTTGCATATATCAGTAAAAACACCAGCGAACTGAAACCTTAATAAGGCAATAGATTATTCAATAGTTTCAAGTTTGAAATAACGCCTATTAACTTTTTCATATATAATAAAAGCCTAACAAATGTTAAGAAATATTTAAATAAAAACTATTTAAATTTCAAAATCTGTTTATGTGTTATATGTTAATAAATTTAAAATAAAATGTCAAAACTATGATGCTAGCTTTGTGTCGCCAGCTTAACAATAATCAAGTTTGCAATAACAATAAACAGCTGCTTTTTAAATAAATATAAAACAATTGTAGTTATTAAAATTGAATAATACGAACCATTTACAGTCGGATCTTCACCATAGACATCATCCCCCACTCTAGCCTCAAACATGACTTGCCTCATTTTGTCACTTGGGTAGGAAAAGGTATCACTGCGGTAGTCCACTATTCGCACCTAGAAGATAGCCAAGTATTAGTAAGGAAATTCCAAAGCGACATGTAATATTCAGTAAACTAAAAACTAGTTACAAAGTTAAACCAAAAAATTCCCTTGCTAGAGACAAACAACAAAACAACAGCATCAAAAGGAAAACAACAACCATTGTAATGTACTTTGTACTGTAGAATATGTTGTAGCATAATCAATGCTCTATATATACTATATATATAAATGATCAAACCACAATATGAAATGGGAAAACAAGACTAAGATCTTTCAACCGTAACAAGCGGTCTTCGTCAGAGCCAAAAATCTAATTTAGCTCTTACGAAAACCCAACTTGAATTGGGTTTTTGGCTCTGACGAAGACCGTTTGTTACGGTTGAATGATCTTAGTCTTGTTTTCCCATTTCATATGTGTTTTGATCATTGATTGTTTTTTCACGTGTTTATGTGAAATCTTTATATATATATATATATATATATATATATATATATATATATATAGGAGTCGCCGCCTTGCCTTCCTGCGGGACTCTTCGCTCTTCACACCTCCTGATGACGACGATGGTCGAAATATCGATGTGAGTTATGTCTGTGTCTTTATGTGTGTTTCCTTCGTTTTGAATTTATTTTATTTAAAAAAGTCCGCTGGACCGTTTCTTTTTATTATATATATATATAACAGTTCAATGTACATAAAGAAACGCAGAGAAATTAAAAGCACACACTTACAGTCTCTAATTTTCAGTTGAACCGTCTTCAGGAGGGATAAGAGAGGGAAACCAAGCGCACTGGTGCAGAGACGGTTGGAAACCCTCTGTACCCTCTGTAGGCGGTCTGTGTAGCAGTGCGCTTGGTTTCCCTCTCTTATCTCTCCTGAAGACGGTTCAACTGAAAATTAGAGACTGTAAGTGTGTGCTTTAAATTTCTCTGCGTTTTTTTATGTACATTGAACTGTTATTGTCCATTTCGGATCGTATTTTCATCGAAAAAGTGTATATATGTATATACTGTACAGTACTATATACCATATATATACTGTATAGTATATACAGGAATAGTACGGGAGTGCCATAAGACCTAATATTAGTGCTAACACTAAGAAAACATGAGGAGTTATTATGTTTTTTAAAAGGTTGTAAGAGACTTATGCAAATATGAGATGTAAGTTTTATTGTATAACGCTAATGCCTCCAAGGAGAGGGGCCTTAAGAAATTCTAAAAGAGTTGCTTGATTGTAATGAGATCACGTTCAGGTCCATTATGACACCAATAAACTCTATGCTCAGCTGATTTTGTGTTTACGCTGCCTTTATTTTTTCTGAATATATGGGAACTAATGAAATTGTTATTACCCTTTTTCTATAGAATAAGATTTTATTGTTATTAGTCTATATTCTATATTAACGTAAAGGTGCCTACTCTCACACCTTCAAGACAGTACTGAATCTAGAACCCCTAATTTCATATTAAGTACTGTTTATGTCTTAATGTAGATATTGCATGATGAAAATTCAAAAAATTCCTTCTTGAAAGAGAAAGTATTTATAAAAACAAAAAAAAAAACAATTATTTCATACTTGCTGTATTCACTGGTCAGAATTTGCACTAACAAGAATTAAGTTCCGTTAGAATTGACAAAATAGAGAGAGTCTAAAATTACTGAGATCATTAAATTAATTGTATGATAAATGACAGTTATTGTAGAGTTTCATAAACTGGGCTTGAGTACATCATTTCAATCGTGCGTAATGTATGAGTGTCTATGTTTAATTTTGACAAAAGAATATTACACAAAAAAAAGTTAATAAAAACTTGTCTACTTTAAAACTTAAACTGCTCAACTACTGGCTAGGATATCACAACCTTGAATGTTTAGTTCAATGTGAATTATTAGTTTAGAACCATGATTCACTCACGAAGTATACTATTAAAATAGAAAGGTAATACCATAAATAAGTTAAAATATTTAAGAAAAGAAATTAAAAAAAAAATTGCTACTGAAGCATGGAACTTAACGGATAGATTAACGGATTAATGTGAAATGTTTTCCTTGTCTTTTTTACTACAGGATAATAAAATAACAAGTGGATCATTGCTTTTTTATTTAACAGTATAGTCGTTCAAAAAGTTTTATTACTCAATTCTTTTTACTTACTAAAGGCTTTACTCAGCCATTTCTTATGGGTAGTTTTTTTATTTACTTTCCTCGGGCTGTCTCTATCATTTTACCAATTCAAGAGAGCAGCTTTTATATTTATGAAAACTATTTTAGAGTTTTTTTAATCAATCTTTGACAATGGAAACAAAAATTTAAAAATCACTGTTTGAGAAGTATTTTGTTTTTATGTTTAATTTATGTTTAGGTGACTAATTGCTCCAAGAATTGATCTCTTTGGTCGGCTTCAAAGTTTAATGGGTTTAGGTTGTTAAATACCAGCAGCTGCTTATAAAACATGAGCGACTCCTTGTTCACGCACACCAAAAGTAAAACAGGTACCATTTAGTACAATGCAGTTGATTGATCCATTAGAGAGTTTTTTTCCTTATCAAGAGTCTCCAAGTAAAACCCACCATAACCTTCTTTAAAATAACAAAACAAATCTCAAAAGGAAATCCTTGCAGAAAGCTACACAACTAAACACTTCATGATCCTTGTAACTCGCGTGCCAAATATAATAGCAAATGTTATATGACTCCAGAAAAGCTCATACATTTCCTATCAGTGTCTTTTACTTGCGTATGTAAATTAAACATTTATATAGAGACACTATTGTTATATGTATTCAGATATGATAGTTTCCAGTGGAACCTCATTGATGGTTACTGAAATGGCCTGCAAGAATTTACACTGATTTTATCAAATATTAATATGTATTGACATTGCGGTTATTAGAGCATTCATTTTTAGAGGAATATTTTCTTATTAATGTTCCTTCACATATCATGTTTCGTATTTGCTTAATTATATAAATTCTGCATCTATTTTATAGTATATCTGCCGAGAATGGATTTGGCAACTGTCTATATATCTTCACGATGACTTTTCTTTTGCCATGTAATATTTTTCCATAGGAATCATCTGGTATTTTTAAGGAAAATACTTACAAAAAATAAGATACTTCTATGAAACCAACTTTGCGTAGCTCAAAATGGATATGTAAAAAGATGTTTTATTTAAAACATTGAATAAAATATTTAGTTAACAGAATAAATAATTTTGTCTGTCAGTTTGTTTGCTATATTAATAATTAGAAGTATTAAAAATAAAACCAGTAAAGTCAAAAAGTGGAAACTATTTTAGCATATCCGCAAAGTATATCCTTTTCCTTTAAGCGAGTATGTTTATCTTGACATCGGATTAATCGCTAGCCTTTGATGTATGATGACGCTGTTAAATGACAGAAAGCATCTATTTAAAATCTCAACTGATAATATCACTTCTAGATAAAAACTTTTTTATCTCTGTGCAGGTACGGTTAATATCAACTCACGTTAATCATTATTAGTGAAGATTTTTTCGACTATCTGTCTTCATAAAACGTGATTAACTTATAATGGTATTTTTGCAGATTTAAAAACTATTTTCAAATGAACAGTTTGAACATTTTTTTTCTTTTAATGATTTCACCAACAAAAAAATGACAGTTCAAAACAAAGAAACCAAAAATTGGTCCATACGGTAGAATTTCTAAAAACAGTGACTGTAGACGATTTGACATTTATTCAATAAACAGGGCAGTCTTCATTTTATGCAGCGACACCATTCGTGACAGTGCTACCAATTCACTGGACATCTAAATGAAGGAAATATTTACAAATTAATAAAGGATTTGTCTAATATTCAGTTTGCTTCAAGAAGAAGGTTGCAGGAAATGAGGCGCTCTTAAGATCAATATTACATGACGTTCACCTTAAAGCTAGAAAAGTAAGTCAAAAGTGATAGTAAATTTATTAAAAAGTGTTTCAATGAAATAATCAAGGAATCCTATGCAGAAAAAGTAGTTTTATTTTCATTTTAGTTTCATTATTTTCTTAGAAAATACTAAAAGAAATTTTAAGTGACATCTGAAAAGTAAAAACCATAAATTTACTGGTTTTACTTTATTGGTACCAACAGCACCTGTCCAACAATGTTTTTGTAGGTCCCAATTTTTGGATTATTGAAAAACCTGCATATATGCACAATGAGCATGGAACAACAGCACAATTGATCCTGTTGACATTCCACTAGAAGTGGACATGTGTAGAATCTGTATTATAAAAATTGAAATCCATGCAAGTGATGGTGGAAAAAATATGGATAAATTCCTGAAGATTGAAGTCTTTATATTAATCTACATATTAACCAGGAAGAACTGTGTTGACAGCATTTCGGCTTGACAGCATAATCACCTGAATTATACCCTGACTCTCCCTGTGACCCATAAAAGATTGCATTGAGTCTGCCATTACGAGTGAAGTGCTTTCCAGTAGACAATGAACGCTTCAGTAAATTAACTTGTTGTGAAAAAGTTTTGCTTAGATATTTTGAGCTTTTTCTCAACTAAATATTTTTAAATGAGGAAACCTATCACAAGTGATGCTTGCAAACAGCGACTGGCTGAGTAAATTAGCATTGTCAACAAATTTAACTATGCAGATCAATGATTTCAACTTAGGTAAACAAGGAAAAACTTCACTTCTCTCTGGTTTAAACTCAAAGGCTTTTCATTAAAAATTAACACAGTTTGAAAGTTAATTAACAAAAAGTTGTTTTACTCATATATCCCATTGTGACAAATATAGCCAAGAGGTTGCCACTTCTTTTCCAAAATTTTTTTACTGAAATGTAATTTTAAAATTTCAAATAACGTCATCAAGAAATAAGTTTTGAAGAACACATTTTTCATCTTGATACATGCTCTTCAAAAATTAGAATTTTTAAAAAACCAATATGACTGTTGTTGGGGTTAACTTAACTACATAGTTACAAATAAAAATTATTGACTTGAAATCCAATGCCATCTTTTAGGTTAATATAAAAAGGAAAATTTGTATTAATTTGCCAGATGCCTTCCATCTGACAATTGATCACTTATGGAAGTTAAGTTGTAAATTAATTTTAGTTGACCTGATTTATTTGCGAGAAGTCTTTTTCAAGAATGAAATACACTTATCAGTTAGGCTGCTTAAACAATTGTTGATAATACTTAAAAGCTTTACTTGTCATTGAAATCATTCATTAGTGCAAAATTTTCATTACCAATTGACCAAAGTTCAAAAAAATTGTAACAGTTACTGAATATATATTGATAGTAATTATACACTGAGTAAAAAACGTATTCTACAAATTTATTGACTGTCTATTGAGATTTTATTGACTCTAATACAATAAATTCTTGTAACATAAATTAAATTCTGAATATTAGCACTCTACTGAAACACGGCCTCTAGAATAAATCACCAGATCGGCTATACCTAAGGCAGGTGAGGTTCATGTCATCTTTTCCAACATGCATCGCAATTATATACTCCCTTCAAGTCCAGCAGTTTGAGCTCAAGTATAAGAACAATTCTTAATAAGAATTAATTGTTCCTTATTTTAAAACTAAAAATTATATTCTTATTACTTTAAACGATTGTTTAGGAAGCTATTATAACTAACTTATTAAATCTAAGTTATTTTTTAGTTGTGAAAACTGTTCACTCTAGCAGAATACAGTATACTTGATTTTAAATCGGTAGTTTTTTTTTTATGTTTTCCTCACGGGTAGTAACCCTACCATGAGGGAGTTTATTTTTGTTAACCTGTTCCAATTTGATTACAGGTTTTCTCATTCAGTGTTATTGAACTGCATATATGTAGTTATAATTAGTCAATTGGTAGGTTGTTTATAAAACCAAAGAAGTCTTTGTTGTACTTAGTGATTAGGTTTTCTTTCTTTTCCGGCCACGTTCCTCCTTGTAGGATGATATTTTTTTTTAGTTTTTGTCTATAATTATTCATGTTTGGACAGCTAAATACAATGTGCTGAAAGGTCTGCTCTCCTTCATTACAGGGACAGTAGGACGAATCGACATGCTTGAATCGGTACAAATATGACCTATTTCTACCGTGTCCCGTTAGAACCATTATTCTCTTGTATGTATGGTTCAGTATACTTTTATTTCTTATATATACATTCCTGAAGTACGTTTTTGTTACCACCCCTTCGGTTGCATTGAGCCATATATTGTTCCATATGTCTATGCTTTTAATGTGTTCTTGTCTTTTAATATATGTCAAGGGTACTTTGATGTATACTGATCGGTAGTATACACTGATGAAGATGGCGGCTTAAACAAAATCAATACAATCATCTAATTTCTTTGAGTTTCTATATAATTTTTATGATAAAAATGTAAATTACCTAAATATAAATCCTGTAATAAGTTATTCATATAGTCGACCTCTTCCTCCCTCTCACCATTCGCATTCATTTTCCTTTATTCTTAGTAAAGTTGAAAGATTTATATGTTCCCTTGCCTTATCAATCCATTTTTGATATTTTTACAATGGTTGTGTTGATGTAAACAGGTGAGTACCCAGAATTTTGCAACGCTCACCAAGTCACACTGTTTTGCCGAATTAATAACATTTTACAGATAAAAACTTTTTCTTCCTCTTGAAATTTGGTCAGGGTTAATATATGAAATCACCTTTTTGCCAACGTTTCGTCTTTATTTTAAGACATCCTCAGGGCTATAAAGTAACAAAAAAAAACAAAAAACAATGGACATTTGTCATTTATACTTTTTGTTTTTTTGTTAGTTTATAGCCCTGAGGATGTCTTAAAGTAAAGACGAAACGTTGGCAAAAAGGTGATTCCATATATTAACCCAGACCAAATTCCAAGAAGAAGAAAAAGTGTTTGTTAGTAATTTGTGGTCAAGAAAACAGCACCGTATTTTACAGATATATAGAACCTTGGTAAGTAAATAAATGAAGTCTACAGTTTTTTCAACATTGCATCAAAGTAGCAGTTCTTTAATTTAGTTTATATCAACATGGCTACTAATGTTTTTACATTATACTGGTCACTTTAATACTTAGAAGTTTTTGAATTTAATACTGTCTTAATATGAATATCGAACTACAAAAAAAGTAGGATTATTTTAAAAAGCCGTACAACACTAAAATTAGATACTATTAAAATCCACTTTTCACTTATCGAATTTTTAACTTTCTTTTAAATTCTTTATCTGTTATTCTTATGTAGTCATTGATCAAAATGTCTCACTCACTGATCCCAAAGCGTCTTCTCAATCTCCTTAGAAAGAATATTTTAAAACCCTCAGGGAAGATTAAGAAGAGAATGATCCCAAGAACTACACAACAGTGAACACCAGAATAACAAAACTAGTTACAGAGTGCCAGCAATAGGTGACCGCCCAGTTCCTGTCATTTTAACCATATGTCAAAGTGCATATTCAATATTAACAATACCTTCAATTACAGATGATTTACAGATATAAGTAACCAATAAATTTAAAAAAATTTTGCTTTTATGTGTATTTTATCAAAGTTAATTTTTTACTATTAATTTACTATTTTTACTATTATTTAATTATTATTAATAATTACTATATTAAATTAATTACCTGTAATCAACTGAATTAGTTAACATTTGAAGATAACTAATTCAGTATAAAAAATAAATGTAGCATCATTTAGAAGAAAATTCACTATATTCTAAATCAAACAATTTTTTTTTAAGAAAAACATATATAAACAAATTTTAAAGAAATAGTTGATTTCTTATCAACTTTAATATTTAGTTATTTTAGTTTAATGAACTACCTGAAATGACTAAAAAAACAAATTGAGTCTGACATTTAACGTAAACCGGTCGGTGGACATTGTTAGCGTTTCAGGTCACATCGTATATTACTAATTATTTGATCAGCAGTATCATTGAATAAGTTTTAATCGTTACTACTAGCATACTTAGTCTGCTCATTTTTCAATGCCCTAACAATAACTAGTTTTTTTTGTTATCTGTACTATTATATAAAAGGTAATGTCTTCTTGTATGGTATCTGTGCATCTGTCTGTACGTCTTAATTGCTATCTGCTATTTAGCTGTATCAAACTGATAATTGGGCCCATATAGTAGCTTCAATTAAACGACAGCTAGGAATCAGTCTGGTTAAGTCAGGTGACTTTCATCAAACGGACTGTTATTCCAAGAGAAACTCGTGCCGATTCGATAAAAGACAACCTTATATCATCTGACATGTGGAAGCATGTGAAAATATTAAGCCTTTCTACTAACATGAGACCCTGTCTCCACGGAGATGAAACTGCTAATATATTTGCTCAAAGTCTACTTCAACTGAGTAATGGAAAGGTCCCTAATGAAGGTGGTAATATTAAAATAAGCCCACGGGAGAAGGGAAGATTCCCCTGGTTAAATCGCTGTGATCACAAAGCGACGAACTATGTTCCCATTCCGCAAGGTGGTTTCTCTGAGTTTTCCTTTGGAATGTAGGGCAGCTTTTAAACACGGTCGGCAGATTTAAATCCAGTTTTTGCTCCATTGCTTTGCTAGCAGCCAGCACATTGTCATAAATTATAATGTCATACATTAAGCCTTACTTTTGCTAAAATTTACACTTTTTACTCTTTCTGAAGTGTTTTTTTTTTTAAAAAAAACTACTTATTTTATTAATTTTAACGAACATTATGTTTCTTGCAACAGATTCAAGAAAATCTGACAATTAATTTGTATGACTAATTTAGCTCCGCCTTTATGTCTAACATTCCACATCACTACCTTCAACAATACAAACTGCTTTCCCTAATATAGATTTACAGAGTCTATCATAAGACCAATATCAATAACAACCAATCATAAGTCGTTATCAATAAGTAGTTTAAAATACCGTTTACAATATTTTATTTTGCAGACGGCAAAAAAAATTCTAGTCTTGAATGTTCACAGCCAAGTATTTACTTTCTTTTTACTTTGCTACCAGTAAAGAAAGCAAAATCAATATTTAAAGAAACAACTTTGACGAAATTACATTTTTCGAGGTTCAGAAAATTAACTCTTCATTATTTAATGAGTGAAAATTAATAATCACTCATTATTATGGTGTGAGTTAATAATCTTATGTTTCAAGAACCATACAATTATTGGGAAGCTCTGGAAATGCTGTAGAAGTACTTTATTATGTCGTTCTAAAAGTAATATCTTTTTCAAAAGTAATATCTTATAAATCAAATGATATTTGTTCCAACAACTTTATTTAAGTTCTTTATTTCCATGGTTTTATTAAAGTATATAAAAAAATCTGGAGTGGCCTACACTCTACTTTACTATAACTAACTCAATGTCAAATTTCATGAGTATATAAAACATAACGTATCATTTAAGCACAACATAAATATCTAAATGGGATATAATTATTAGCATTGGATTCGTGAGTTAGTACAGATAGTGATTGAAGGACA
Source organism: Hermatobates lingyangjiaoensis (assembly GCA_026182355.1). NCBI lineage: Eukaryota > Metazoa > Arthropoda > Insecta > Hemiptera > Hermatobatidae > Hermatobates > Hermatobates lingyangjiaoensis. The sequence goes on from JAPFBL010000015.1 coordinate 3,478,169, forward strand.
TATCAATTATAAGCTTATTTTTGTACATCACAAATAATTTATTATTTGCAAATAATTTCATTAGTATAACTACAGCAGTAATAACATTTTTGAAAAACCAATTTGAACATTTCTTGAAACGAAATATTATCCTACAAGAGAACATGGCTATTGTTCAAATAGCCAGTAGATTTCTTACATCATTTACTTGACATCCTTCTACATTGAATATTAATGTAAAATTTTCAAATTTGAAACAGTTAAATACCATTTTCTTCTCTGCAAACATCTTAAACAGCGAAGAAAATGTTGTTTTAAGGTGATTTGTTAATTAAAGATGTACGATAATTACAGTTATTAATCTCTAAACGAAACATTTATATTTTGAATTATCTTTTACATTTTTGGTTTTTAACAGAATTATTATACTGGGAATTTTATGGCTTCTTAGTATTTAATAAGATCATTTTCCTTCCCCTTTGTCAAATAACATATATACGATTTTTTTTTAATGAGTGTTATCATTTACCTGCACAATATTATTCCTCTTACATCTCTTATAAGTCAATAATATATTTTAATTTTTCCATTAGAAACATGAATTTTATCTCAGTGGATTCGCTCAAAAAATTTCTAAGTCAATGTAAACAATGTAAAAAAATACAAAAAATTCGACAAGTATAGCAGGTGATCTCTTAGTCTAGGATAAACAAAGAGTTTTTATATCGTTATTGCTCTTTTCCGTAATTGAAACTTCATGATTTTTTTTTATGAATTGCTAATTTTTTGTTCCATTTTTGGTCCAATTTTCATAATTTTTTAACGAGCCGTTTAGCGTCAAAAAAACATTTTATGAAAACACAAATCGTACTCTAACGCCCCTTTAGCGAATGTAATTTTAGGAAACAATATCTCAACTCATTCTCCATATAATGTTCTATTTATAGGCATAGTTTCATTCTTGTCCGTCAAACAGTATGGCTTGTATCGCTCTCACAAGGTTTGAGATTGATTTATAAGTCAAATTTTGTACATTTTATTGAAAAAAAAATATTTCCTGTTGATATAAAATTTTGAATATATTTTTCGTTTGTTCCATTTGTAACCTCAAAGATAATGTCAAAATCTCAAAACTGTAGGGTTAGTAGTTTAGGAGAAATAAATGTTTTAAAAAAAACGGTTTTTGGCAAAAAAAGTGACTTTCCCATCATGCATAATTCTTCCCAAACAATAGGGATCTTCGTCTAAATGGGGCCCATTTTTGTGTAAAATATCAACTTGATCCATCAAAGATTCTGGACCGTAGCGTGGTAACAAGCAATGCTAACACACGCACCCACCCACCCACCCACACACACACAGACATCATCGTAAAAACTTCATAAAACGACTTCTGGGACCTCAAAACATGTAATTCCGTCAAAATCTCGAGATCGAATTTTTTCATGATCACTATACTTTACTTATAGTAAAGTAAAAATGATAGATTGGTTATTTTAGGAGAAGTTTTTTTAAATAAAATATATTGTAACTAATTCGGCAGGTATTTACATGGGAAAGTTAATATTTAGTCCTTTTTACTGACCAAACATTTATGAATATTATCTGATATGGTGTGTTTATTTACACAGTAATAAGAAAAAGTTATGATTTACTTGGCATTAAAGTTTATTTTCTTATTTACTTTACATAAAAAGCTATAATTACATGATAAAAATTATATGATTTAAACTAATATCTTAAGATTATTAAATACAAAATTACCTAAAATAAAGAAAAATATATGTTTATATTTTGATATGTAGTACTTTATAGTACTATAAAGTGTCTGCCTGTTATTTTTAAAAAAAAATAGAGGGTTCTTTTTGTATGCAATGATTATTTATATGCCAAAATTTCATTACGATCAATCAAAATCTGAAACCACAGCCTGTTTTCAAGTTAAATGGCACTCCCCTCATACAGGCACACACAAGCACACACATGCATATACACACATGGACATACACACACGCACAAGCCAAAAAAGGAGGAATATCTGAAAAATAGAAAATTGGGAAAACATGGTCATTTTCAAAAAGAAAAGTTCAAATGACAAATGATATGGTTATCACTACATTTGTGCGTCATAAACACTATGCACTTCATAAAGAGTTAACATAGAATTCAGTCCTCAAAACTTCAAATTATTTCAAAGTTATCGCATTAAAGCTATCAGTTGCTTACTATTGCAAATCTTATGAATTGTTAAAAAGATTTTTGTTCATGAATACTAGCTTTATGATCAAGTAAAATTAAATTAGTGCTTTAAAGTAACTTGCGATTAATTATCAGATTAGTATGTTACAGAATTCAGTTTTTAATTTTCGTCTCAGTTTTAATTATCCAGTTTTATAAAAAGATTTTTTTTTTTTTTAGAAATATATTTTTAGTAGAAGGCTACTTAACCATTACTGCAATTATTGTTAAAGAACTCTAAGTCTGGAATTTTAATTAAACTCTGTGAGTAGGTAATTTATTGTAAGAAAGGTTAGTTGTTTTAATTCATATAACCCGAATATTAGGCAATTTGAATTTAAAGAGGATATTACGTGGAAAACAAACTAAAGCTACACAATACTGCATAACTTAATACTAAACCGGCAACATTAATAATCAAACAGACAGGTTTGGCCTTTGCCTCTAACTCCCGTAACCTCTATTACTTCCCAACTTTATCGAAACTATAGGCATAAATAATATACCCAGTATGTAATTTAGATCGTTAACCCGTAAATATCATAATAAACATAACTCTACAATCAAAGAAACCACTACAAATATATAACAAAATAAATATTGCATTATTTTGAAGACTTCCGCAGTAGTTTTGTCTCAATGGTGTAGACAAGTTTATAAAACTAGATTTTATCGTTCTATTATCAATTTTTAAATTATCAAGCAACTTATTGGGTGAATGTAACAAGTACACTGGGAATCTTGATCTTTTTTGAAGTCGTCGTCAGGTGAGTAAAGAGAGAAACAACCAATGCATTGTAGGTTGCTAAACGACACTATGCTAATCTTAGATACACCTTTCTTTATTGCTCTAATAACACTTTCACGAAATTTGAAACTGTATCTGTATAATTTATATGAATGAAGAGAGTGAAATCAGTTTTTTTAAAAAATTATTTTTTATATTTCAATCCAAATTGTTAAGAATCCAAATATTTACTTTTAACAAATAAGATGAAATAGTTGTCGTTTTTGACGACAAACTTGCATCAGGTTGTTATTTGATCGAAATGTTTAGTGAAACTAGGAAAGCTTATTCGGTTTTTTCGTTCGAGAAATGGCATCTAATGTCCACAGTCATCTGAAAATAGTAATTATAATGAAAACCAAAGAAGTGATGGATGTGAGAGTTAGTTTAAAAAAATAGAAACTGTCAATTTATTTTCAGTTAGTTAACCTTTTCTTTAATTGCGGTATTCTGTATATGACACGTCAATGTCTAGCTATGGCCGTCGATATTTCATTGCTCACTATGGCTGACCTGGAGCTTCTTCCTCACTATCTTATTGAAACAAAACGGTTAGTCACAGATAATCAAAATACTCCTTTAGGATTCAAATGTAATAATATTTACGTACTTATCAGTCTAACTTGAAGTACTTTCTGCCTGAATGTGAATAATTCTACCTGATATACTGTATACGTTAGGAATGTGACTCGCACACAAAACATGTTTAAGGTGGGCTCAAACACTAAAGAATATGTCTGTTACAATATCTCAAATACAATTTTTTATGCCTCTTTAAGTTTCCATTCTCTGCTAATCAATGAATCTATACATCTTTACAAAACCTATGTGGGTCATCATTTTTTCATTCAAAAATCTGTTAAAATTTTGGAGGAAACATAAAAATTAAAAAAAAATTTGGTGTGACAAAGGAAATATTAACTAATTAGAAGAAATATATATGATGGTTTAGATTTCGCATGACTGCTGTTTTAGTTTTTTTTTATAAAGCGCATTTTTTATTGAATATTAATATCTTGATTTATTGCCGTTGCTTTATTTAAAAGTAGAGGTATGGGGGCTATGCATGAAATCAAATATCTGACAAACGAAGCTCGATCTTGGCAGCTCACGTCCCTGTTTTGATGTAATTTTTCCATGACAGTTGACATAATTTATGGGGAATTTCACCAGTGTTCCCTGGATTTTCTTCTTTGAGCTTCTCAATTGTTTATAGCTCAGCTTTGATTTCATTCGATCCTCAATACGAGGATAATCATTGTTTTTTTGATTATGTTAAATTATTGTTTGATTATGTAGAATTGATTATGTTAAATTACTTACTACATCAAAAATCCATTCGGTTTAATAATTTTATTGGAACATTTTATCAAATCTGTACATTTGGAAAAAATTAACTTGGAATGTGAATCAATCTAATATGTACACTTTTAATGCTTATTCTGTAACCTTTCTATAAAATAGTGCATACTCGTACATATTTGTAAGTATAACAATGATCAAATCACAATAAGAAACGGGGAAAAAAAGACTAATATTTTTCAACCGTAACAAGCGGTCTTCGTCAGTCAAACCACAGTATGAAATGTAAAAAAAGACTAAGCTCTTTCACCTATAACATTGTGAATGATGAAGTCTTCATCAGAACATTGATTGTTATTTCACGTGCTTATTGTAAAATCTCGTTATTATATGCAAGTATATACACTCACGTTAGTAGGCACGACTGTATGCATATATTCACGGCCACACAGTCCCCCCCACGACCATCACACACACATACGAAAATGTTGAAGTGATCCGATCCCTCACCGTGATTTACGATTGAATTATTTCCACAATTTGAGAGCTCTTTCTGCCATTCCTCCCACTAATATTTTTATTGCCCTAACCGAATTTTCTCCTGAAACGAAAAGACTTCCGTTTCAAATGAATGATATCTATTCCCCACAACAAGGACACTATAATTGGACCTTCTTTCTTTAATTAGTTAATGGCTAAATTAATTCAACATTTTCTTTTTAAATAGTTAGGTTCGTCTTCGTTCCTATACTCAAAACATTGACAATATCTTCTTCATTTTGTCCATGATGAACATAAGTGAGAACTCATTCTACTTCTGTTCTACGAGTAAAACAACTTCTCTCTACTCCTTTCTTCCATTGCTGTTACCCATGAAGTCCCCAATAGTCACTTGAACTATTCAAAATATTTCACTGTCGGTAAGTGAAGTTCGACAGATTTTAACCTTTTCTACCGACTTAAAAAAACTATTCAGTTCATGCAACAACTTTCACCTTACTGTAAAATCAGTGATTTCATATAGAAATAAAAGAGTACACACTATTTATAATGTAAATTTTTACTACAAACATAACAATTTTTATCAACCAGTTGTTCTCAGCTAATCCCAGTGATACCACCCAAGTCTAAAACAAAACTTTGCTTACAAACTGTTTCATTTCAACATCAATTGGTCCCATGAATTATGTATGTCTCTCTGTTACTATATTTATATAATAATAGATTACTTGAACAGTTACTATTGAATTAATAGATAAGTATGTGCCCTGGATTTTGCGTAGAAGAACTCCAAATATAATATTCAATTGGCTTAGAGAGATCTTATTCCTTCTTTCAATAATTCTAAGGATAAATTTATTGATAACGATAAGAAATATTCCCAATATTCTTCAAGTTTTTTTTTTTAAACATGATACAAGTATTCAGGTTTTGATCTTTCTTTAGTGGAAAAATAACTGATAATTTAGATTAAGATTCGTAAACAAGTAACTAAAAAAGGAAATAATAAGCATAAATACAACTTAAAGCAATCACAAATTAATATATAAATGGAAATAGTAAACAAAATTAAAATAAATGAATAATAGTTTTCCGGTTAGAACCAGAATGTGACTGTGCCACTAGGAACCAAATGTGGGATTCTTGAGGCAGCTTATCTATTATTTGAGATACCTGTTTCAGAATTTCGATATTAAACATTCACTAAAGCAAGAGACTGGAAATTGGCGTGAATTGCAACGGGAAGGCTAAACTCCTCTGTCCTCTCCATCAACCGAAGATCTGTCATTATTCATGCAAAGCATTAACAGGGTGTCTGATAAATACATCACAAGAGTCAGTTCAACCCGTCACACTGTCGCTAGTAGTGCACAATGAAGGAAGAAGAGTGTATCTAAAGTAAATATATATATTTATATAAAACTTTAAAGTTAGAAACACAAAAGAAAGATTGACACTAATCTCTAAAATGTTTGTATTTCGCCATTCTCAAGAGAGATCCTTCACTTCTTCACCATTGTCTTTTCTACTATTCTCCTGAAAACTGAGGAATTCCCAAATTATGAAGAAATATTATATTCTATTATTTTTTTCCTAAGCTAAAGATTAATTTATTTGTGTATTTGAGCATTTTTTTTACATTGAAAGTATATATATATATATATATATATATATATATATATATATATATTATGTATATATTAGTGTATTTCGGCAGCAATCTTAGAAGCTCTGTACACTAAAGACTTGTTACCTAGTTTAAATGTACAAAGTAATGACTTCAATGTAATTCCTAGTTTTAAGAATATAGATAATTTTTTTAAATTAGTAAGAAAGGAAGTTGAGAAAGGACCCGCACTCACCCCTACTCCATCCCAACCAACCACCAACTTTCACTTCGACAGAATAGGGGTGTTCAGTTGGCATTTAAACGCCAAAGTAGTTAGTAATATGTATATTTAGTTAATATAAGTAGTTTAAGAACCTGACGATGACCTATGGGGCCGAAAGCTTGTTATTCAGTTTAATCTAGTGTAGTGATTAATTAAATATAGTTATCCCCATTGAAGTGTTTATTTAGTGTTTTAGCCTCCTGAATGTCTTATGCTAGCTTGCTTTGGCAATTATCACCTGCTCAAAGAAAATTGTAAGAAAAATAGATGCTATAAGTAGGAAAATCGTGAATGCAGAATCTGCTATCAAATTCAATAATATATATATATATATATATATATATATATATATATATAAAAGTATATATAATAAGTATATATATATATATTTATTTCTTTATTTACTCTTCTTTATATAATCTAGGAGGTCTCAGAGCTTATTTTTCTTCATTCTGATTCTTCCTACGACATTTTGTCTCATATACATATCTTAGGTGTTGCTGGTCTGAATACTGGGCGGTGACTGAGTGTCGGCTTGGCGAGTAGCTGGTGGTTGGGGGTTTCACGCACACTGCAGCTACTAGGTGACCAACCACCAGCTACTCGCCAAGCCGACACTCAGTCACCGCCCAGTATTCAGACCAGCAACACCTAAGATATGTATATGAGACAAAATGAGGTAGGAAGAATCAGAATGAAGAAAAATAAGCTCTGAGACCTCCTAGAAATATATATATATATATATATATATATATATATATATATATATATATATACATATATATATACATATATATATAAACCAGAATTTAAAAAAGAACACATAGAAAGGAAACCACTGAATTCACTACTATATTTCGATGTGCTCGTCTTCAGGAAAAGAAGTGAATCGCTCCAAAGGCTGATAACGACTGACTTGGCGTTCGAACTGAAGCACTCAAACAGTGTAGCCAACTTTCGGAGGAAAGGTAGACAAGGATATATATATATATATATATATATATATATATATAATAACTAATTTTAGTGATATATATTTCTGAATAAGTTTTTCAATCATTTTTTTTTTTAGCAATATAATACCAAGTCACTCTTATTACTTCCTCTATAACATAAATAAATTCCCTTCTCGAAGTGTTTCAACTGTTCATCTGGTGATCAAACTAGCATTTGATTCAGATATTTTTAAAAGATTCAGCTGTTTTATGCATCATTAGTCTCCCAAATAGTGATGTTTGAGTCAATTATATGTAGCATTGTGAGTGAGTGGGGTTTACAGTATCAATGTCAAAAAAAAAAATATTTTTAATCACAATTACAATAATGCTATACTACTTTAACATAAACAATTCAAGAAATGAACTGAATTCACCTCCATATATACTATTGGTATTGACTATGTGACTTCTGTAATTGATTAATGGAGGTTTAATCATTTTTAAAACAAATAATTTCTAGCATTGTGTGATTGGTTTGGAGTATGTGTGTGTCTATGTAAGTACGTGTTTTTGTATATTTTTTTCATAAAACATGATTCTATTAAAAAAATTGCTTTTTATGTCTTTAAAAACATTAATAAGTGATATATATATAATGATAAAAGTATCGACCGTGAAAATAGAAACAGGATGAAATTTATCAGGACTCAGTTAGTTCTGGTTCAATTCAAACTTTCAATATTGATGTTTTGGTTTTTATATACAACATTTTTCAAAAGCCTACAAAACAGGGTATATTTAAGAAATAAAACAAATATTCAAGAGAGAAGGAAATCGTAAAAAGTCAAAAAAATACAACATGGAAATAGATAGCAATTTTAGTCAACAAGTAAATGAGACTAAACAGAAATGTGTACTGTTTTGAAACAGAAAAGTTAACTATTACATTAGATATTTTTTTAAAATTTGGATTTCAACAACCGTCAAGTTTGAATAAACAAATACGTGACACCGAACTGCAACCAAGCAAGACCACATTTCACCGGACAAAAAACAAAAAGTACGAGAATTAAACCATATACGTTGAAAGGATCAACAATATTTAACTTAAGAACCCGAATAATTAATATTTAATTTTGGAGTATCACTCCTGTAATTAATGAATCACAACTATGTGCAACTAATGGATTGGCATTAATTTTCCTTTTCCTTATATAATATGTGTACTAATAATTTTTTTTTTAAGAAACAATTATATAATAAACTTTTTTAGAATCTTTGCACTTTACTAAACATTTAACATTATTAAATTGTTTTTCTTTTCTGTTTCAAAATGTTATATTTGACTAAGTTCTCTCAATTACAGGGATATCAGAAATTGCTATGGTATTTAAATGTTGACATTTTTTGCCTTTTTATATATGTGTTTAGTTTTTCAATGTTTTTGTCATACCTATATTTCCTTTTTTTTAGGCCTATCAAAATGGTTTTAAATAAAAACCAAAAGGTATGTTTTGAAAGTTATATTTGAAGCTGAAGAACTAACCGAGTTCTATAAATTTGATCTTATATGTATACAGATAATTATAAATTGGCAACAGACTTTCTTGCGGGCATATTTTGTTAAAACGCTCACCAACTTCTGCATTCACAACTATTTTAATGAGATATTCTATTTTTCACATATCCTTAGTTATTAGATATAAAACTAGAATAAATCAGCATAACTTGTAAATTTTGAAACTGTTGTGCACTTTATATTCCACAACAAGTTTTACATACCATTATATTGAAAATTATTGGTTGAATTGTTCTGTGTAATTTATTACTTGAAAACGTTAGTATTTCAAATTACTAAATAACTTACTTGTGCATACTAAAAATAAGGACGTATTTAACTATGCAAACAACATATTGTAAAAATATTTACCTGATATGTTATCAGTTAAAGGCTAAAGAAGTATTAAATCTATGTGATAAATAAATATTTTATAGGAAATAATGCGTCGCGATAACTTAACTTTAAACATAGTGTAATGAAGTATAAAAAGTTTAAAAGCCTTTGTTATTAAGCAGGATTCAAAGGAAGAGGATAATTTGGTTGCTTATCTTGAAGAGGAGGGTGATAAAGTTCTTGGGAGCCATATAAAAGATAAGAGCTTTGGTAGCAAGCATAGTAAATAGTAGGCTGCATTTGTCTCGGAATATTCAAATGAAGTTAAACTTGTGTATCTTTTTATGTGTCTTTTAAGAAAAACAAGAGAGGTTAGGCAATGCTTAACAAAGAATATTTAACTCAAGCCTATTAATAAATATAACTTCATTGATTATCATGTCATGTTAAAATTTCTAAATACTTAGAAAATCATTACAACTATATATTGTAATTGTAAATTTTGTTCTTTTAAGATTTAATAATAAGAACTTATAATCATAGAAATCATAAAGATCTATGATTTGACTGATATTGGTCCACTCTGAGATTTCTTTATATTTTGGTTTCCCATAAAAGATCTTTAGTCTTCTACTCTTAACTTTACTTAATTTTACTTAATTAGCAAACTTTTTCAATATTAATTCATATAATAGTTACTGAACCGAAACGAAGGTAATTACATAACACAAATTCGATGTGAACACAAGAAACTTAACAGGAAAAAACAAATACATACTATAGTCTATATTATAAACGTTTTTTCGTCCAAATATTAATATTGATATTTGTCTATACTTTAATGAATTTACTTGTTTTGAGGTTGTTGAATCAATTATTGAAGTGTACGTATATTATTTAAACTATATTCACAAAAAGAACACACAGAAATGAAACAGAAACCCACAACTATTTTTCGAAGGCCTCGTATAAAGTAAATGGTACAAAATAAATTAGTCAAAGAGAGGCGTGCATACCCAAGGATGAATGTCTGTGCTACAAGTGAAATGAAATAGAAACCCACGACTATTTTTCGAAGGCCTCGTATAAAGTAAATGGTACAAAATAAATTAGTTAAAGAGAGGCGTGCATACCCAAGGTTGAATGTCTGTGCTACAAGTGAAATGAAATAGAAACCCACGACTATTTTTCGAAGGCCTCGTATAAAGTAAATGGTACAAAATAAATTAGTTAAAGAGAGGCGTGCATACCCAAGGATGAATGTCTGAGCTACAAGTGAAATGAAATAGAAACCCACGACTATTTTTCGAAGGCCTCGTATAAAGTAAATGGTACAAAATAAATTAGTTAAAGAGAGGCGTGCATACCCAAGGATGAATGTCTGTGCTACAAGTGAAATGAAATAGAAACCCACGACTATTTTTCGAAGGCCTCGTATAAAGTAAATGGTACAAAATAAATTAGTTAAAGAGAGGCGTGCATACCCAAGGTTGAATGTCTGTGCTACAAGTGAAATGAAATAGAAACCCACGACTATTTTTCGAAGGCCTCGTATAAAGTAAATGGTACAAAATAAATTAGTTAAAGAGAGGCGTGCATACCCAAGGTTGAATGTCTGTGCTACAAGTGAAATGAAATAGAAACCCACGACTATTTTTCGAAGGCCTCGTATAAAGTAAATGGTACAAAATAAATTAGTTAAAGAGAGGCGTGCATACCCAAGGTTGAATGTCTGAGCTACAAGTGAAATGAAATAGAAACCCACGACTATTTTTCGAAGGCCTCGTATAAAGTAAATGGTACAAAATAAATTAGTTAAAGAGAGGCGTGCATACCCAAGGATGAATGTCTGTGCTACAAGTGAAATGAAATAGAAACCCACGACTATTTTTCGAAGGCCTCGTATAAAGTAAATGGTACAAAATAAATTAGTTAAAGAGAGACGTGCATACCCAAGGATGAATGTCTGTGCTACAATTGAAATGAAATAGAAACCCACGACTATTTTTCGAAGGCCTCGTATAAAGTAAATGGTACAAAATAAATTAGTTAAAGAGAGGCGTGCATACCCAAGGTTGAATGTCTGAGCTACAAGTGAAATGAAATAGAGACCCAGAACTATTTTTCGAAGGCCTCGTATAAAGTAAATGGTACAAAATAAATTAGTTAAAGAGAGGCGTGCATACCCAAGGTTGAATGTCTGAGCTACAAGTGAAATGAAATAGAGACCCAGAACTATTTTTCGAAGGCCTCGTATAAAGTAAATGGTACAAAATAAATTAGTTAAAGAGAGGCGTGCATACCCAAGGTTGAATGTCTGAGCTACAAGTGAAATGAAATAGAAACCCACAACTATTTTTCGAAGGCCTCGTATAAAGTAAATGGTACAAAATAAATTAGTTAAAGAGAGACGTGCATACCCAAGGATGAATGTCTGTGCTACAATTGAAATGAAATAGAAACCCACGACTATTTTTCGAAGGCCTCGTATAAAGTAAATGGTACAAAATAAATTAGTTAAAGAGAGGCGTGCATACCCAAGGTTGAATGTCTGAGCTACAAGTGAAATGAAATAGAGACCCAGAACTATTTTTCGAAGGCCTCGTATAAAGTAAATGGTACAAAATAAATTAGTTAAAGAGAGGCGTGCATACCCAAGGTTGAATGTCTGAGCTACAAGTGAAATGAAATAGGATGGAAGTGGGTGTGGTATAGAGTGTAGATCAGTTTAATATTGGTCCATTTCTTTGTTATTTTTTCCCCTAATGGTTAGGCAGAAGCCTTTACAGTCGCTCTAAGACTAAGTATAGAAAATATATTACAAATATAACAGAGAACTATAATGAAATATGAACAAGAATTATCAGAATACTGAGGAAATATAACTTTTTTTTCTTGTTATATGAATAATTTAAGAAAAGTGGTGCATTTGCGGATTTGCTCATTGAGGCAAACGGAAGATTTATTGTGAAATTATTTGTTAATTTCGATTCCAGAATAGACATTTTGCGAAATTAATTGTATGTAATATTTCTATCTTTTGATCTGGATCAAATTTGTGACTATTTGTATATCAAAATGTTTAGGAAAATGAGAAATGGATTGGTTATTGTTGTGGCATTTGATTTTGTGTTTTACTTCTTGTTGTTTATATTATTATGTTTTTACAGGTTAAGACTATTTCATTAACTTTTTTACCCTTATATATATATTCTAGAAATGAATTCGAAATTAAAAAGACTATTCCTTTCCTAGTCTTTTTCTAATGACTTACTATATTTGTAAATATCAGTGGCAGTAATTGTTTGTTTCTTTTTACATATTAATTGTATTTTGTTCAACCATCTGCATATTGTTCTTGTTGTTTTAAATTATAAACATGAGGAGTTTTATAAATGTTTACAAACAAAGCACACCTAATTAGGTTCCAAATATAGCAATGGTAAACTCACATGGTCAGGAAAGTTTTGATGGGCAGCGATAGTGTAGACCGGTGATGAGGGTTGTTTCTTCGAACATCTACGAAGTAGTGGAGTTAAAGATGATAGCAGTGGTCGGTACCTCATGACAGCTGACTACCTGAACAGACAAACGTATCAACGAATAGCAAACCGAAAAGATACTAGTGCTCTAACTCGAACCATCTGACTCAACCCACCATAGGACTAAATTACTCCAAATACTGGTTAATTTGCATATGTATTACGGGACATTTCGAGTCAAGGACTATTCTTTGTAATTATGTAAATTACTAACGGATTCATAACAAGCAACTTCAACATTGATTTAATTGCCTGTCAAATTGTATAGTTGGATAGAAATTATAACTTGTAACTAAATGTAGAACGTTGGGAAATGTCATTAACGGTAACAAAAAGAATCTGATAGTACAGATAAATTAAATATTAAATGTTTTATTAAACCTCCGATTCAAAAAACCTACTTCGTCTGAGCATTCTATTAAAAATATTAAGTTAAAAATACCACTTGATTTGTACGCAAATTATTAATAAAAATCTGGAGTGGCCTACACTCAACTTTACCATTAGTAAACATCATATCAGACTAGTTGACAACAAACTGATTTATGTCAATGTCAATAACATATGATTTGATTACATATGGCTATATTTATACGCTCGGAGCACATACCTGCATAGTGTACATCACTGTTTTAAATAAATTCATTCAACTTCAGATTAAATTGCTTTAATAACCATCATAAAAGTACTAAAAAAATATTCCTCACTTCTGTAGTTATAGCTATGATTTATTTAGTTATAAGTAAAAAAAAATATAGTTTCCAAGATTTTAGGAAAGGCTTTTTGCTAGTGATAGGCTGGCATGTGTTTTAAGGTTTCTATGTCTTCTAGACAGAGAGTATGCATTCTTCATATGATGTCAAATATACACATTCGCAGTACTTAACTAGACAACTTTCAAGTAGATGTTTTATATATATTTTTAAAATCTCTCTTTAAAGATATAGTATTTTTTACTAATGTAACATCAGTTAGAATAAGTTTTGTAGTAAATTAGACCTGGTTGTTCGAACTATTTTTTAATTAGTTTCTTCAATCAAAACAATACAATGGATCAGTTTGTCATTAGCGACTTTGATGTTACATTTTCTTATAGTAAAGTTGAAAGTAGGCTACTCCAAACTTTTTTCTTACTATTAATATGAATTTTATCCAATTTTGTATTTATATAAGTGCAATGAGTAAAATGAGTAAAAATTTGTATAATACTTTCAAGAGAAGAACTTAACCAATTTTCGTATACGTAAAACTCAGAATGTTTTACATATCATTCGTATTGGAATACAAATTATTCCTATAATTATTCCTAAGTATTAAAATATCTAAGGGGTTTTTGTTTTGGTTGCGTCTGTGTTTATTATCTAAAATGTCTTTCAATGAGTTTGATAATTAGGGCAATAAATACACTTGTTGTGTTATGTATATTCAGTTTCAGCTTGTATATCAAATAACGATAAAAATTATAGTTGCCTAATTAAAAAAGAAGTACTTTGTTTTTGAGGTTCATATTTAAATTAAATCAGGTAATCACTGAATATTGCCTACCAGCTGGCCATTTATTAATCTCATCAGTGAGGAATTCAGAGGAGCACTCTCTTAACGACCTCAAAAACATTTCTAAAAACAGCAATTTTAACATTTCATGGATGCAAAGAATAAAAATGGACTTACATAAGTACATTAGTTTTACCGTATCACGAGTCATTCCTAGGTGTGCGAGTAAACTTCATTTTAATAAAGTTTTTTTGTAATCATGATAATAAAGGCAATATGTTAATAAAAAAAAAACTCTCCCAGGAAACTAGAGTTTAGTGGTAAAATCTCGTACAAAAGTTGCCATAAAATGGTGGTCAAACTAGTAAAACATTTAAAGACACGCATAAACAACACAAATACAACGTAAATAGACAGAAAAAAAGTAGTGCCTTATTTTGAATTCGTGTTTTATATATGTATATATGTAACAAATTTTATTTATCACGAATCGGTCATTTTTCAAATCAATCTTTGAAGCCAACGTTTTGAATTAAAATTCGTATTTAGGAACTTCATATTAACCAGAAGTATGAAATTCCGAGAGTATGTGCATTAATCTATTACATTAGAGGCTTTAAACGAATAAATTTATGGATCCCAAACTGGAACACAAATTTCAGCTTAAATACAAACATTCTAAGGTAATATTATAAAGACACATTCCTTTCATTAATGTTATTTTATGTTGGGTAAACTAAATGGAATATTTCAATTTATAGGATTTGTTTGTTTTAAATATACTTGATTGTATATATAACTTGAATTGATGTTTTATTGCTTTATAGCATAAAATAAATTAAATTTTTCACTTTTAAATGTTTTATTTAATATACTACTTACTGTCAAGAATAAACTATGCGGTTATTCTTAATTAAGTACTGGTTGTATTTAAATTTCTTTCTAAAAATGATGCTATGCATATGCCTTATTATTATCATTCATTTATTTTAATGGGTATGAATGGTTTTAAGATAAAACTCTTATTCAACTTAATCAATTTGTTGTTAGTTTATATGTTGCTTAGTGATAATCAATTACGGTAAAAAAATTAAATATAAATTCTCATTATTAAATATAGTAATAAATATTTATTTAAAAAAAAGTAACAACAAACCTCACTTTTATATTATGACTCTTCCACATAGGAAAATAAAGATAGAGAAGAATGGAAGTGAGTTAGTTCAGTTTTATTTTTTGGATTTATTTATTTTATCAGCACTTTTGGAGCATTTGATGTATATATATCACAATACAAATGTCATATGTCATATTTTTGAACAGCTGTGGTTAGGATTAGAAAACAAAATAGTAAAAACTGGGAAACATGTCAGCCAAAATATTATATTCTACAAGTGATCTACTCGTAAAGTGCATTGGGCACTAACGATTTTTGTTTGGTTCACAGCCTGTTTTCTTCTCTGAGGGCCATTAAATCTTCGTCCTATCATATTGGTGTTTTTTCACTGTTTTTTGATATTATTTTACAAAAAATTATTATTGTTTGTCCAAAAGAGTTTGTTAGCCAGAATTAAAAAAGAATATATTAATTTATTCTTATAACCAATAAATCATAACCAATAATTATTCATTCGTAACCAATAAATTTAGTTATTATTGCTTCACATGTTATTCAATTCTGTAATTCATATAAACAATTTTCTATATACATATATAAGTGTGTGTGTGTGTGTGTGGTGTGTGTGTGTGTGTGTGTGTGTGTGTATGTGTGCATTCGGAAACAAACTAGAGAAACATACACAATAGATAAGCATACTTACAGTTCAAATTTTGCGGTTTAGCCATTATCAAGAAGAAAAAGAGGAAAGACAAAGTCTACTGACAGAATAACGGATTCAATCCAACAACTTAACAAACGTTACTACCGTGCTTACTTCTCTCTTCTTTCTTGCTGAAACTTTACGCTAAGTTTCGTAATATAAGTGTTTTATCCCTTGTATGTACTTTTACATTTATTTTTGTCCATTTTTATATTCTATCTAACAGTTAATATATTATTGAATATATTTAATATATATGCATTGAATATATATATTATGATTGTTATATATATTTGGGTTCGTAAAAAACAATAATGGATGTTTCATGAGGAGATAAGTGAGTGTATGGTGAAGATGTCTAGGAAAGAAGGTAACTTATAAAACCTTATAAAACCAAAAAATCGGCTATGACAGTTTGATTTTGAATATAGAAAATTAAACAAATCCTGATTTCATAATACACTTATTTGTATATGAGTATATATGTATATATACTCATATCTCTCTTCTTGATGATGAGACCATCCAAATATAGTAGTGAGCTTTTGTTTCATTTCTATGTGTTCTTTTTGTAAATATAGTTTATAAATATATATATATATATATACGTGTGTGTGTGTGTGTGTGTTTGTGTGTGTGTAAATATACTTTATTTATGTATATATAAAACTATAAAAAAAAAGAAAACACATGAACGAGAACACTTACTGGGATCAACATTTCGAACTGAAGTTCGTCATCAGGAAGAGAGTAGAAGGGAAGAAGAAGAGGTACGTGCGTTCAAGACTGTGGGTTCCAGGCAGTGACTGAACTCTCAGTCGCCTTCCACCCACAGCCTTGAACGCACGTATCTCTTCTTTTTTCCATCTACTCTCTTCCTGATTACGAACTTCAGTTCAAAATATTGATCCCAATAAGTGTTCTCGTTATTTAAATGTTGTTTTTTTCAGTGATTTATCTATCCGGTTTGGACTTTTTAGTAATTTCATTTATATGCAGGGTATTCCAAAATGGTTGACCCTATTCTAAATAGCCATATCTCGGAAACTACTTGCTGGATCATAATGAAACTAAATATATTTTATGTTGAAGGTCATAAGTTTTAATGGTTAAATTTACAAAGAAAAGCACAAATATTTGTTGGTTTTATGACAAATTCTCATAAATGTTCAGCGTCGCCTGTGACTCTGCACACGTCGAGTCGGTATTCGAGCTCCTCATGCCAAACTCGCTGTAGCATGTCTTCGGTAAAAGTTTCCAGTGCAGCTGTAATTCTTTGTTTCATTTCTTCAATGTTAGCTGGAAGGGAAGGTACGAAGACTAGTCCTTTCACATAACCCCAGAGGAAAAAATCACACGGAGAAAGGTCGGGTGATGGTGGTGACCATTTCAGAAGCAAATCGTCTTCTTCACTACCTCGACCAATCCATCTCTCTGGCAGAACCTCAGTGAGGTAGGCTCATACAGTGAGCTTCCAGTGAGGTGGAGCACCATCCTACTGAAAAATGAAACTTTCGTCTTCATTTTCTATGAGTTGATTAATTAGCCAATTTTGAAGCATTTGAAGATAAACATCTCCGTTCACATTTCCTTCGAAGGAAAATGGCCCATAAGCTTTTTTCTTGGATATTATACAAAGCACATTAACTTTTGGTGAGTCTCTCTCATGTTCCTATTGTGCCGTGAGGATTTTCTTTGCTCCAAATGCAAACATTATGTTTATTAACTTAGCCACTCGTATGAAACGTGGCTTCATCACTAAAAACTAGCCGATCATCGAAATCGTCCTCTTCGAGTTTATCTTGCATTTCAACACAAAATTCTTTACACACAAAAACTTGAAACGTTTCTACACAAGCTGTGAAAATTTGGGGTCATTCCAACGAAAATTGTCAATATTATTGGCCTACAAAATGGCCTACAAATTCCTAAACCATTTAGGAACTAGTGTTGACCGAACTAGTGTTTGTAAATAATTTTAACAAATATTATTCCTAATAATTATATTCTTTATTAATTATTATTAATAATAATACTTTTATATTATGGACTATTTTATCTAAAAAAAAAAATTGTTTTACATTTGTAAAATATTACTATGCGGACCGAAAAATTCTTCTGAGATACATACATTGCTTGAATGTTCAGTCAGGAGTAATAATATATTTTTACTATTGTCTATCTTATTTATGTTTTGGAGATAGATGTCTATCCACATTACAACCAAATCTGCTTTAAAAAAGACAAATCCGTTAAAAGAATCACTGAAATCAAAAATAACTAATGTAATATGATATGTGTATAAAGTGTAGAGTTGACTTCTAAGAAGGGAATAGAATATTTCAGGTTTAATGATCAAAAACCTGAAATTATATACTCAAAATTTTTATATTATTTTATTATATACTCAAAAAAGTTATGCCGTTTAATCAAACATAACGTGAATACAAATAATTAATATATAATAACTTTTGAATATTTTGAAATACTAAAAATTCTGTTTAATTATGAAGAGAAAAAGGAAATAAAACCTTAAATGAACATATTACGTCTTCACATAAACATTGAGTTTGAAAATTTTATATGGTATAGGGCCAGTATTGTATATGGTATATCAGCTAATATATTGATTATTTTTTAAAATACTAATTTTTAATAAACTGCTCTGTTTCAGAAATTAAATTCTCGATGAAAACTAAATTACATAATTTATAATTACCTTAGTTATTAAAGCCTTTCCAATTGTTATCATAATTGACCATTTCTAAGTTCATGAGGTAAATGACTACTGTTAATATATTCATTAAATAAAAATGCGAATATTTTGATAATTCCAAGTTAATTACAAGTTTGTTAATTACATGGTCGATTCTAAGTTCAAACTTGAAAGTATCGTTTGCAAACATATTGTACAGTCTAGGATTTCCTTTCTTTAGTTTACTGTCCACTATCCTTTTCTATGCAAGAAAACTTTCTTTACATTTGAGTTTTGCAGTTGTATGAATGGAAAAACCTGGATATTCAGCCTAAAGTGCATATTAAAGTCAATTACTAAGGCTTCACTGAAAAAGATAGATTATAGATTTTTATAAAATTTTAAGTTACTATTAACATGAAAATTTGTGATTTTTAAGAACTCTGGGTCAGAGGTAGCCCTAATTGGCAAAATGGAGATATCCATATTTAAATAAATGACTTAACTATTTTGAAGTATGAAATCCAGTTCTCATCGAGAATTTAATTTCTGAAAAAGAACAGTTTCATAAAAATTAGTATTTTAAAAAAATACCCATTATATTAACTGATATTTGGCTATCTTCCATTTTTCTATATCTTTTTTTTACTTTATTTTTTGGAAGAGTCATAATATAAAAGTAAAGTTTGTTGGTGCCTTTTTTTTAATGCATATTTATTACTATATTTAATAAACCGACTACGAATCAATTTGGCATATCTTTACTTATAATGCAGTAGGGAGTACACGAATCAGCTTCTTCTTTTATAAATATTTGTCACTAATTTAAAAATACAATGAAGTTCACATCAGATATTCTTCATTTAAAAATTGGTTAGCTAATAATTTTTGTAAGAGTTAATATTTTTACGCCTTTTCACACCTTCTATATAAGTCTAGAGAATATTTCAAATAATTTATTTATCATCTAATTTATTTGAAAACAAGTCACTTGATTAGCCAGGTTCACTTTAATCATTTCTGAATTTTGCCTTAGTCAACATTATTGGAATTCGGACAGCAAGTATCTGACATCATGCAAATGCAAAATCGACGGCTTATGTCCTCTGTAAAGATCTTCCTCTGAATATGCAGGAGATCATCCTTCGTGCATATGAAAAATGTACGATAATTTGATGAATTGAAGTAACTCCTTCCCAACACTTCATATTTTCATACGCTGTGTGTCAAGGGACACATTTAATATTCTGCCTACCCGACAAAACAATCCACTCCAGAAGTAATCTCATAGATGGAAAATTAATAGCTTTTGCTTTAATCGTTTATTTCTTACGAAACCTTATATTACGTTAACATATTAATCACTGTGCAACAAGTAGTTATTGTACAACTTCACACAAAAATGAACAAAAATATTATATGAATCAAATGATTTATTCTATTAACAAATTAAAAAAAATGAATCAACTTGACTTGCCAATTTTTATATCATCCTATTTGATTTATTTATGGCTTAATATGAAAAAATTTGTAAACACTGAAATTCTTAGAACCAGTATTTTATGAAAATAACTGATGTTTACAAAAGTGATGTTTACAAAATTCCAAGTATGTGATATTCTAAAAGGTTTTTTTCGAAATGATTTGGCGCTGAGTACTCTATGGGCCTGATCGACAGAAGAGTGCTTCTACGGAGAAGGCTCAAGGCAATCAAGGGGTGAGTTAGACAATATTTACTTTTCGTCCGTACCGAACAAAATAAAGAGTAGATTTTTGTGGAAAAACCAGAAAAACTTACTAAACGAAACACATAGATATTGCACTGCTCACTGAATATCAACGTCTTAGTCTCATTGTATAGACTAAGTTGGTAATAATTCACTATTATAACATCGGTAGAGTTTGTGCCTGAATTATTGTTAATAACAGGGCCATAGTCTTCAGCCATAAGCTAATACTCTCTTATGGTAATCTTGATCTGTTTTTTCTAAAATGAGTATACGCTTTTATTTTGTATTTAATTCTTAGTTTAATGTGCTGTTTAGGTTTCGCATTTTTTATCAATGCAGTCAGGGTAAAGTGAAATTGATGGGTTGCAGTTAGTTCTTACACAATCTTTGATAACAAATTTCTAGTTTAGCGAGAGGGCAAATATTTGTTCGTAATTAACCTTTCATAATTTTCCAGTTATTGATACAGCGTCACTGTCATGTAGTTATTGATCTTCATTTCAATTAAACAGCTGTTTAATGAAGTTATTTTTTTTCCAGTTTTCTTGGTGCATTTCTTCCGATCGTAGTTTTGAATCGTTTTGATATTGCTTTAGTCTAGAGTGATGCCACACAATATTGTTTCAAATTGAGGACCTTCCAGTCATTAAACTTGTAATGTATTTTCATCATTAGCTCAAATTAATTGTTTCAGTATTGATGCACTAAGATCTGTTAAAATATTGATTATTACAATGTGAAGGTAAAGCGTTATTTTTATTTCTCGCGTTCATAGATTATTTAGTGTCAAAATATATATATATTAACCAAACATAACAATTCTTAAGCAAATGTAATAGCCTATTTAACGTAAACCACTTAAATAAAGGAAGAAAATCACAAGACGTAAATAACTACAACTTGAAAAAAAAATTGAATATTTAACTAGTACCAGTAAAGAAGAAGTAAGTAATGAAATCGAACGAACAAAGAAATTTATAAGAATTCAGAATTAGTCAAGAAATGCCAACAACAGAAATATTTAATTAATTAATGGTATAAATAGAGACATTAAAGCCAACTAGATCGTATTACTGGAGAGAACCAAGTCTACAGAATAAATATTTTTTCAGACTTGTTACTAATCTTTTAAACAAATGATAAAACAGCAGGTGTCCGTTTTGGTGTAACAATTCATAGAGGAACTGTGCTGTTGAAAAAATGTGAAGAACGTCATTATGTTTTCTTAGCTCACAAGGTTTATATGCCTCCATTACAAGATAATGGAAACGAAGTCGAGGTGTTCTGGGATTGTTTTATATGATAACAGATACGGGGTTAAACAGGAAAAGTATCCAACGTCGAGTTGTACATTTATGAGACAGTCAGGTACAACTAAAGGATATAAAAACTATGAATTTTAATTGAAAGTTAGTATGAAAATTTCTGATGTCTCTTCAGAATCTAGCCAGTAAAAATAAGTTAACTCTTATGTCAGTGCTTCAATAAAACGAAATACATAGAAATGATGCAGTAACCGATTGAAAAAGCCAAAAGAAACCTTTTGCAGCCTGGAGCCTTATTGCTTAACAAACTCAGTTTCTTCAAAGATACAATTAATGGATGGGTTAATAGGGAGCAGATAACAGTCTGCTAGAACAACGGGGTTTAATTATGTCAAAAAAGGTCATTCCAACGAAACATTATTTGTAAAAATAGTGGGGGACTAGGTTAGCCCAGTAGTAACGTGCTCACTAGGCTAACATATAAAACGAGTTTAGGGACCTCAAAAAATGTAATTCCATCGGAATCTCAAAATCAAATTTGTTTCACGATCACTGTACTTTACTTATAGTAAATTAAAAATTGAAGCTAGAGTTATTATTCATTCAAAAAAATGAATAGAGAAAGTTACTATTACCCAAAAATATATGAGTTGTATTGAGTTATTGTTGTTTAGAAAGACACAAATAACATAAAATGAAACATTAAAATACTATAATTTAATGTTTATGAACTTGTTTATAAAGCTTAAGAACTTGTTGAATTGAGTGTGTAGGAGAAGATGAAATAATTAAAGATGGTATATTTTCAACGATTTCTTATTAAAACAAACGTTATTGAGAAACAGTTATAGTTAGAAAATGAAAAGGTCAATACACAAATTAAATTTAAGCAAACAATTTATCAAATTTGTTGGCAGTAAATTTAGTTTTGGTTATAATATTACTCGCTTTGGGAGATAGTCTGTACTCATTAGCATCGCTAGAATGAATGCTCCTTTTCACTTTACTATATGTAAAGTTTGGTAATTACGTCTAAATATTATGCCAATATGGTTACAAATTTAAGTATCTGAATGTCGATTGACTGTTTGTTCAAAAATTTCACTATATTATTATTCAAACAAAAATTATAGTTTGTTAATTATTTTAAACGATAACAATGTTAAAAAAAAGTAATTAAATATGCTTTAGTTTTGAGAGCTTTAATGGCAAAAAAATGCACAAGTAATGAGATTAATGAAGAACTCATTAATCAATTAATAAATTAATTAATTAATTAATTAATCAATTTTAACTGATGCAGCAAACGTTATTGTGTTAGTTGCAGTCATGCAATATTAGAATCTTTCTTTCTCCAGATATTTCCTTCTAACTTACTTATTCTTCACTCAATTGGGATAATATTTTTTATTAGATTACTTTTTTTCCACATTTGAAAAAAAAATTTTTATATTATATGCAAAGATAATTTTATTTGTGTTAAAAATAAATATATTTCCCTAAAAATATTTCTTTGATGGCGGTTTGTTACGGTATATTAACTAAAGAGTAGAATATTCATAGCATCCACCAAAAGTATTTCAAGGTGTTTTCTGCAATCTTATTGTGTTTATATTTTTTATGAATTATATATCATCGGAGCAGTTAATTTTAATTGTAATTCAAAAGAAGGCAATATGAGTTGATACAAAAGTATCAACCTTTTTAGATGAGAGTCTTTAAATTATATTTTCCTGATTGAATCAAATCAATATTAGACCACTTATCTTATAGCTATCTTGATTAATATTAACAAATATTTTTATTCATGCTAGCGATATAATAATATATATAAACATATCAATGATCAAACCACAATAAGAAATGGGAAAACAAGACTAAGATCTTTCTACCGTAACAATCGGTCTCCGTCAGAGTCAAAAACCCAACTGTGTTGGTTTGACGAAGACCGCTTGTTACGGTTGAAAGATCTTAGTCTTGTTTTCCCATTTCTTATTATGGTTTGATCATTGATTGTTGTTTCACGTGTTTATGTGAAATCTTTTTATATAAGCATATATATAACGATCCCTTAGATCACTCAACCCTCAGCTATGAATAAATAACATTAATCTTCTTAACTGTCTCTACTTTCCCTTTACAATAGAAAAAACATTTGAAAATCATTCTCGTCCAAAAAGACAACTCTACAAAAAAATTGAAGCATGCAGACAGTAAAAAGTGTGTTGTCTAGTTTATCTGCAAAATCAAATGTTATTGAGGAAGACGGAGAAACTTAACAAGAAGCAAGTTGCTTTAAATTATGGTTACATTTGTAGTAATATATATAACAAAATGTTAATATATATAAATATACATACAATACATATATAAAATATAAAATCACTTAGGAAAAAGGAAAACAATAGAAATAAATGCTCTGAGACCTTTCATTTTGTCATTAGAAAACAAACAAAGTAAAAACAAAAAAAGTAACGTGGTACATATAATAACAAATAACCCCATATGTTATATGCAACACATATATAATATATATATATATATATATATGTGTGTGTGTGTGTGTGTGTGTTATGTCAATCAATAATCAAACATTAATATCAAATGGTAAAAAAAGACTAAGATCTTTTAACTGTAACAAGCGATCTAAAAACTCAACTGAAACAATAGATGTAGAAACCTGACCTCTTGGTGAGGAGCTTAGAGGCGTGGAAGGGAAGAGTGGTATTTTGAAAGGGTGTAAAGTGCAGGAAGGTACAAAGGTTGAGACAGGGATGTTTGGGGAAACAGAGGAGTACAGTTAGAAATAGTAAAAAACTATCCACTAGCTGTCAGCTCTTCTGAGAAGAGACTATTGCCCTCGACATGAAAGAATCATGCTTGAAGAGCCCATTACTACTGTTTATAATATTTAATCCTATTAAATTTAATCAGAGAGGATTCGATAATATTTCTTAACAACATCGATTTTTCATAGGTAATAAATTTAACTCTTGTTCAATCAATGATGATTTTTATTTTTTATATGCAAGAATAAGGCGCTACTTTTTCCCTGTCTACTTACGTTGTATTGGTGTTGTTTTACATGTGCCTTTAAAGATTTGGCAGTTTGACCAATATAAATTATATGGCAATTTTTGCAGGGAATTTTATAAATACCACCGGACTCCAGTTCCCTGGGAGAGTTTTTTATTAACATATTGCCC
The DNA here is from genome assembly GCA_026182355.1 of Hermatobates lingyangjiaoensis. NCBI lineage: Eukaryota > Metazoa > Arthropoda > Insecta > Hemiptera > Hermatobatidae > Hermatobates > Hermatobates lingyangjiaoensis. The sequence goes on from JAPFBL010000015.1 coordinate 3,503,452, forward strand.
ACGTTATTATGATTAGAAAATACTATTTTAATATCATGTTTACTTTCAAACTTAGGAAGAGGTCCATGATTCATGATACGGTAAAACTATAGAATTTGAAAATGAACGAAGCTCTGTTGAAATATTAGAAAAAGTTTTTTTAGTACCCTTGAAAGCTAAATCAACATAAGAGGAGTAGTAGGTTAGGTTGCAGTGGCAGTCCCAGAAGGGAACACACCAAGCATTGGCCCTTTGTGATACCCACAATGAAGATTGATTCTACAGTGGAAGTCCTAAATTTGCCTAACTCAAATGTATTTAGAGTAGCGATCTTTAACGAGTACCTGACATCGTACAGGCTCGGGATGACGTTTTAACGTAACTTCTCCGAAGACGAGGTGCTCAATTTATTCACCTCCCGCGTGAATAAATCGAGGGCGAGGTGAGGATTGAACCCGGTCCTATCATTCAGAGGTAAGCACGTATACCACTGAGCTAGCCTGGCCCCCAAGAGGAGTAGTATTTTAGGGTAGTATGATAGGTAGTAGTATTTAGGTAGTAGTGTGATAGGGCAATTGACCTAATATTGTTAATCTCATCATTAAGAAATTCAGGGGAGCACATTCTTAACTTAAAAAAATATTTCAAAAAACCGGAATTTTAATATGTTTTGGATGGAAAGAATAAACGTAAACACAAGCAGGTACATTCGTAGGTTTTCTATATACAGTAAAGCGTAACTCTTTAGGTAATTTGTGGATCAGGACATCTAATATGGGTAAAATATAACTTGCTTCTTCTTATGTGAAAGATTTTTATGTGAAATCTTGTATATATATGTTATATAATGACATATAAAAAAACTATAATTTTTTTAAATAAAAGCTATAAGTGCTTTGGTTCATCGTTTTCGAAGAACTGGAATAGTATGGCTAGAATAATAGTTGGCATGGGTGTATTTCTGCATCTGTGAGTAACGGCTCACAGAAATATTTAAAATTAATATTTCTTAAAGAATGGAAGTTAAGCTCGACCAAAGTGAAGTAAATGTACAATTAGTTGACGTTTTAAATTAGGAAAACTGTGTCTGCAAGAGTTTTAATAGAAATATTTGAAATTTGTATCATTCTACATGGTACTTCATTCCTGTAAAAACTTTTATACAAATATACATTTTGATTTTATTAAAACCCGCATCAAGACTGAAACTTATGAGTGTTTATATGTTCAAAGAGTTGACAACAATTTATCGTGTTAATATTGTGGAATGGTATATTTTGAGGTCAACTATGCATTGGTGATAGTGGTAGCTGTTATTAATGGGGACTGTTAAGTGTGGTACAATGCAACCTCTAATATATTGTGTAACCATAATAAAATGGGTGCTATTCAACAATAAACCACTAAACACTATTAAAACATCACTTAATATAAAAGCTGGTAGTGTGGGCTTAGAAAGCAAAGAAGGAATGTATTAAAATTTATACATTTATCTTAAGCTGCTTGATTCATTCTAAATTCTTTGTTTTATAGTTTTATTAATTCAAATAATTGAAAAAAAATTACATTTTCAAAAACTTGGATATTACTTCAGCTCAAACAAAGTACTGGTTCAGTTTCGGGGGACAACGTGCTCAGAATTTTTTCATCTCCCAGGTGAAGAAATCGAGGGCCACAGTGAGAAAGGAACGCTGAATATGTCAGTCCACAGGTGAGCATGCAATCAACTGGGCTACTCCGGCTCCCAGTCAATATTTGTGAAAGTTCTTCCGGGGGATAACGTGCGATCTTTTTATCTCCCGGGTGGATAAATCGAGGGCCACAGTGAGAAAGGAACGCTGGATATGCCAGTCCATAGGTGAGCATACAATCCACTGCGCTACTCCGGCTCCCAGTCAATATTTGTGAAAGTTCTTCCAGGGGATAACGTTCGATCTTTTTATCTCCCGGGTGGATAAATCGAGGGCCACAGTGAGAAAGGAACGCTGGATATGCCAGTCCATAGGTGAGCATACAATCCACTGTGCTACTCCGGCTCCCAGTCAATATTTATGAAAGTTCTTCCGGGGGATAAGGTGCGATCTTTTTCATCTCCCGGGTGAAAAAATCTAGGGCCACAGTGAGAAAGGAACGCTAGATATACCACTCCACAGGTGAGCATAAAATCCACTGGGCTACTCCGGCTCCCAGTCAATATTTATGAATGTTATTCCGGGGGACAACGTGCTCAGAATTTTTTTGAACTCCCGTGAGAAGAAATCGAGGGCATAGTGAAAAAGGAACAGTCCAAAGGTGAACATGCAAGCCACTGGGCTATTCCGGCTCCCCAGCGATACAAAAGTAGACAAGAAAAGACCAAGGATCCTGAAGCATCAACTACCTCACTTATTTCTTTACATCTGTATAACATAGTTATGAATTTAGAAACTAATATATATAAAAAAAACTTACGTCAGACATATAACATCCACACCAGAAATGAAGAAATAGTTAATCATTCCTATAGAATTGTTGGATAAATAGAATTCTTAATTCTCATTACATACGGTTTCGATACCTACATTTACAGACATTTGTGATTTCGAAGGAGTAAAGCAATAACTTATTTATGATTCATTATCTATTGTAATATTGATTAAACCACCCATGGAAGGCATATGCGATCACCAATTGAAATACTAACCATGACGATTGATGCTTAACTCTATGATCTAATGGAAACCAATTGATTCAACATAGTTATGGCTGTGACAGCATTTATGCGTAAAAAAGACGAAAAATAGACAAATTAATAGTGCATTTATAAAATTAAACATATATATAATAAAATAGCAAATTAATAAAATATGTTTTCCTTAAATGTTCAATGTTGTTAAAGCGCCGTTATTAAAAGCAAGCAGCTTAATAAAGAAAATTATTGATTAATGGAATTGTAACTTGAATAAATGTAAGTAATTTCGTTTAATTAGTGGGTCACTTTTTTTTGTTATTGCAATGGTATAAAGGTCTTCTGGAACAACGTAGTTATTTTTTTTTTTATTTTTGAGATTCTTTTCTGAAACATTTTTTTTTTATTTTGTGTATTGTTTGATTTGAAAATAATTGTTAAATAATTATATCTTCCTAATTAAACACTACACAATATCTTATTTGCTTCATAATTAAAAATCCAAAATAAATAAAATTCAAATTAAATTCCATTAGTAATTCTGATTACTTCTTTTGTAAATTACATAATTCATTTTTCAAGTGAATGTAATATTTTTTGTATAATTATTTAAGAAATTCAATCCACCAAAAAAAAGTCCTTATTTGCTGAGCACGGCTTTAAAGAAAAGCTGCGTGCAAAAGCATGGGAGAAAAGATTGGGTTGCAAATTGACTTAGCTTTGCAATGGTTTCCATCAAGTTAATGAGACTGAGGAGATCTCACTGGCGAGGCGTTCAATGCCAGTGGCTTCCTTTCTCCAGTCTCACCTAACCAACAAGTAATGCTTTTTCACACTTTCAAACGTATTAAATTTCAATTACACTTTCTTCTTTTTGTTATAGAAATAAACATTCTTCAATTTAGGGAATAACGTCGTTTTTTCCTTAAATATAATTTAGTCATATTAATTGTAAAACAGTATACTTTCCTCAGATTAAAGCTATGATCACTCCTTAAATTAAATTCCTTTCTGTTTATTTTTTCCATTTAACTGCAACATTAATTTATCAAGAAGAGTTAAAATTGATTTTGCAAATGACAGTTAGTATAAACTGGTGATCCAGGCTAGTTTAGTGGCAACGTGCTCGCCTCTGGGACTGGTAGATCCGGGGTTCAATACCCACTCTGGCCCTCGACTTATCTTCGCGGGAAGTAAATAAATCTGAGCATGTCGTCCCTCAAAGAGAACGTTATGCTGTTGTTCCCGACCCTGTACCTGTTTTGGTTTATTGCCGTGTGCCTATGCTTTTCGGCTATACCACGGAATAAAACAGAGCAGATCGATGTTTTTAACGTGGTGCCCTTTTGCCATGCGGAAGGGATCGCAGCGGACCAATAAAGGTATTGCCGGAACCCCAAGCATGCCCAAGGTGGACCTCGCGGAGGCGGGCATCCACGACTGACATCACGCATTTATTCTGTTACGAATTATGTAATCATAATAATCATAATCGTAAGTCATATTACATACACTCTTAGTACATTCACTCACCTATACGCATAGGTTGTTGGTTCGGAGTGCCAGTACTTTTTTCTTGCGGCCTATCTTATATAAGAATTTCAAGATGGCGGTCTTATACTTCTCTTGGAACGCCACACAATACAAATCTTCTACCTTTCGACCCACCTCCATTTCTAGTTCGAATCTTGGGATTGTATATAATTGGCAATCTTCAATTATATGCTGCACAGTCTCAGAGGCGCCGCCGCATGGGCACGTGGGATTCTCTAACTTTTTGAAGCGAAAGAAGTAGCTCCTGAAATCCCCGTGTCCTGCGATGAAGTTGCTTCTAGTGTCCTACAGTGAAACATTGAGAGTTGGTGTACTATTATTGCATGCAAGCGTTTCCTAAAATTTCAACATGGAAAGATTGCATCTGATGTCTATTAGATAGTTTGAAAGAACCTTAAAATTATATACCTTAATCCAAGGAGAGCTTGGTATATGTGTTATACACACATAGTCTGTTATATATCTTGAATTCAAGTATAAAGTTCGAATTATGGGTTTGTAGCATCTGCTAGTGTTCTGCTAATATAGTATAGAGTTAGAGAATTGCTAAGTTTCAATCAATTTTTGATCTTGAATTAGAAACCTATGTATCAGCACAAATAATAACAAAACAAAAAAAAATAATTACGACATCACACTAATACCGAACAATAAATGCCTCAGTAAATATCCAATTGTATTATTGTGCATGTTGTATTTAAACACATTCCCAAGATTTACATATTTGTTTTAGTATCCTTTCGTCATTTTTCTTTTGGTTTTAAACCCAAAAAGGGAACAGATAAATCGAAATATCGTATCTGAATGATAGCCAACATACACAGGAAAAACTAGCCTAACCATGATTTTCAAGGACTGTATATATGATAATAATAATAAGACTTCATTCTTCAACAAACAAATACACACAGAATAGTTATTCATGTAACAATCATTTCTGTGGCCATTTTTGGACAATCCTTAACAATTTACAAACAATTAAAACACCTAAACTATACCTACTATTTGATAAAATAAACATTTAAAAGAGTTAAAAAAGTCATTTGTTGTTGTTAAACTTTGTTAAACATGGATTTTGAGGGATATCACTAATTATATTAGTTTCTTGATAGAGTGAGACTTATTTCGTGACCCTTATAAAATTAAATTTTTAAATTAAGTAATTCAATTCAAACAAAATGAATATCATATATTTATTTCATAGTATATATACACAACTTGAAATTATTAATGTTTTGATATTCATATTCTATGACTACAAGTGGTATATATTTTAGATAATAGTAATTTCTTTCTCTTTCCTAACAATATAATAAAAAATATTTCTAAACATTTTACAATTGAATATATAATGATAATTTTCTTAAAAAAACAGAAAATAAAAAAAAGAAAGAAAATTGAAATCATTAAAAACTTAACACGCCTTCAGGAAAAATAAATTAATGACTTGTATTTCAGTGTCTGTTTAACCCTTTATATATTCAAAATTAAAACTATAGTCACAAATAAATCGTCCAAGTGAACAATTCGATTAATTTCCTCATAAGAGCTCAAGTCCTACTTTTAGCAAACAATTTTTTCTTAATCTTTTATCGGACTTGCAAAACAATTTTTATTTTATATATATTGCAAAGAAAGTATTTAATGGAAAGATAGCAAAATACTACTACTTTTTATAATGATATAAATTTAGTTGATGCGCAGAGAATTGTAGCTTTGCTTTTAGCATTATAGTAGAAAATATCAAAAATAAACCAGAGGTAATGAAACAAACGTATAAATGATAAAATACTTTTATGCAATATTCATCCTATGCAAGATGTTTAATGCACCAACTAGGTATGTAAGTTGGCATACTTCGTTAAATGCCAATCACGTTCTTATATCTATAGTAGGATGAAATATTTTTTTAAAAAAAAATTGTTCCTACTCTGAATCTTACTACACCATTCTTGAAAATGGTAACGTGACGAAGTATGTAAAGTTGATTTATTAGCATGTTAGTGAAATAACAGTTTCAATAGCTCACTTCAATTCAAAGTATGTTCTGTTCTAATTGTATTAAAACTTTGTATTATAAATAGTACTTACAAAGTATGGTTTCTTTGATGTACTACAACAAATCACTCAAATAAATAGCACTTTTAATTGAGGAATGCACACTGCACTGCAATAGCTGCGTTTGAAGGATATTTATGAGAGCAACGTAAAAAAGATATCGTGAATTAGTGACCCTTAAATTTCATTGATAGTGTATCGTTTCGTATCTGTCCGTGAATTACTAATGACGTTGAACCTTGGATAAACATTAAACAAGTTTAATTGGTCAGTTATTTATTTTACTATTTCTTTTTTTTTGTTCAAGCTAAAAGGGCTAATATCATTTGAAATTTTATCAATTGAATTAGTTTTTATTCCAGCATCAGGCAATCTGGGCCTCGCATTGATTACATCAGTATAAACTAATTGAATCATCACCAATTGAAGGTTGATCATTTGTTTTGAAGATTTTATGTTCGAATTTTTATAGTGACTCTTTTTTGTTATTTGTAGATAAAATAATGCGTACGTCTTCGAAGACAGGGAACCATTGATCTCCTAGTTTGTAGGATGGCCTGAGTTTGTTAGACATCCCTACATTTAGAAACTTTAGTAAGAAAAAAATTGGGATTCCAATGTAGAGTCAACTCATTAAGACGGTTTGCATATAACTACAATGAATGTCAATTAAAAAATGATCCACAATGCCCATCCCGAGAACAGCACGAAAAGCGATAGCCGCAAGTGCCTGACTTGAAAACAAACAGTGGAAGGTAACCACAACATGGTACAGGATTCAATTGTATCATGGAATACTCATGTATTGTACAGATTCAATATTCTTTCCGTTTTGAATAGAAAATATAAAATTAGTTAAGAAGATTAACTATATTCTCATTTATTTCATTGTATAGGCATATTTACTACTATCTTTTTTCTAAAAATAAGACACTATCTTGTTTCTTTTTATGTCCAAAATACTTGCTAGGATTTATTTTTGGGGGAGGGCTTCAAGTACAATAATACTAGGTAATAATCAACTTTACAAAAGTGAAATGCACAAACGTTTTACCTGCCCCGTCACTCTATGTAGACTGTTGCAATATATTGTATTTTGAAGATAAATTCAACTTCTTATAATAAGTAGTGCATTCCTTGAAACGTACTGTAGAGGTAAACAAGAAATTTTTTGGAATGTTTTGTTCCAAACAATTCTGTGAAATATTAGGGAATCTAGAGATACCTACTAAATTCAACAGCATTTTTTTAACTAGGGTTTATTTTCGGGGAAGGGCTTATATTCCAAAGAGTTCCGTAAATCACACTAGGGTTTATTTTTGAGGGATGTCTTATTTTCAGAAAAAGATGGTATGAATGATCTTATCCTTCATAAGACAAGTGATCCCATCATAAAATAATTCTTTTACTGCATAGCAAAGAAGTTCATTTTATTCAATCAATTAAACTTTTTTTAACCACAGTGTTTTTAAAACTGCTTATCTTACATATCCTCATAATATTATTTGCTGAACATTGTTACTGACTATCCGTTCCTCTCCAATCTTTTGGTACTGAGGCCCTTTCTGTGAATTTTTAAAAAAAAATCACTAACACCACTGCATAATGTAACTTCAAAAACTCAATATTTTCATGATAACAGCTTATAGCAGTTCATAATTACCTCTAAATAATTGCATAAAGAAATATATCCATGTAAAAATAAATTAAGTACAATTTCGATATTCAAAGTATTTGTATCCCCACTTAATGACTGAAAGTTTTCAGATCTTTAGTAATAATTTAAAGAATAAAAATGAATGAATGCTATCAAAAGAGTGAAAGTAAATAAATTAGTAGAATATCATAAAAAAATAATAAAGAAAAAATAAATTGATAAATTGGACGTCATTATTAGGACAAATTTTCCCTGATCTTTGTTAACCGGGCAGTTATGACCTGCAAACCATTGCAGAAATTTGTTCTATAGAATCCTGTAATCAAAATAACCCTATTATGCAGTGTATAAACTTTCTTTTCAATTACAACTTTTTTTACCATTCCATTAGAAGATCATTTTGACCTTTCATTGAGTAACTCTATTTGTAAAAGAGGAAGAGATTAACAAGATTAAGCAAAATTCTATTCTGATTTCTCTGCTAAAATTTTAAACTGTGCATAATAGAAAATGAAGGGGTCTATATGATTTGCTGAACATGACATTGCTTAATATGTTGGAATGTATCAATATTGAGAGGATTTTAATTTATGGAAAACTATCCACTAAATTCTTTTGATAATATGAGAAATATTAAATTCCGTATTCTATATTGTCTGAATATGAAAATTTCATCAAACAAAATCATAAATTTGAATATTTGAAGATAAATCATTGCGCTAAAAATGATAATTAGTATTGCACATATAGTTAATTGCTTTAATAGTAACTCATTGAAATCATTAATTTTTAACAATAACGGGAGTGTTCCATTTTTTAATAGTGACATTACCATCAAAACAGGTAATGAATAGAGAAAATATTTTGAGTTTTTGGGTAATATTTTTTAATGAAAATCTACATTATCCCCACTATGCGATTTTACCAACTTTTTTCATACGGGGGATAGTAGATCTTCTATACACCATCCCTGGGATAGGGCGTGTGCAGTTGTTGGCCCGTAATTTGTACGATGATAGTTTATGATGACAGTTTGTACGATGACAGTTCATGATGACAGTATGACAGAGAGAAAGAAGAGGAAAAGACCAAAAACCTCATGTTGATTATTATTTTTGGATCTATCGTTATTAATTGCATCATTGCATCAACAGTTATGAATTATGATTAGTAAAATGGTACTGGCTGAATTAGATTGAACCAGTTAACTTAATGGATTGTACATAAGTTTACTTTCTTTCCTCATATAGCTGAAATAACTTACGTTTACTTTCTTATCATAGTTTATGATGACAGTTTGTACGATGACAGTTTATTACAGTGGAGGTCCTTAAGGATTCTCACTGTCATAAACTTGAGTGAGGTAAAATTAGGATTCGCGATGGGAATATAAACCTACGACGTAGTTCATTCATAGCTAAAAATATATGGCAAATAATAAATCATGCACCCTCTGTGTCCCTGAAACAGAACTGAAGTCGAAAGCATTTGAGTGAGTGAATTGAAAAGAGTTACAGCCTCCAAGTATTTTCAGTTTTAAATTGTTGAATTAATTTTACTCCTCATTGCGTCTCATTAATAAAAAGAAATAAATTTTAACATAATGAATAATTTTAATTTTTTTTCTTGAAATTTTGTCTAGCCTATTTTGGACGATTCATTTAAAAGCTTGTGAAGCGTTAACCAGGTACATTTTATTGAAAAGCTAATTTACTTGATATATTGGAACAAAACATATTATCTTAAAAATAAAAAAATGAGATTCCCTATGAAATTCAAAATTAAAATAAATGTAGATTTACTTATGCATTACTTAATTAATCGATTTTTTTTATATATATTTAAATTATCATTGGAAATGATAATTTCTTATCATTTGCACGTTTGAAAAATCGTTGCATATTTAGGTCCAACGTGATAAAAATGAGTAGTAACAAATGAGAGGCTTACAAAAAAAAATGGTATAGCAACAGTAAACTAAAAACTTAAACAAAATAAAACAGCTGTTTGTAAATAGTAAAAGTGCGAGAGAGTGGGTGTGTGTCTTGAAGAAGGAAGAAGGTTGCTTCCCTGTGTACACAAATATCTTGGATATTGCCTACGTGGGTCCGTACATTTCTGTCAATGTTTTACTCCGCTAGAAAAGGACCACCTGTGTTTACTTTTCACCGTTTACTTCCTCATATGGCCGAAATAACTTGAGACATATGAGACTTTTGGTGTCATTTGAAGCTCTGAAATGTTTCAATTTCGTCTACCTCTATTTTCAGTGCATATGACCTCGAATAAATTTGTTTTCTTATCTAAAATATATTTTCCATTAAAAACAATGTGGATTTCCTCTGCTGTAATAGTGAGCAATATTTTACAAAACTCTATCGCTACTAATGTTTATGGTTTTCAATTTTTCCTTTGTTGTGGTGTATTCTTCTTTTCCTTTAAAAAAAATGTGTAATTTACGTAAAATATTATTGTATACCCAACATATTATATTAAAACTACAACATAGAAAGCAAGTCAAAAGTGCGACTTTCTTTGAAACACAATTTATTAAATTAATTATAATTAGTAATTAACGTTTTAAAAAACGGAGTTGAATATTACAATAATTTTTTTTTGTAATCAACATTTAACTTCAAACACATTTGCATGTAACTTCGAATCTAAAACATTCCCTCAATAAATACAGGATGCAACGTCCACCAGCTTAAAAGTGCCCTTTTCTAGTCAATACTTGGTGATGATGTAATCCCTTGAAGTCTGATTTCAGCATAGAAAAGACAAATATCTGATGTTGTTTACACTCAACTTTACTATAAGTTCCATTTTTTGTTAAGAAAAACGAAACATATATTATAATTACTTAAATGTTTTATTGTAATTATAGTTCAAACATATTATCAAACCTCCTAAACCTTGATCGAGACCCAATCAATCTCCAGACAAATAAATCTTTGAAATATAGATACAGAAATTTAACACAATTGCTAAACTTTACTTAAGTCAATGTAATGAGGTCTATCTATCATACTGATATTTATATATACAGACTTTCCCCAAAGTCTATATATATATATATATATATATATATATACATTATCATCAGGAAAACAATTCACAATTCAACAAACGTTTTACAATAAACTATAGATACAGAGTAATGATACGAACACACTTACAATCTCTAATTTTCGGTTGAACAGTGATCAGGAGAGTTGAGATAGGGCCACCAAGCGCTGGTTGGAGACCAACAGTATCCCCATACCCGTGCCCGGTTCAAAAGAAAGCTATAATTTTGAAATTAAACGAATCGAATGAAAAAAGAGTTTGCAACTGGTTATTTATACATCCTTTTTCTTATTTTACATAGGTATCTATTTTATTGTACTCCTATTAGTAGTTGTTGTATTTAAAAAAAAATAATAATCCTATCTATTGTCAAATAATGAATAAATAGTCAAAATATCCCCTTGTCCACTACAGCTACTCTAAAACACAGTTCGTTGTACCCTCTGATACAGGTAATTAAAATTTTAAACATTTCTCTAAATATCTGAACCTCCGTCAATTTATCCCTCGCAAGATCACAGTTGGAGATATTCCAAACAGTTCCACTTGATTTGTTGATATTTATACTCTTATTATCTTTCAAGTATATAATAGAAGGTAGGAAGCAGACCTTCTTTTATACACATATATTAAAATCAATTGACTTTTGAAAAGGTTTTGAAATTACTTTTTTTACTGGGTTAAAACGATAATTCGAAGTCTCCACAAAAAAAAGTTTTTTATTTAAACTTCTTTAAATCAAAAACTTCTTTTGGGTGGAGACTTTTAATTGTCGTTTTACCCTAGTATGATTGAATACCAAAGTAATTCACAATTACGAATCGCACAACTAATGAATTATGCCTTATTCCCATATCTTCTGGACAATTATAATAGTAATTTTAGTCAGAAGAAATTAAGATCAATTAATCGAAAACTTGCCTCAAACCGGTATTTTATTATCTGTAATAATATATAAGTAAGAATGAACAATATTTTAAATACATAAATATTTGTTTATGTATTTTGTAAAAACTATGAAGAATGAATAATTGCATTTTGTTGTCTAACAAGATAATGGAGGGCAGGTGGTTGGAGAGAAAGTCTTAAAGTGTAGTATTGTTACCCTTTATGGAGAGAGTGGAATTATGGTTTCTTGGTGCAGGAGTAAAACACGCCTACTCTCTATATTGGTACATTGCTGCAATAAGAGCGAGAGAGAGAGGAGAGTGCGTTACCGCATCAATATCCAGAATCCATTACCACAGCAAAGTAGGAGTATATTCCCTTCGAATGGCACAAGGGTTTTAATTTCCTTATTTTCGATTACTCCTTCATATTGTATTGGCCATATTTATCCAAAATGTTTTTAAAATTCATCATCTTGGTATAAAGAAGTGTTCGTTGATTATATTTAACTGGGTCAATTTCAAACAGGCATTTAATATTTCTTTTTAAATCATAAGAAATAAAATAAAGTTATTTTTATAGCAAATAAATTTTATAATTCACGGATTTACATGTTTTTATATGGCTTTTATCCATTTTCTATATCCACTTTTTTTATCTTTTAACTTTAAAACTCTTAAGACTAAATAAACTTCAAGAGATCTTAAAGAATATTTAGTGATGATTAATTGACTTATTAGTACTGTAATAATAATTTTCATTAAAATTAATTATTTTAGTAGTATTAACTTTATTATTAATTAAAATTAAGTTTCTAATATTGATTGGCTTACTAATATTTAATTACACGGAGAATTTAAATATTATTATTAATAATATTTAATATTATTGGAGACGGCTCGTTTAATTATTCAAAAATTAAACCAAAAAGCAAACTGTAATGACGTCACTAAGGCATATTTACGGTAATTGACGTAACCTATTACGTCAGTGGATCATTTTAAATGTATTTCAAAATATATATATATTCTGAGAGTGTGTCTCTAACCTCGGTTAACTTGATAACAAACAGATAAACCAACAAGGGGACCAACGCTTCAACTTTTTTAAAGCGGACAAACAAAACTACTACTTTTTTACTTTTTTGTAATTCCTGAGTAAGGAAATAATGTTTAATTAAATGTCATATTCGTAAAGATCTGAATTGATTTTTCCATTATATGACTCCAAATCAACTGTTATGTCACTAACCTACTCAAGCGATTGATATGATTTAATTTGCTCGCTGTTAGTTCATGTAATTCATCTCCTAGTATGCCCCGTAGGAGATGGAATATCTACTGCACGTTATCTCTCCAAGGATGTGAGATAGTATTGAATCTCCTCTACGTTAGTTACCCGTTAAAATACCGTTAAATATAAATGTGGAAAGTTTTAGGAGTACCTTTGTACAATAAACAAGTTAATGTGTAATTAAAATTATTTCCTCAATAACAAGGTAGCCAGGCATTTCCTAATGATGCACAGAAGGTGTAACTCAATAAGTGTGGTGCTTAGGTAAAAAACTGGAAACCAAAACACTTTAATTCCTGAATTCATTATGTAAATTGTAGATTTTACTCTTTTCATATAAGCAATTGTAAATTAATGTTTCATTCATGGAAAACTTCAATGATTTGCTGCACGAACATATTTGCTGCATACGTACTATGTACGAACATAACTCATAACTCACATGTTTGACTGTTTACCTCCTTTATTATCTATGAAGAAATATCTTTTCTGCAGAAAAGAGGCTACCAAGAACAACAGTGTTCTTTAGGTGCAGAAAACTTAAGTATTAAAAAAACGGTTGTGACCTGAACTTTATTTTACTTTAAGTATACCAATTGTCATAAATAAACATGAATGAATTTAATTAATTAGTTTATACCAAGGACTTTAACTTTTTCTAACAACCCGTAACATTGCTGCCTTTTAGAGTCTTATCGCCCTGTTCCCCTCCACACCTCGTCTCTGGAGATGAAATGACATCTCTAGATGAACTGATCTCTCAGGAGATCTACACTTCGCATATCCTCTCTACGAGTGGGCACTCCGCTCTGTCCACAGTTTCAAGTCGATCAAAAGCAGATTTTTCATTATACTTTAGTGAAAATACAAAAGATTTAACTTTTGTCCCAAAGCAACCGGTTCAACCGTGAGTTGCAGAACCTTATACTAGATATGAATATTTCAAATAAAATTTAAAGAGTACCAAAATTAATTATTTATTTTTACAGGTGCATTTTGTTCGGTATTGTTTTAATCAATTTTATATTAAAATATTTTTATTTAAATGTTTAGCATTTATAGTTATAGAATAATTTATGCATTCAATGGTAGGGATATTAATACTAGAAGTAATACTAGTGTGTGATTAATACAATACAGCTTATTATACAATAGTTACACTTTTTGTTCTACGTGTTTTATTTCTGTTTAATATTTCATTGTTAACATCGTTACATTGAAGTTAATTTTTCTAATTTTTGATTTTCTAGTCCTAGATTAAGTTTTATGGTCACTGGTAGGTTAAAACGTACATTTAGAGCAAGGCGAATTACTAACCACGAGGCACGTTAACAACCAGAGTAGTCAATGCGCTGGAATATAAATTAAAGTATTAACAGAAAATTTTATTTCATTAAAAAGATTGATGCAAAAATTGTAAGATTTCAAATGGTAAAATATACTGTTTATTGTTATGATTAAACAGAGACAATTTTATTTAATGTGCTACTGAAGAATACTAAATAAATTGTCGAGAACAAAAAAAGGACACTAAAAATTTAAACTGATATTTGACATACCATAACAGAGTAGTGATAATCGCTAACAAAAAATAGCATTAGCACATGAATCCATGGCTGCATGCATAAAGAGAATGTTTGTCTCTAAGAAGAACAGCAAGCCATTGTCTCTAGATAAAATCTTTGACAGAGTAGCCTAAAGTAAGCACGTTATGCTTGCAAACCGTTGCCATGAGCTGATGTGAACACAGGTCTATTATTCGCACTGAGGGAATACACTTGAGTTTTGGGATCAACCAGGGAGCGTTCCTTGCAATTTCTGATTTTCAATCTTTGTCGTTTTAAATACCTGCATACCCTCTCAGTTGGAAGATCCGACAACTCAAAGGCTTGTCTTCTTAGGCATGCAAAGCAAAATCAACATTTACTCAAGTAAGTTTAATCTCACTTTAATTATAACAAAAGAGGGACACTGCAGGATGCATCCATCACTAACATATAAGATAGGCCTCAAACTTGCAGTATTCATTTATCTAGACTTATTGGTATCTGTTTATACTTGGATGTTAAATATTCTATTTAATAGTTTGTATTAAATTGATTCAATTTTGAAAAATAAAAAAAAAAAATTATTTTACTTCTAAGTTATTTCAGCAATCGAAAATAAAATATATTTATAAATTTCATATTACACTCCCTGGCAATTCATAGGTAAGCCATTTAATTATTTTCTTTTTTTTCATTGCGAACTATATCTATGTTATCAACTATTAAAAGATTGAAATCATTTATCTAGAGCAACAATCTGACATGTTATTGATATATATAAACTGAGGGACTGGATATTATATATATATATATATATATATATATATATATATATATATATATATATATATATTATTAAAGTTGGCAGCAGCTTCTGCGTTGACCAATTTATGGCTGATTTTTTCTAGTTTCCTCACTAGTTTACGGTAACTCTCGGGTATTTTCCAGAGGAGTTCTGGTAACGACATGAAGGTAAACACTAAACACTTTAAAACTTTATTCTAACACTATAATTTACGACTTAATCTAAAACACTAGCTTTCGGCTTACATTAGTCATCTTCAGGTAAAAATCTATAAACTAAAATTATAATCAAAACTAAGGCTATGGTATAGAGAACAACTTAACTATGGTACAGTTAACAACTAACTAAGGAAATAAAGTATGGAGAAGGGAGGGAGGTGTAGGTGGGAGGGCCTGTGTAGGCATGCAGTGCAGGGCACTGAACCCATCTACCTGTGTCGTGTCCCTTCACCTACCTCTCTTACAGATACTACCCCTTTTGATACTACCCCTTTTGATAAGTTTGTAAGTTTGTAAGTCGTAAATTATAGTGTTAGAATAAAGTTTTAAAGTGTTTAGTGTTTACCTTCATGTCGTTACCAGAACTCCTCTGGAAAATACCCGAGAGTTACCGTAAACTAGTGAGGAAACTAGAAAAAATCAGCCATAAATTGGTCAACGCAGAAGCTGCTGCCAACTTTAATAATACATGTTTGAAAGAAGATCTGCTGCCATCATACACAAATATATATATCTGGTTCATGGTTTTTCCAGTTTAATCCTGTATCTAAAGAAATTCCAAATTGTCACATCTCTGAAAGTTTAGTGTTTTGTAGTAATGAGGTCTCTGAGACATTCTTCTTCTTCTTGAGAAGGATTAACAAATGTTTTAGCAAGATTTATATCCAGACCTTTCTGCTTTACTCATCTTTCAAAAATTTTGACATCATGCGGAATAGCTTCAAAGGCAATACCATCGCCTTAAAATTACAACCCGCGTATGCATATCCTTGAGTATCGTATCGTTGATTATTTGCAATATCCCGGTTATCCACAACTCTCTGAGGACAACTTTTAGTGAACACATTTTCAGTTGTGCTAGATATGCTGTGAGTATGCAATACAAATGAGTATGGTATACTACAAATGAGTATGCTGCAAATGAGTATGCTATACATACTCATATTCTGCGCAAGATTGTTGTAAGCCATTCTATAGTTCTTGAAATTAAACCTGTATTAATTAGTTCTGATTTACTGGATTTTAAAGTATTTTATCAAAAGCTCCTTTAATATCCGAGGAGAAGCCCAGATTGAATTCTTAAGGACTTAGGAAGTTTTCTTTTTTGTTAACCCAAGTTTTTTGAACTGACTCTGTTTGCCATTCTGATAAGTAAGTTGTCTCTTGTTAAGATTCATATTACTAAAAACTTCTTATGTTACTATTATAAAAAATAATAGTTACCATCTTTAGTGTAATATTTGTATCAAGGCGTATTCTGGTAAAATATGAATACTTGAACCATCAACAGTATGACATGCAGCGTGTTCCAAAAATTTTAGAGACCCACCCACCCAACTACATCATTCAAAAAAAGTCAAAAAAAACCTTATGGACCCAAAATAATTTAAATCTGTCATAACCTTCAGATTGATTTTTTCATCGTTGCTATAATTTATATATAGTAAAATAAATATAAGGGTAGTTTTTGTTTACATTATAAGCTTTATGAAATTTTGTCACTAAAATATTTTCAAATCCTTTTATTATTATATAATAACAATTTAGTTTGACCTGATTCTAAAAATAAAATTCTAAATCAAAGAAAACAAATCCTAAAAAAAAAATATGAAATCGTAAAATGTACTATACGTTTTCGTCTAGGTAATCTCAAGAAAAATGTATTCAACTCAAGCGTTGAAAATGTTCATTACGATTCGTCAAGCAATGTACTCTCATCGTGCTCTCGATCTTTTGGAATATATAATTGGTCAAAAAATTTGCATTTCATTAAAAAGTACCTCTCCAATTGTTAAATAGATAGGTTTTCTTCAGTTTTATCTTCTGTCAGTTTTATAATATCTCAAGGTTTCAATAAACTAGAGGTAGTAGAAAAGGATCAAAAAATGTCGAAAATCATAATTTGACGAAAAAAAAAATAAAAAATGTATTTCTCATGGTGCAATATTTCTCTCATCATTATAGCACATCTGCGTACACTACAAGGAGCAATTTTTACATACAATCGTAAATCGTTTATGTCCTGTCTTAAGATAAATGAAAAATATATCCATATTTTTATTAATGGACTACATGAACAAGCTTGTTAAAGAATAACAGGAGCAATGATCACCTGCACTACTTTCAGCATAAAATAGTTATTAAATGTTTCTTTTTATATAATTTTATAGAGAAATTGGCAATTTTCAGATTATTAAGGTTAGCTTGAAATTAAGATTCTTCTATTTTTGATAAAATTTCTAAAATGAATAAAACAAAACGTAGATATATTGGCCTACATCTTGCCAGATACAATGCCTCTCATATAATATTTTATAAAGCACTTAAAGTGATAGATAAACGATAAAAAGACAAGATCTTTTTATATTTTGTAAAAGGAAAAGTAATAATCAATCAAATATTGATTTAATTTAGGAAGTCTAGGATATGATGTGCCACTAATGAATAGTATAGCTAGTGAAAATAAGTATAACTTCCAGGTCAATACCTGGTGCAAGAGAATGCAGGAAATGAGGCAGTGGGTGGGCCGGTACAAGAAGGTTGGAGCCAAACAAATCTTCTGCAGCCTGTAGCCTTTTTTTGCACATCTTTCCTAAGGTGCAGTTGAGAATACGGATAAAAACGAAAGCAAATAAACGCGTGCTAAAAAACAGGGTGTACCTTAGTCCAAAAAGCTCATTACTATATTATTTTGCTATATCATATTCAAACTGACTTTACATTTGTAAGAAAATGCTATCTTCAAGGGAACGATTTAGAAATAAATGAAGATATCTATCTAGAATTTTGTCTTCTTAACTACTACTTACGCAAGCTGTAATTAATCCATATGAGGAATGCAGGCATTGTGTCTAGAAGATCGGAAACCTTTGATCACATTCTATCTGAATGTGAGGAAGTGGTCTTGAAAAAGAGAAAGGTTTTTAAAGAATCTTCAATAAATCATAAATAAGAGATACTTCATTAGAGACAATTAAAAAGTTCATTAAAGAACACAAAATTTAAATTTGATTTTGAAAACGAAAGAACAAAGCACAATTGAAAAGATACAGCATTGGTGCGCACGATTCCGATGAGACTCAGTTTCTCCATTTAAATTTAATATGTCAGATTCTTCGAAATCACTTATTTCAAGTTGATTATTATTAATGAAATTGATATAGCATCATTGAAACAAATGAAATCATTAAACTGATTAACTATGATTTCTGACAATATTTACTATAACCCTTGATACTACATTCGCACTATAGTCACATTAAAATAAGACCAAAACTCATTTGGTTGTCAAAGTGTTTGTTTTTACATGTACTTATAGTAAAGTTGATTCCAGATTTTGCTATTATTATTTTGCTTGCAGCAAAAGGTGAACTATGATCTTGTTTTATAAAAAAAATTGAAAATTGTGGTGTTTCTGCAGAATAAGAATCGAAAAGTAAGATTATTTTTTATCGTTGTAAATTTATTTCGAATGACCACGGAGTTTTATGTGAAGACACCTTATTCTATTTAAACAGTTAGAATGTCATATCATTGATATACCTAAATCGTGATGTAAGCTAACTATTGCATGCAAGAACATTGTTATCAAAGTGATAAGAGAAGAGGGAAAGATACCTTGGGCTGAGAAAAACTTAGCGAAGGGATTGGCACTAACTGCTGCCAACAGGAGACTGTAATAATTGGCCAATGCTATCGACAGGATGTGTCTCCCCTCTGATCTCTGGTCGTAATGACTACCTCCACTTCGTAAGATGCTCTACGTCATGACCGTTTAGTCCGGCTCTCACTCCACTCTCTATACATTCCCTCTTCTGTCATTACAGTCACCCTTTCTCTTCCTTCAAACTTTCAAACCATTTGTTATTTTCTAGTTTGGTTAAAATTTTATAAACTAAGTTCATTCCGATGTGAAGAAATTAGTAATGGCCTCCACACAAATTTACTTATTTTCTAATAAAGAAACATTATTTATTTACATTGTAAACCTTAATTGTTTCTCATATAAGTATAATTAACTTCCTACTACAGTGAATATTTAGTCACAGTCTTTCTGTAACCCATACTTTACCGCAGTCCGATTACTATCATTGCAACACATTACATTCAATGTCATTTATGGAACATCAAATCTTCTAAATTCAAATTTACAAGGTTTTTTGTAAAATGCAGAACAATTTTGGACTTCCTCCTTCAAACACAACAATTAATCTTATTTTACTACTTCAATTGTTTTTTGAAGATTTTTAAAAAACAAAATATCTACAGTATATCATACAACTTACGAGTCAATACAGTTTTATATATTTATAAACAAAATTATACCAAACTCTGTTGAAATAATAGCCTATATGTATATTGGCAAGATAATAACATTGAAACTGAAAGTTCATGAATATGTTTGTTTGAAACAAAATTTTTAACGAACAATTTTTTTTTGTCTACTATACATTTTAGTGGAATGGCTGCATGGAAAATTCAAGCTATAAGGGACCTCTTTTAGTGGCGACTTTCTTTTTTTACGTTTTGATGGCGAGAGTAAAGCCTTGCATTTAATGTGCACTTGAAATGACTTGTTTGTAACTATTTAGTAACATGTTGGTAAACTATTTGTAACTATTTTTGAATTTAGTTCAATAACACAAACGTAAAGTAGCATGTGTTATATCAAGTAAAGGCAGATGACTATTTAACTATTTTCATAGATGTTTTCAACGCCCACACTTATAAATATAGACCTTATTTGCTTTTCTAGTTCCGGTAAATGTCACTCAATTGTTATTTGACACACATTTCGTTTTGGCTAAGGCACTTACCGGGTTGACTAATTGATACAGCGAGTTCTAAATTTCATCCTATTCAAGCTCATTAGAATAACGGTCTTTTTAAAGACCCAAGAGCTATGCCCCTAGTGGGGTATAGCTATACCACAGGCTGCACTGGCTTTTTCACAGGTTCATTGAACCAAGGGCTACAAAGGCCGCTGACCTTACCTGCATCTGAGCAGGTTAAGTAGGACCATTGGTCCGGAGTTTGATTGAAACTCTTAAAACAAGTTGGTACTATGGGTGGCGGGGGCCCATGGAGAGGTTCTCTCTCTATCCCGCCAACTAAAGTTGAACTCGCAGTGGATGTTGGTTCTCACCCAAGTTGGGTAAACCTTTGTGGTCGCTGTGTGAGAAGCAGTAACTTCTCGGGTGGATGCCTGCTTAGCATACAACGGAGCTAGAGACCCCAAACCCTTACCAGTGAGAACGGGCCATGAACTCAGCTGAATAGACTGAACAACTGGTACTTGCTTTATAAACGCTTTGGCTTTGATGAGATCTCAGAATGGGGACGATTAGGTACCATCTCTCTCTCTCGAGCCCTTTATTTACGAATAGGGCTCGAATAGGCTAGGCTATTTACGAATAGGCTAAGAGACCTTAAGGATCTCTCCAGCACTTATGAACACGAACCAGATGTAATCTCTCTATGAGTTGTTCACTATGGTACTAGTGAACTCCCAATAATGAGGCCCTGATGGGTCAAAATAACTATCATTGCAAGCCCTAGTTCCGGAGTAACGGCATTTTCTCTCTTCGGAGGAGGACGACCGAATTATCATAAATCCTGTGGTAGTCCTTAAGCTGTAAGGCGGTTGGTAAGCCTGCCTAGTTAAGACCCAAGAGCCCCCACTCTTCACTCTAGTTAAGTAGACCTTTCAATTCTGTCTGCTACGTTCTCGCTGAATGGTTGAGAATGGCCGTCGGACCAAATACAGAGACGTAGTCCCTCTCCCACTACTAAAAGTCGATGACTAGCTGTACATAAAGGTAGCAATTATCGCATAGCCCATAACTCCACTAGACGTAGTTGGCAGATTTTTTTTCTTTATGGTGGGACGTTGCCTCAGCCACTCATATGGCATTCACATCACGGTTGCTGTGGTTGAAAACCAAATTTGTCACTAAACATTTAGGTAAATTTCGGTTTGAATAAGTTTTCAGTTCGCTTTCTCTGGAGCTCACTGCTTTAAGTTTTCTCTGAGAAAGAGTTGCACAAAATTTTCTATCTGCCATAAGAAAAGCTAAGTAATGCTTGAACATCCAACCTTCCATGCCAGCAGTAAGCACACTATCAGTAGAACCAACGTGATCCCTACTACTTCAATCAGTTGTTTTTTGTTTTTCAAAAACTGCCTCATTCTAGCAGAAAAATTTAGAAATATAAACCTCATGTGAAAGTGATTGTCACAAGGTTACCCCGTTTCGTATTTACAAGCTCATCCGGTGTTTCAACTTTTGTATATATATGAGTTTGATATATATTATTAAATCTTTTTTAATCTACACAAGAAGTCACTCATATATTCTATATTATACTATATTTACTCGCATTCAATCTGTTTAATACCTTTTAATGTAAGAGAGGTTTATATATTTTCAATTCACAATGTAATAACATTGTAACCAAAAGATGTTTTAATTCAGCAAATATATACTTTGATTGTTTAGGTGATCATCATGTTGTAATAATAATTGTATAATAATTGTAATAATAATTATTTTTAATATTATTTTTGATTGCAAAAAATCTTATCAAAAACTTTAAATAGAAATATAGATATTAAAATCTGTTATAAACCAACCAAATGGAATTATAAAGCAAATATGATACTATATTTTAAAAGTAATAATTTTTTCAGTGACGTGTGACCTCAGTTGTTTTAGTAGTTAACTTTAAGAGTAATAAAGTTATATTATATCAATAAAATTTGAGATTATATTTAAGATGATATTTTAAATATACTTTTATTGCGCCCTTATATTCCAAGGGATGTTATCATTAGATCAGTGGTCGACCAACAGTGAAAGATTAACTTTATGTCCGTAGTAAAATCATTAAATTAATAATCAAATAATTTAATTTTATGTAGTAAATAATTAAACTTAAATGTTAAGTTTTTATTTAGCATTTTCTTGATGTTTATTATTATTGCAATATAAAACAGCATTTTAGATTGAGTATATTTTGTTATATTTCAAAGAAATTTTGAGTACTATCCTCATTCGATAAGTATTTATCAATGCTATTAAGATTATATTGAGGTTTTAGATAGTTAAGATATCCAATGCCCAAGTTTGGGCACGTCCATTAAAATGGTTCCAAGACGTTACAACATTTCCTTTGTCTTTTTACTATCACTTTTTACCCAAGTATTGTTACTCCTACGGATGAGAGTACTGATTTCTTTGTGGGATAGTAGTTGCCTTGTAGCAGCTCATAGTGACTTGTCCTCTGAAGTCAATTCTTTAATATATGTTTCAAAATGGTCATTTCAATATTTCTTTAAGATCTGAGTTAGATCCTCTATAATTTATTAGGTTAACCTTTGTCTGATGGATAACGACATCTCTGTCATTTTTCTCTTGCTCGTAGTTTAGTTTGGATTGACTTCCTGAGGTATATCAATAGGTATGTGGAGCATGTTATGAAATTGTTTAGAAATTTGATGTCATTTATACTAAAGTGTATGTTCTGTGTCAATTTACTGATTGTGTCATCGACTTTCCGTGATACTTTGAGGTGTATTTAAAGGTCAGTCGGAATTTTTCCCAGTCAATATGTCCGTTATGTAAGCAATTTGTTATTAGTAAATTGTTTAGGGTTAATGGATATTGATAGAAGTACGGAAGAATGGTTGAAGGAAATATCTATTGAAGTTAGTGATATAGCTTTAAAATGGTTGAAATGACAAAATACCAAACAAATCAGGTCTTGCGAGTGCGAAAGTAGTCCAGTATGCAGGAGTCTTAGAACTTAAGACAGTCTAACTAGAGGTACAGAGAAACTTATGAGCCCCGTGAATTTAGAACTATGAAACACCATGATTAATGTTTAGAGTTAAAGTCACCTCCACAAATAAAATTTGATGCTACAGATTCAAATAATTTAGAACAGTTATAAACTATTGTAAATAGTTATAACTATACTCGGGTATAGCTTTGTTAGGAGGACATTAAGAAAAAGATTATTGTAAGGATGGGTTTCAAGGGATAAAGCATATTCTCCCTTTAATGTTATATTTATGTTATATTCTGAAAGTCAGAAATCATTAAAATCTTTTTCTAATATCAGTATAGTGATTACTATTTCTGTTTATGAAATGACAACACTTATTTAACACTTTTTATTTCATAATCAACCTTTTAGTGTTTTTTTTTTGTTAGAGATTTATAACAAAGATCTATAAGAAAAATTTGCTGAAATTTTATATGAAAGTTAATTTTTTTTACCATTTTTATAAATTCTCATAAAGAAATATAATCCAGTGCATACTATTATTGTTTTAAAATATTAAAAAAGATATGGAGAAAACATTTCATTAAATCCATTGTAACAAAAAAAGCTAGCAAACAATGCAGAAAAAAAATAAATTAAAAATATAATTCATTTAGAAATGTTTACCAAGATAGACATTTAAATATATGTTATTTATTTTACGAAGATGCTCATATTTATAAGGTATATTAAACAGGTGTGTGAGCATTATTAATTGTCAGTAATGTTTTTATGCATTTCCGTAAAATTGAACATTGTAATTATTAAAACACTATTATTGCTTTTTAACTTATTTTAAACTCTTTTCTAAATATTGTGTCTGACTTTTTCCCGAGAAATGTCAGTCATAACTTCCAGTAAATGTACTGACAAAATAATCAATAATTAGCATTCCCATTTATTGGGTCCAATAATAACAATTAAGTAATGGATCAAAAAAATGCGGAATATAATTAAATAATTGTGATTAAAACTCCATATATTAAGCAGAGAATTTTGAAATTTTTGCAAACCAAAAAAAATTAAACCAATAAATATAATTATATTACAAAAAGTAGAGAAACTTAATTTCGGCTTGATTTATACCTAATTTATTGTATAATTAAGCAAAAATTTAAATAGAGCAAAATGACAATCATGAAAACAACTTGAGGTTCAAAATTAATTTATATTTTTCCACCTGCTATTCTGTCCAAAAATAACGAACTTTTTTTTAGTTCACAAATTTAGAGTGTCCCAAAAAGTTGTATAAACAATTTATATTTGATCTTACTGCAGTAGTCTGTCATGCCAAGGGTAACATTTTGAATAAGAGGAATATCATTTTCAGCAGGATAGAACACACCGACGCTGTCATCGCGATGTTAGATTCTTTTAGGATGAAACTTTGCGAAACAGGATCTTTGTACGGTGAGGTCTTGTTGCATACCCTCCACATTCAACAGACTTTAGACCACTAGACTTTTTTTTTTTATGGTGATAGCCAAAAGACAAAGTCTACGCAATGAAACATAGTACAATGAATTGAAAGAACCCTTGGACGTGAATGCATGAAATACCAATGAACTTGTTGAATGATGAGTTCTATTCCGTCGCGTCGGCTTACAGTTGGTATCTGGACTAGAACGGAATGCAATCTAAAAAAAAACTTGACAAAACGATAGAATGATGTTTGTGAATTCTTTTGAAAAATAAACAAATAATAATAAATACCTAAATTAGAATTAATTAATAAATTTATACATCTTTTTCGGACACCCTGTATTTATAGAGTTTCATAATATGTAAATATAATTGCAGTCAATATGCCTCTGAATTATATAAAAATAATATACTAAGTTCATTTAAAAATAAATACATAAAAGTTGAATGGGTGTCGAATGAAATTACAAAACGATGTCTTTGAGGGGTAAACTATGTTAAAATTCATAACCTGCTTACAACTTGTATTCACTTGCTCTCTGACGACGTGAAAACGAAAGGCCTTAGAGCGACTATCTTCTCTAATTTGTGGTGAGTTACCTGAATATATATATATATATATATATATATATATATAATATACTATATATATAATAGTATTATATATATACTGGGGAGATTTCTCAAGTATATATATTTATGTTAGAGATCATTAAAAACATGATAACAGGTATACGCCTGTTTTTATAAGGAATGATGTGTACCTATTTGGTAGAGTAATTATTCCATAGAACAAAAGCGCCACTTAGTATATACTATTGAAGTTAAAGTTTTTAATAGCGTTGATTCCAAGTGTTAGATTACTCTTTTTGTGATGATGTTCTTACCATTAACTTCCTTATTAATAGATTTCATCGTTAATTCTATCAAGTGCGTGTGTTATTTGTGAAGCAGAACTGTGATTTCCTTGGTTATCCGGATCTTTGCCATTGTCATACCTATGCAAATAGATAGTTGGTCCTACAGCTCCTTTGGTACAGGTGTACAGAAGAACGAAGTGAGACAGGAATGTCTTTATTCGGAGCGTTGCAAAACAGAACATTATGCGATTTCCACTTTTTTAAATATTTTACTAGGTTTATGTGCTTGTCTAAACTTGCCTATAATACATTGTTTTATCTTATAATAGCTAGATAAAATAATAAAATTATTTTATTATTTTATATAAGAATAGAGTATAAGAATAAAAGATGTTCATTTAGAAGATTTAGCCATTGTCATATGCTGATAGTATGAGAGGAAATTCTTTGCTAAAGGGGTTGGCCTGGTCATGACAGATTTCACATCGGTCCCTTAGTTTGACATGATTGAAAGACTTCCCCTCCCACTCTGATGGGTAAAAACAACTCTGACACCAAATGACACCATTAAAAGTGAGACAGCTTAAAAGGATTATATAAATAATAATAAACCAAACGTGAAAAGGTCCGTTAGAACAACTTATCAAACGATTAAAAGAAGAAAAAAAAACACGGAAAAACTTAAAAAATCTCACTTAATATTTCAACCTTGCCATTATCAGGAGTTGAACGAAAAGAAGACGAGTTTGGCATGGCTGGCAAACAGCAACTATATATATTACATAATAATATATATTAATATTTATATATAATAATTCAAAACATGAAAAAGTCCGTTAGAACAACTTATTTGAATTTTCTGCACCAATTCGCGTGGTTTCCCCCTTTATCTCTCCTGATGACGGTAAACCAAAATTATATATTGTAAGTGTGTGCTTTTATTTTATCTATGTTTCTATATTGAACTTTATTTGGCCGTTTCGGATCGATTTTTCATCGCAAATGTATATTATCAGAAAGCGATAATTATTGCTATCATTTAAATGGAATAGAAACTTTTCTAAGCAAGACGTTTTCAAAAAAGTTGATTTTTTACTTTCAATTGTAGATTTTCGTAACACTGATGCTTGAAGAGGTGCTTCCGAAGTCAAAAAAGAACTGATTTCACCCTCATTATAAACTGAATCTCCAGTCTTTTTAATGTACTCCCCAAATAAACAGAAAACCACCTCAGCAACTATTCAAATGAACACACCTTTTTTTTCCTTTATTCATAGATATCACATTTCGTTGAGTTGTTAATAATTTATTTTTATGTCCTGTATAAATATTATTGAATATTAAACTGCTTTTATTTCATTCGTTTTCATATATTCGAAACCTATAAAAACTTAATGTCATCCATTACACTCGACATTTTCAAGTTTAATAAATTAATATAAAAAAAGGTAATAAAAAACCTATTAACTTCTTACACAAAACTTTAGATCGACTTGGCAAACCCTCCAAAAATATCACGTGTTTAAATTAAGTTTTGATTGAATATGTCATAAAGTACCACTCAAATGATTACAGATGACAAACTTGTATTCAATTTAATTATTACTAGCAGTAAAATAATTGTGTTAATTTATTTTATTATTAAACTAAATTAATAGATAAAATTGAAACAATGTTTTAATTGAAAAAAAGTGTTAAACAATTTTAATTTTTTTTTACATTTTAGATTTTTATGAAATTATTATTACTCTTCTTTAGTTTACTGTGATTAAATTATAGTGACGATGTAAAAAAATTATTCTGAAATTTTGAATGCTTTACATTTTTTTTGCAATGTCCTCTAAATTTCTTAGAAATTTTAGAATTTTCCAATAACTAACAAGTTCAGTTGTTCATTAAGATGTAAAAATTATTATCGCGATTGATTCTACAACCTTGTAGATCTTATACTGGTCAGCCTGCTTACACTGTCTCTGTATATAAGTAGGATATACCAAACATAGAGAGAGAAGCTATAATCACCAAAGTTCACATGTATGTTCCAGCTCTCATAGAAACAAATTGGCAATATCAATATCAACAATTTTTGTTTAAGGGTACTTATGAAAGAAACCTATCTTAGTTTCTTCTAAAAAAATTGTCCATAATATTTTAGTTAAAATCGCTGCAGTTCTGGTTTTATAGTTGGACATTTAATATATAACTGCTTCAGGATCAAACATTCGAAAAACTGTTGACTAAAGATTTTTAAAGAATTTTTGTTTGCATTGTTACGGAAATTAAACATAAAACAGTAAAATATAGGTATTAATATTAAACTAAATCGAATTCATCAAATAGATAGAGATAGATAAATCAGATAAATTTGTTTGGGAAATAATAAGTACCAAAAAATTAATAGCTCTCTCGTGATACTTTCTAGCGCTGCTGTAACAAAGCTGCCAACCATATAATAAGAGGTAAATTAAAATCGCACGTTATCACATGCCAGACATTTTATGATGTTTTTTAGCTTGTGTTGGATGGTTTCCTAACAAAAGAGTGATATTGTATATAGATATATAATATGTCACACTCTTTTACAAACTAAATGTCTTTCTCATAGTTTCTTGGTGTGTTTAAGGACGCTATTGTTTTAGGTAAAATTATAGCATGGAAAAGGTACTTTTTTATAATTTATGACCAAAACCTTTACTGTTTTTAAGTTACTTCTCTGTTGATTCAAAGAAATTTAAAATCTCATATTAAGTGTTGTCTTATTATGAATATGTAATGAACTCACCATTCTGAAGCCTAATATAACATTAAACATGACGAATTTCAAGTTTCATCTACAGTAACTTGTCGGAGTCTTCTCTAACAATGATTTTAATTTAGTTACAACCGATATAATGGATAAAACCACAATAAAGTAATGAAGTCATTAAATTGATTATTTATGTATTTGGGCATACGTGAACTCCGCAGCCACATTAACAAAAAAACAAAACTGAATTGATTATCAACTAGTTTTATATAAAAAGAATTCAGAGTAGGCGACTCAAACTGTTTTCTTATTGCATCTATAAAATAGAATTATCATTTAAATTTTAAAATTTTACTTTAATATTCAATGTAGAAGGATGTCAAGTAAACGATGTAAGAAATCCACTGGCTGTTTGAACGAAAGCCATTCTCTTGTAGGAGAATAAATCGTTTCAAGAAATGTTCAGTTTGGTTTTTCAAAAATGTTATTACTGCTGTAGTTATACTAATGAAATTATTTGCAAATAATAAATTATTTGTGATGTACAAAAATAAGCTTATAAATTGATATGTCCTTCAATCACTATCTGTACTACCTCAGGAATGAAAGGCTAATAATTATATCCCATTTAGATGTTTACGTTATGCTTAAGAATACTCAATAATTTGACATTAAATAATACTCAAGAAATTTGACATTAAGTTGCTTATAGTAAAGTAGAGTGTAGGCCACTCCAGATTTTTTTATTAGTAAACATGTTATGGAAGTACTTAACATGGACATAATATTTACTCAAATTCTAGAAAAATACATTTTCATTGAAATCTCATCGTTATGTATTGTGGATATATTATTTTCCTGATAAAATTTACCAAAATTGTTGAAATTTAGCAACAACATCTCGAGGTTTAGTTGGTATATTGCATTTGTAGAACTTGGTTGAAAAATGAATAGAATATTATAAAGTAAAATTTAATGAATGTGAAATATAGTGTAGGCAAAATAACAAATTTATAATAATTTCCACCTCTAGACCAGCCCTAAGGAGAAAGTTTGCAAATGTGAGCATTTGAAACAAATTTTAAAAAACAATTAGAAGTACACATTTTGACTGTTTTCACCAGATATATCATCAACATTCCAGCTCAGAGGTACAAACCAAATTCTTGCTCTAAAAATGAAGCATTGTGTTTTTTTTTGAGAACAAAAATATCGTCATATTTGAAACATTCTAAATCGTATATATTTCTTAAAGTAAAATTTACTTACTTTTTTAAAAAAGGAATTATTATATAATTACTTGAATCTTGTAATGGGAATAATGAAGTGTGCGGAGTCCTTAAGGCTCATAGAGTTTCTATGAAAAAAATGTTCCACAGCCTGGTCATCACTAGCTAAATCTGGGGTCTTAAACCGTTGGGTCCCTATCACCAAGTGGGTCGTGAAAAGGTAAAACTGGGGTCTTGAGATGTTTCAAATTGTTTATTTTTAAATCTAAAATAATGGACTAAAATCAATAAATAATGCCTTAAAAATAATTCTTAAAAAGTATCGAAAATGAATTGTTGAAATATATATTTAATTTCAATTATGAAATATAATTTAATTAGATATATATTATTTAATTTGATCTACTTATGAAATTAATTCGTTCTGGAAGTCTTTCCGGAACCTGAAGTCTTGTAAGAAGAGACAATTTTTCCCTAAATAGAAAAACAATATTTCAAGAAAACTATATCCATCTTTTATTGAAAGCACAAGAAGAGTTTGCCGAACTGTCATGTGATCCTACTTTAAAAAAGACTTTTCAAAAAAAAAAGAACTTAAACTCTTTCTGGATTAGTATCAAAACAGAATGCTCAATATAATCAAACCTAGCCATGATTGTTCTTCTTGCCTTTGCCTCCACTTATTTCTGTGAAAAATCTTTCTCGACATTAACTTTTATTAAATTAAAACGTCGATCCAAACAGTAGCTGTTCTTGCATTGTACGTTGAAATGAATCCATAGCTGGTAAGGAAATGCAAACCATTGAATGCAAAATCAACAAAAATTGCTCAGATTTCTCAGATATCATGGCTGAAACAGTATTTTTCAGATGATTTATCTCAAATGATTTTTCTATATCAGAGAAAATTACTTAATTTACTTATTTGATCATTACTTGCGGCCTGTTGTGTTCTCTCTCGGGACGGCCACTGTAACCTAACCTAACCTATTTGATCATTATGTGAACCAATTCAATTTTATAATATATATATAACCAAACTTTTAAGTTTATTACTTTATGGTCTCTTTATTGGTATTTTTATAACTATTTAGAATATATGTTAATACAAATTAGTAATAAGTTTCGGGAAGCGTCTACACTCAACTTTACTATAAGTAAACTATTATCAAAAAGTATCATCATGTATAACAATTCAATTGATTTAATGAGGGCAGTATTAATTGTACAATGCATATAGAGAACAGAGCGGCTCCTGAAGAAATGTCTAAAATTTGTGCTATCCCTTCTCAACAGCTTGGTTAAGTCCCGTACATTCCCCTAATCAAGCATTACAATAGAAATCAGTATCCTGATCGTTTCTTGACAATAAAAGGTAATAGTTCTGTTATAATTATTAATTGTTTGTCTTTCGTATATTCAAAGAGGCCACTACATAAATAGAAGGTTATCTGTATCACTGACCAAGAACTTTATAAATAGGTAAGTAAATTCATCTTCTGGGTTAAATGTTATCAAAATATTTACTCAATACAAATTATTTCCTACTTATCTTAATTCTTATCAGTATAAGATAACAAACACTCTCATTATTTATGATCTTTTAATTGATATTATCTCCATCAGTACAATTGAATATAAAAACCTTGTTACTATCAGTCATTTAAATTTATTGTTATAAGTCTATATTAAATTATATATAAGTTAAAATCTCACTTTGAAAATTATCATACATAATTTTCTTGTCCATTTGGAATTTGTTTCATGGTACAATAAAGAAATTAACGTAGTTGACCTAATTAAAATTCTGTTATATTTACATGAGATTAAATGAATGATTATTAAGTGTTCGTAAAAGTTTCTTCATACAGAGCTTATTGTTTTTATTTCTACTTCAAGTCTATTTGTAATCTCCCGTACTATTTACTATAGTGCAAAAAAAATTATTCAAAGCTGTTTTGTTAATTCGGTTTCTTAATTTCTACTGTTTGATAGACTCGTATATGAATTTATCTACTCGTTCATCTCTTTTTAACAAATCTCACTTTCCACTCTAAACATGTGTAAAGTTCAATGTTTAATATACATTTATACGTATGTCATTCATCTATAAGTATAACGGCTTTATATAAAGTTTATAGCGTTATCAAGAATAGAAGTACAAGCACAATATTTGTGGAGGATCTGTTATGGAAATGTGGGCTAAATATTGATTATTACTTTGACCTACAGAAAGAACAGGGGTAAATATAAATATGTAAGAATGTATAAATGGTTAATTTAAAGATCAATTCTTAATTAGTAAACTAGAAATACATATAATAATGCCACTGCAAAATTTTCATGTTTTTTTTAAATGATTCAATTCTGAAGAAATTAATTAAATATTTTCAAAAACTGCCATCCATACATATAATAAAATGCAGTCTTTACAGCTCATAATATCAACTGAACATGTTATTTAATAACTGGGGATGTTGAAATACCCAAATGCCCGACACATGTATAATACTAAAACTTTGTTAATACCGACATTTTTAGCACCATTAATTAAGGTATATATTTTTTTACGGAATCCAACTAAAAAAAAATTGATTTTACATAATTTATTATTATAATTAAAAGTTTAGCCACACTGTTGTCTTCACATCGTATCCTTTAGTTGCAGAAGAAATAAATTATCAATCTGTTTTCCATATGGAGGAAACTATGTCTTAATGATAATGCAACACCTTGAAACAGATATATTCATCTAGATAAAAAATAATCTATATATGTTAAATATTTTTTTCTTTTACAAAATAGAGCTAACAATTTTATGAATCAGAATTATATGGATGGATTGAAATACAAAGAAAAAGCAAAGTTATGAACTTTTAAGCTGTGTTTGGTTAGCCACATAGCCACAGTTATTTTGAAAATATACCGGTGTAGCAAGTAGGTATTGTTAGTTGATTTTAATTTCATTTACATTTTAGCTCCCAACAAGAGCTTATTGACAAGGTGTTTCCCAGAGTTCAAGTTCTACTATTTATTCAGAGTAAATTGTTATTTGAACGAGCAATTCTCAACTCCTACTGATGAACAAGCAGGAAAAATCTACAAACAATTTCTTACACTATATCAAGCTGAAAAAGAACTTACAAGTCAGTAAACAGAGTGTTTAGTGTTGGGGAAGCAGTTCATTATCCAACTAAATTTGTTGACTCTGTGACTGCTCCTGAACTGCCTCCTCATGAGTAAAAACTTAAAGTAGGAACACCAATCATGCTGCGATTTAGTAGCAGTAATAAATTTCATGTTACAAAACTTGAGTGCTCCAAGAATGGGCAACGGGATACCGATTCGTGCTCTGCACACATACGCCATAGAGGCAGACATCATGCCTGGGTGTGGTACTGAGGAGTTTGTGTGTATACTACGCATACCACTGATTCCAAGCCACTATCCGTTTCCAATCAAACGACTACAATGTCCCGTCAGCGTTTGTTTCGCAATGACGGTAACTAAGTCGAAAGGGATACTCTATCTTCCACAGGAATTTAAGTTAGTGAGACCAAGTTTTTCTCACATGGTCAACTGTAGGTTGCTTCCTTAAGAGTCAGAGGTTCCAACTCCTTGTTCTTCCATGAACCTGAAGGACAGACAGCTAATGTGGTGTACACAGAAGCATTTTCATAGCAGTGTAATAATAATGATATTTTTTACTATTCTATAATTTGTAATGATATTTTTGAATACCATGTATGATCTCCAAATTTTTGAAAAAGTACTTGTCAAGGACGAGCACGTTTGATAATACTTTACGTTTGGTGTGATTTAACTTTATCATGATAATGGCGACAAAATAAAATAAAAAATCAATTGATTGTCAACGAATTTGATATTATGTTTACTTATGGTAAAGTTGAATGTAGGCCACTCCAAATTTTTATTTTTTTTCTTCTACCTTAATTTATTTTCTTCCTTCCTTGTGTCTCATCATTTTGTTTTATTTTCATCCTTCTACCTTCCTTTGTTTTAGTTTGATTCTACCTTCCAATTTATGTATTTTTTTCTATTAGTTTTATTGTTATCACGAGAATTTTACCTTTTCATTTGATATTTTTTAATTATTGGGGAAGTGAATAGTGAATATTAACTCACTATTTTCAATTTTTTTTATATCTTCTCTACCTCATGACCAACCGTGCGTAGCAGCACTGGTGGTTACCTTCCATAGCTTCTCCGGTGTGTTTGGTCTCCCTCTCTTATCTCGCCTAAAGATGGATTTACTAAACTTTCTGGATGGTAAGTTCGTTTATTTAATATGAATGTTACCCTTCATATTTGAACTCATAAATCTATGTACATGTATATGCAAATACGTTTAACAATGGAAATAGAATCTAAAAATAACAAACATTCAGTATTAAACTATATGTTGACAAATAATAGATAATCACACTCATAGTCTCATGTTTTTTAGAAGACATCTGGAGAAGAAAGACAAAGTACTCTAGCAGACTGAAGAATGTCCAATGTCATTTTGTTAGAGTGCTTAATATTTTATCTCTTTACTTTGTCCATGGTTGTTGAGCCAAGTAAAAAAGACTGAGTATATTTGTCTACTATTTACAAATCTCCAGAGTATTTATTAACTTTAGTTGTATGAAAAATTTAATATTGAATCAAGCATCAAAACCTTTCAGTGACAGGGTAATTAATAGAATCTCTTAGTAAAAAGCAAACTAATTTTATTCCTCTTTGGTGTTCATACTAATTTTTAATTAAATTTGTTCCACTTTGTTTTCCTATTTGGTAGTGTGTTTGTAGTGTTCACGATTTTCCAAAGTTTTCTATCTTCTATAAAACTGTTAATGGTTTCAGAAAAAAGAATACAAGCCACATATTTCATTTTGTATTACAACTGAATTAAATTCTCTTGTTTTTTTTTTTTGAAATAACAACACGTTGATAAAATTAAATGCTATATTTTCAGTTCTTGATGAGGGATATATTTTTACTAAAACTTCTACATGAGATTAAGGCCAAAAAATTTAAAGCCTGATGTTAAATAATATTATTTACTTAGAATTCACAATTCTGAGTAAAATCAATGATTTTTGTTATTATAAGTCGTAATTATAATTTTAGTTTTACCAAAGCATTAATTATTATACAAGAAAGTATTAACAGAAATTATATAAATAAGTCCCAACATCATCACAAGTTCATTAATAATAAATTATATCTGAATTTGTTGGATTATAAAATTCAAGAACAGAATGCATTTTAGGTCAAAATTTAAATTTCAAATTTCACACAATTACTTCATTTAAGCGAGAAAATTACACCCCTACAAAATAACTTTTACATATTAATTGTTGTTATTTTTACAATTGAAGATATATTTTTCTAGAATATGTTTCTAGCATAACATGTTCAAATCATAGATTGAATTGTACTACTAATGACTTACAGTTCTCCAGCTCAAGTTCATTGGAAATTATTCTTCTTAAATTATTAAAGATAGTTTAGTTTAGTTCCATTACTAATTCGTAGCTTGTATGTAATAAATTAATCATTAGCATGAACGTAATCTTACGTTTGCTTATTTGTTTTATATAGCAATATCAAATACGGTTAACTGAAAATATATTTACTCTGTAATCGATGAGAAACAAAAATGTGTGTTAATAGAGCCTAATAAAACACCGCATATTAACAATCAAGGATGTAGAAAACAATATAATTGATAATAGGATAAATTCAGTATTATTTTAATTCTAATTCCATGGTGTTCATTTATTGTAATGATGAAATTTAACTATTTAATTTATTTTAATTTTTTTATTGGCATCTAGCAAGGTTACGACTTATGGTATGATAATGTGGATACATCTTTTCGTTAATATAAATTAAGTCTGAAATAAGGCACATAATTAATATTAAATATGTAACACATGATGTTTGTGTAACTGGGTACATGAAATTTATTTATTATATGGGTTGCTTTTGCTTTCCAAGGAATGGACTTGAAATTGTCTGCTTCAGACAATATCAGTTTGGGAGTGTCTGCTGAAAAACTTCAGAATTTCAAAACTTTAGAATACTAAAAATCCGTGATCCTCTGTTTTAACTCAGTACTAGAAACATAGATTAAAAGATGAGCCAGTTATCATTTCAACATTAATATTCACTCTCTGGCAGGTCTTGAAATCATATGGATTAAAGTGCCACAAATTTAAATAATAACGTTTTTTAGTTTTAATTATTTCAGATTATTTCAAATTAATATTTAATGACTAAAGCATTTATTAAACAGAAATATACTATAGTTTTAAGAAACAAATAAATCAATAATGATTTATTGTAGGACATTACAATTTCTTTACAATTATATATTTCTTAATTCATTCATTCTTCAAATTAAGCAATTTCTTATTGCATCCTATTTACGTTAAAATTATTTACATTTGTCTTATAGGTGTACTAGTTCAAATTTATTTGAAAGCTCAATATCAAATTTATATTCAAATTTTATATCTTTTCGAGTTAATTCTAAAATTTCATTATACGAATATATTAATGACTTATTTTACAAATGCTAAACCATCTGATAGTTGCGTATTAGAATGTATTACACATTATGTATTTATATCTATTATTACCTATCACATAAGTAACTACTGGTATAAAACCATTTATATAAATTCATTTCTTTCATTTGCAATAAATTCTTGAAAGTTTTAATGATCTTAATCTTTAGGCACATTTTTTTGTAATAAATCTTCATTTTATTAATATATGAAATACAGACAGTGGTAGTTGCTTGCTCAACCAATGCGGAATATATCTGCTTGTAATTAATTGTTTTAAAAAAAGTAATAGAATTATGCAGTTGTCAAGATACAACTCTAGACTAATTTGTAGCATTATCTTAATTTGATTTTAAAAAAAAAAGGTTTAAATAAAATTAGAAGAACCAATTCACTTTACTTGTACAAGTTTTTTTCTGTCAAAAGTTATCATTTCTTTGACGTGCTCACGTACTTGATACACAAGGTATAGAGGTGGGAGATACTTAATCATTTCATGTAATGGTGATTAAATTTAAAGTAATAATTGTATTTCTTTATAAAATAAAGTAACCTACTTTCACATAAAAGTTACTTTTAATAAAGAAACTTTTTTAGAATTTATAAAATTAATTAAAAAATTTTAAATACCACTAGATGTTTCAGTATTTTAGTACGATAAAACCCGTTGTTACTTGGTTTTTAATTAACTCATTTGGTGTCCCGATGGTGCTCTGATCAGGTGGATATTAACCTCAGAAACCTGTAGGAAACTCCTTCATCCCATGATGACCATCAAACCCATAATGGTCATCTGTGTCTGTAGCCAGGTAATTGACTTTCGCTCAAATTAGGATTTGAAAACAGCTATAAATAAACTTTTCTTGAAAGAAATTTACTTTAACTCTCCTAATCGTAAATTACTTTTCCAAAGAGTTTAATTTCTCTGAGAATCATATATAATGTGGCAAAAATAGAATAATAATTTGAATTATTTATCATTTGGTTATTGAATAACCTTCATATCCTTCTTTAGGAATATTCAGTTGACAGA
The DNA here is from genome assembly GCA_026182355.1 of Hermatobates lingyangjiaoensis. Classification (NCBI taxonomy): domain Eukaryota; kingdom Metazoa; phylum Arthropoda; class Insecta; order Hemiptera; family Hermatobatidae; genus Hermatobates; species Hermatobates lingyangjiaoensis. The sequence continues at coordinate 3,540,886 of JAPFBL010000015.1, forward strand.
TGATGTCACGATGTAAACAAATTGCTAAATTACTGAAATCGATTTAATTAGAAAAATGTTATAACTTTTCTAATGGTAATGTAACTTTTCTCTAACCTGCTCCTGATCTTTAGAAAGGGAATTATAAAATTGCATACCGATTTGTTCAAGCTCCCCGATTTTCATTTGGATAATAATTCTATACAGATCTGCAGTAATATTTTATAAATACATATAAAGTACATTGTTTTAAGTATAACTGTATTTTTAAATCGCAACCATCTAGTTTACTATTTAGTTTCTCTCATAAAAAAAAACATTATTTACCTTTATTATTAGTGAAGTACCTATACTACTAACCATGGAAAAAAGTCAACATTGAGGGTTTTTTTTATTGCTTTCACATAATGACATTATTCTAGAAAGCATTAATCATATTTTTTGGGATTGTGGTGTCTACTTGATTGTGTGTTTTTTTAGAGGTTTTACGTAGAATGGGAAGAAAAAAAATGGTGTTTATGAATACACATATTTGTGAACCACCTCTACATGTCACAGCATTTAACAGATCATAAACAAAAAAATATACTTAATCAACCATTACGTGGAAGAATTGTTTAGTGTTTTCCCATTCAAAGGGTTCTTTATGCTACTTTATATTTTCATTTGTTTCCTCTCCAACCAGTGAACATATATAAGGTTTAATTCTTGCAATATTCTATATATGTTGAGACAAAAGTTTTATAATTGTAACTATGAAAAAAAAATTAGGTAGTCTAAGTAGAAATTTATAGGTCTCTATTAAAGTAGAAGAATTATCACCTTCTTTATGTGTCATTTTTTTAAAGTTTGTAGGATATATTCATTGCAGTTTTGCAGGTGTACTATACTTCAACGAATATTAAATTTAATTTATTATGTATGCTTTTGACTATAACTTTATAATACTAAGGTTATTTGGATACCACTTCAATGTTTTTTAAATAGTTTACTTGACAAAGCAATTATTAAATTTTGCATATTTACATTTACTTGTCCTTAAGTTTTTTTTTAAGATATTATGGTTATAAAGTGGAAGATTAGATTCCAACATATAAATATTTTCCAAATAAGTTTTAATTTTATTTCGTGACCAATCATTTTAAATTCTTTGTTTTATTTTCTTGAATTTGTTAATTCATATTGCAGACTTGTACAGGTTGCCACATTTGTTTATCTGTACGACTTTTTAACAAATAAATAAATGGTTTAAACCTTTCAGAAAAAAGTATTAATCATTAGTAAATGAATATGTTATAATATGAATAATGTTAAAAGAAGTGTCCCCATGAAAAATCACATACTTAATAGGTGTCCCTTTGAAGAATGCTAGAGAACACCTCAGTCTTTTTTTATAGAGTACATCATTTAAAGTTTTCAATATCGATATAGATAAAAGTAACTTTTCAATTTAAAGATAAAGAAAAGTTTCAACAAATACTGTTGGTAACAATTTTTTTTTTTTAACAACCAAACTAAAACTATTTTAAAAGTTCTAATGAAGAATGGTCTGAGATTTTTGAAGTATCTTTTCTTATAAAAGAGAGTAATATAAAAAAATTCAACTTATTATTTTATTTTAACTCGTACCCTTTTTAAACCTTCAATACGGTTTAAAACAAATTTATGAGTCAATCAGTAAACGAAAACAGTCTTTTTTTTTTTCTTTTACACAACTTGGGTTATAAAAGATGCATCTATTAAAGACTTTGCACTACTCTACTTCCATAATCATTTAAAAAGTTTAAGTGGATTTCCCAAGAGACCGAATTAAGTTACAATCAAAATTAGGTTACTTTATCATAGTTTTGGTTTATTTCCTTTTTATATGTAAAATATTTATAGATAACATTCCAAAATAAAGTTAAGTGTAATATCTTTTAAAAACAGTTATCTCCTTTCAACAAACATAATATAAACAAACTTATTATCCGATAGAAATGCTTTCAATTTAGTAGATATTTCAAATTTCTGTTATTCGTTACAAATAAGTTTTACTGGATTCAATTTAAAAAGTGCCTGGAAAAATGTTTGCTAGATTTTCAACTACTCGTTTTGATCTTTGAAGGGGTTGTAAGGTGTAACATAATATCGGAGTTGTAAGATGATCATAAAGTAATTAGGTTCAGGATTCGGTTTGAGGTCACTATTCACTTCGGGATCCCTTCACGTTTACGTCAATATACTCGTATAGTTGCATAAACCGACTAATCAGCTTCTCTTTTTCTTGCTGAAGAAAGATTTACTATTACACTAGCAAATGTACCCGTCTTTGACGGAATCAAAAATTCTATTATACTTGGTATTCCAAAATATCAATTACAGTATTATACTAATACTATAATTAGAAATTATAGAATAGTAGAAAACACCATTATTAGTACAGTGTTAAACAAATGCCTCTGTATACACTACATTAGCTGTCTGTCCTTCAGGTTCATGGAAGAACAATCAGTTGAAACCTCTGACTATTGAGCAAGTAAACTACAGTTGACCATGTGAGAAAAACTTGGTTTCGCTAACTTGAATTCCTGCGTTAGATAAAGTCTCCCTTTGCGACTTAGTTAACGTCATTGCGAAATAGAATCTGAGGGGACCTTGCAATCAATTGAATTGGAAACAGACAGTGGCTCGGAATCAATGGTATGCGTGGTATACACACAGACTCCCCAATACCACATCCAGTCATTATGTCCGCCTCTATGGCATATCTGTGTAAAGCACGAACTCAGAGTCGTGTCCCGTTGCACAGTTTTTGGGTCACTCATGTTTCGTAACATGAAATTTGTTACTGCTATAAATTGCAGCATCATTGGTGCTCCTACTTTAAGTTTTTACTCATGAGCAGGCAGTCCAGGAGAAATAAATTCAGAGTCAAGAAATTCAATTAGATAATGAACTGCTTCTTCATCACTAATCCAATCTCTTTACTGACTTGTAAGTTCTTTCCTCGGCTTCATATAGCGTAAGAACTTGTTTGTTGATTTCTCATGCTTGTTCATATTAAGGGCTGAGAATTGCTCGTTTACAAAACATTTATTCTCAATAGATAGTACATCCTTAACTCTGTGAAACACCATTTCAATGATGTCAAATACGCAATATATTCATATGGTCCAATGAAATTAAAATCAACTAACAATACCTACTTGCCACACCTGTGTATTTTCAAAACAAACTTGTCTGTGAAGTTAGGAAAATACAGCTAAAAGCCCCATAACTTCGCTTCTGTACTGAATTAATAATCTATTTAGAGCCCATATTTTAAGTTAGGCACACACAAATCCAGTGTCAATGTTTCAGCTCGCTATGTCTTATGGTGGCTGAGTTTACTTGTGACAAACATTTTTCCGTTAAACGTCCATAACTTCACTTCTATGTTGAATTTCCAATCAATTCATAGCCTATATTTTAAGTTAGACCTACACAAATCTACTGTAAAAGTTTCAGCTTTATATGTCTTATGGTAGCTGAGTTTACCTGTGACAAAGTTTTGCGGACAAACCGACAGAAATTTTTCTAAGGGTGGATTCGGTTTCTCCAATGTATGAAACGTAAAGAAAACTTGAAATGAGTCAGTTCTAAGCAATGTACAGACAAAATCATTATTTTATTTATAAAGATTCCAGCTGAAAATAGTGAGCTCTTTTCAGTTATTAACTTCTAGATCTAAACTAATCAATATAAAGAAAAGTCGTATGTAACTGCTTCAATATTTTTGATTGTATGAATTTAGATCTCATTTTTTTCATCTGACACATTGAAAATAGAGGAATGAAATATATTAGTATAGAACTAACATTAGCATTAACTATAAAAATATACCGATTTTTTCGATTTCAGAAAGGTATTAAAAGAACAGTGTAAACAATTTAACCTTCCAGAACAATTTAACTTTCACTATCTCAAAAGTAGTGAACAGAATACTAGTCAAGCTGAATCAGTTGAATGTTTTTTTAAGAAATTTTCATTTTAGGAAATTTACATTTTGTTCATCTTATGAATAAAAAATTTTTTTTGATTATTGAACCGTTATACGAACATGGGAAGGTTATACGAACCTATAAAACAGGAAGCTCAAATTAAACTCGAAATATTTTTTTATTATAAACGTGTCAAAGAGATTCACAAAGTTAAAAGATTAGTCATAAAATGTTTTTTTTTTAATTGTTGATTACTTTCAATGAGTTAATTTGATAACAATTTGATGAACTTAGAATATTAGAATTAAATTCTACCTGTAGTCACTCGTCGTATGGTAACAAAAACTTCATTTCTGATATCATTGGCAAAATGAAGAGAGCCACATTAAAACAAACCAGGACTTAAGAGTCCCCTCTTTATTTTGTAATGACATACATATTTCTACCTGATGACGGATCAGTCAAAATATATTAGTGATTTTTTGTGATCTTTTTATGTGTATTTTTTTTGGAATCTAGATTATATTATAAACTAAACATATATATAAACTAGATTCACAAAAAGCAATTCACATAATACAAATTACAGGAACTCACTACTATCTTCCTGATGATGAGGCATCAAAATATAGTAGTGAGTTTCTGTGATTTCTTTTATGTGTGTTCTTTTTGTGAATCTTGTTTATTTAATTCGTGGAACGTTTCATTTAATTGGTTATATATATATATATATATATATATATAATTTTTTGTGCTCCTTTATGTCTAGGGTGTGTGTGAGTGTGTTCATATGAATATATGTATATCTATTATGTATTAGACACTTAATATACTGTTCCAACATATTCACACTTAGAATATTTTTTGCGCACTTAAGCTTTTAAAATTTAATACTTGATGTATAAAATCTATATATATATTAAAAGAAGTAAATGTCCTGGAGGGTTGTTTTAACTAACCTTCTCATTTCGAAAGTAAATTACGGTGTATTGATATAGTTAATTTAAAGTAATATAGAATAAAATTCCAATACATTTTCAAAATAGTTTTTTTTTTGCTTTAGAGGATAAATATTTTGTTGTATTTTTATAGTTTTCGGGTAAATGATTACTTTATTTACAATAAAGTAAAATAATTGATTTTTTATATTTGCAACAAATCATAATAGTTATGCACTATATAGGTATATTGATAATGATAAAATGCATTGTGATTTTATGAAGGACAAATTATTGTACTTCATATTTTTAAGGAAATATGTGTGGAAAAACTGTTTAAATATTGTCTGATAACTTAATAGAGATATAACGTAGAAAAATAGAAATAGATACTTATTATTTTTTATTTCTTTCAAACTTTTGAAATGATAATGACTTTTTTTCATTAATGTTATTGATTTCAATAGGCATCCTTTTTTTAATCTCTGTCCAAATTGCTGTTATATCTTTCATTCTAATATTAATAGACTTCAACTATAAAAGCATTGTTTTGACTTTAAGATATAGACAAGCATTTTATGTCATAATTCATAACTTTCTTAATTAAAAACCAATACAACTGCAATTCAGTTTTTGTAATCAAAGAATACAATATTTATGAGCACAAAATATTTAATTAATTCCAATCAGTTAGGTTTGGTTTATCAGTTGTTAAGCATCATTGGATTAAATATGGGAGCTCATTATCCTTTCAAACAAAATGAAATCATTCCATATAATTTCTATAAACAGATTTTATTTTTAAAAACATTTGTTTAGTAATTGTTATCAAAAATTTATTATCATTGTTATTAATACCTTTAATTTAAAAGTGATTAAAATTAAAATAAAGTTCTACAAAAAAATACTACCTTCAACGATACATTTTTTAACAAGGGAAAAGAAAATAAAAAAGAGGAAAAAAAAAGAAAAGAAAACAATTTCTTTGAAAAATATTGAAATTCATGAGGTAAAAATTTACAGTTGATGAATGAGCTCCAAGAGGAATTTTGAATAAAGCGTAAGTGTATCAAATTTAACTGAAATGCTTATTCATATATTCAAGCCGAAACAATTCTTTCAAATTTGAAGTTTATAATTTATATTAGTATTAAAGACGAAGGATTGACAGCAATTTAGACCGAGATTTAGATTCAAAAGAGGATGCCTACTGAAACCAGTCATATTAATAATAAAAAAGGCATTGATAAATAATAAATGATAAAAGAAAAATTTGAAAGAAACAAAAAAATAATATGTTTCCATTTATTTCACAATGTTATAGAGAATATTTCCATACACTATAAAGCTATCAACCATTTTTAAACAGTTTTTTGTTCTCTTATATTTTCTTATAAATATGCAGAACAATAATTTGTACCTCATAAACTCTTCATGTATATTGTCACCAGAATATCTCTAAATTTACGATGATAATAATTTGTATGAAAATATCAAAAATCAATCATTTTACATTACATCAAGTTCACTTTATTTGTTGTTTTTTTTTATTTTTAAATGAAGTGATTGAATATCTGTAATCTCTAGCTATTGTTCCCGTCTGTATCAGGAAGTCGAGGTATCAGTAGTCTCGTCACTTGTTTTGGTTGATGGATCTTAGTCATTTTTATGATTTCTTACTGTGGTTTAGAGGTTGATTTTTTTCATGTGTTTTTTTATGAGATGATCTTGTTATATCCTCTAATGCAAAAAAAGAGTAAATTTTCATATTTATTTGGAAATATTTTTCTCATATTTGGTCCTATAATTAACCATCATACTTACATTAAATGAACTACAAATATCAATCACTAAATTTTCTTTTCGAAATGGTAAAGTTTACCATTTTTACTCACGGAGGATGGATTTAACTTATTCTTTGAACTTAAAAGAGATAAATATAATTTTAATTATTTGTAGAATAAATTTCAAACTGGAAAGGAAGTTATGAAATTACATTTCTAGTTGAATAAGAAAAATGGATAGTTTAAATTAATTCTAAACTAATCTAGTAACTAATGCAATAATAATATAATTTATATAATAATAATTAATCCATATATTCTTGTTGTTTCCAACAGTCACATTTACAGGCTTTCACATTTAGTGCAGTTTTTAGGGTACAAAGTGGAGTTCATATGTAATATGGTAGTTACTGTAGAAAAAAAATCAACAAAACATCGATATAATATTTATCTTAATTGTTTTAAATCCTTGATACTTAATTTTATCTAATGTAATAAACTTGAAATTTCTTTCTAATTCTTTATTTGTAAACTCCTCCTAGCTTTTAGAGATAGTCACCCAAAACGATGTTTGTCCTGAAACAATTTGAAACAGACTACCTGGAAATGTATGTTTCTTTTACGTATTATCAGTGTTGTTCTTTAAGATATATGCAAAACTTTTATGATAATTTGCAAATTTGGCGCTACTTTCAATCATTTCAATGGATGTCTATACTCTTAGTGTATACGCTACCGATAAACAGAATCGGTATCTTTAATTTCGGTATAAAAAGAGCACTATGCAGAGGAATTTTAGATCGTGTCTTCGCCTGAGTCTGTAAAATTGTAAGTGGTATAATACATACCACGTGGATTTTATTTTTGGAAAATCAGGTTAAAATTCTTAAAAACAAATGACATATGGATGAAAATATGAAAACATAAAGGCGATTACAAATGTTATCTCAACTTTTTTTGGCAAACAATTTTATGTGTTATATAAAATTTTATATATATACAATATCTTATTAGTATATACAACTGTCCACCTTCTAATCTTAACATAACCCTTAACTCAAATAAATACTTATATACAATGTAATCTTATTTCTGTTATCCTTAACTTATCTACTATAATCCATATCTTTGCCTATCAACCAATACCATTATATCCCATAAATACTTATATATGTAATACTTATTGCAACAGCCATAACTTATATTAGCTCACCTTTTTAACTCCCATAAATACTTATTACTACAGACATCCCTTATGGTGAGATCCCATTGTTTACTATAGGCTCTACCCGTATGTTGTAGCCTCTTCTTTGGCACAGCATCCTCCCTACTTATTTCTTTTTCGTCATCCTTAACTTATCCTATCCATCTTATCCTTATTTATATGGCCACCCCCTTTAACTTTCATAAATACTTGTTATAATTGTTGACTACTAACCCTTTAACATCTACTAACAAAGTAGTTAAAAAGTACTACTGCTTTAATATTTAACAATATTAAATATTATCTAAGCTCTCAAATCTTGAAAACTGCTAAGTGTAAAAATAACGCTTACCATTGTTTAAATTTTTATAATCTGTCAGTGCGTTTAATTCTTTTATACTTCTTTCTATTGGTGACGTTCAGAAGTGTTTGTTATTTCAGTAATTATTAAAAATTATTTGATCTAAACTGTGGTGCATAATCATACTTTCGGAGATTATATTTATTTTATTCGTATTTATTATATTCATTATTGTAAAGATAATATACAATAGTGAAATTACAAAACATCTATATCGGTATTTCAAAGAAAAAAAACAGTCAAAATCATTATTCATTTTTTTTAATTCAATGCACCGGAATGGATTACTAGTAATTAAATCATAAATAATATAAAACATCTCAAAAAGTGTTATTAGTGGTAGATATTACTAAACTGCCATATAATTGCTGTACGAATGTATTTCTAAAAGTTTTCAAAACTATTCCTATAACAGCATTACAAAGGGTGAATGCCCACTTGTATTTTCTGTTTTGAACGAAGTTAATAATTACCTATGAAATTTCTTGTTTCAGTGTAGTTAGACTATTTCCAATGTTGACGCTGTAATGATATCCCATAATGCTCGTATCATTAACTGTGTAAGAGTCAATAAACACAATTGAAACAGTTATTAGCGGAAAAATAGTTATTTCTGATATTATTAATGTTAAAACTATAATATACCGTCTTACCTCGTACACTGCTGCTGAAGCTCTCGGACCGGTTTCGGGTGTCACCCATCTTCAACAAGAACTGCATGACGAAATGCATGAATTTCTGACATTATTATATTTATAAATGGACTTGAAAATTGTGAATGATGTGGTTTATTTCTTTAATCCACCAGTTCTAATCTTTAAGCCATCAGTTCAATTGTATATCTATTTAGAGGAAAATTAAGTGACGACAACTACAGATTTTAATAAAAGATTTTCACATGAATTCCTAAATTCAGTAACAATTTTAAATAGTATGTTCATTCGTTTATGCAATGACATCTACCTTAAGAGTATCCATTAAAGTTATTCTACTTAAACAATAATGTTGGATTCGCATCGTTAATGTATTTGTATATACATTAACAAATAAGCCTTCTCAGGAATCGATGACTTTAATAATTGCACTTTTTAGAAATTTATATATACGGCAGAAAAAATGAATAATATAGCTTGCAGAGATATTTACATGCTTTGTAGTGAGTATATCTTGAACTAATTCGAATTAGTTTTCAAAACAGTCGCTAGATGTCACACAATGATAGTCTGTTTCTGTTGTTTAGGTTGATATTTTTTTATATGGGAAGCCTTCTTTATGTGTATCCAATTTGAATTAAATGTTTAACTATATGAACAACAAACTATATTGCTTAAACTTTTCCAAAGATGATTATAGAAGAGATCCATGAATTTCTAAATGCATGCTTCCAATTGCAAATTCGAGAATTTTAAAATTGCAAATAAATATTCGATTTTATATATTGGATCCATATATATATAAAACAGTAAATTGTGTAAGAATAAATCTGAGGAAGTAGTCATAATCTCTGAATGGCTCATTAAGAGAGATATAACGGTGGGGAGGTGGGTAGGAGCCTCTTTCAATATTTATATAAATCCAATTGAGGTTAAATTTAAATCATTGATAAAAAACTAACTGAATGCTCGAAAAATATATTCTGAGAAAGATAATGGATGTGATTCAGAATCTCTAAATCTCTCCATAAGACAGGCTTCGCTGTTTTAGGTGGGTGGGGAGGCAGAACCACTCTTCAATGCTTTATTCAATTTTAATTCAATTAAATCTATATCCAAAAAATGCCCGTTTTATGATAAACATATTTTTTTGAAGAAGGCAATTGAGGTGGTTTTAAACTCTATCCCTTTCCTCTCCAAGATAGAGGAGGGTGAACCCCTGTTAAATATATATTCGACTTCGATTAAATTATACCAAATATATAAAATACTGAATTGTTTAAAAACATTTTTCTCATAATCTAATGGGAGTAGCTCTGAACCCCTAAATTCCTTTAGTGAAATCTAGGATAGAGGGACAGATGTCACTTTTATAACATTATACATATCCAACTGTGGATAAATTTAAAGCATAATTATGATTCTAAATTAAGTAAAATATTTTCTGGCAATGGATCTAGTTCAGATTCTCTAAATCTCTGTTCAGAGAGCAAGCTGAGAAATAATTTAGCTCTGCTTATTGAGGATACAGCCCGTTTTTAAAACTTCAGACATATCTCATTGTCAGTAAATTTACCCTATATGTAATAGGGTCACTAAATTATGTAAAAACGTATTCTAGGGAATTCTATGGAATGAAAGTTTGAGGAATGATTAGAGTCAGTTGTATAATAATATTGTACGTTTTTGCCTAAACCCCGTCTACAATGCTTGGAATATTCCCTTCATAATTATCAATATAATGAAACAATCATTTCTTAAAATCACATGTCAGAATATAATCTTTGAATTCTGTTTTCAAACCCAGTCTGTGATAAGTATCTCTACTTACTTACAAAAGATTGAATACAAATCTTTTCCCAACTTCTTCTAATAAAATATTATGGATGGCAAAACAATTCAAATACAGAGAAATAATCATGTTATTCATTCTTAGTATTTTTCATGACCTTGAGTTATTTCATTTGACAAAAATGTGGGTTACTGCCTACTCCTATCACTATATATATATATATATACATAAACTTGGCATACACGTATCCATCTCTTTCGGTTTTCACTCACCATACTTTTTGTTTTTTTTTTATTATCAGCTTTTCGTTCAACGATTGTGTATATCAAATATTTAAATGGTTAACGCTGTCAATGTTTGATTTGCAAATATTATTATATTGTATTACCAAATTTTTCCACTTTATCTAACATTGAATTGTAAATTCGCATTTTATTCGACTATGTTTACTAACCTTTCAATATGTTACTATACCTACACACAATTTAGTATTTAAGTATTTGTTAATTTAGTATTTACCGTTTAGTATTTAAGTGCTTTGATCATCAGGTGAAACTATTTTAATATGAAATGGCACATATACTATGGCACAAGTATATCTCACCCTACTGTGCCGAGTTTTGATGTATCGTCAAGTAATCGGATTGAATAGGTATCGATCTAATATTGAGATACATCTAGTACGATAAATTTGAGAGAAGTCAGAACATATAAAAGAAATATTGCATTCTTTAAATGAGGACCATGGTCCCCAAAATTTCTTTCTTTGAGATGAAATTTGAGAAAATTAATTTATACTGATGGTTGTAAAATTGTTATTATTTCTTGATAAAAAGGGGTAAAAAAAATATTTTATACAAATGAAAAGAACGTACTGATTAAAATTTAGAGAAAAGCCGTCTAAAACTCAATTTTTATTATATAATTATATTTGTTAGAATGATTGAATTTCTGTTGTGAATAGCGTTAGTATGTAGTGACATCTACCGTGATAAGAATGAACTAAGCATGACGTTCATCTCTCCCACTAACGCTCCCGCCGGGGAAACAGGCGTCATCACCAACCAGTAAGTGGGAGGTACCTGTTCTGTTTTGCCTCTTTCATTTCAAGTCAATTCTCTTCGAACGTTATTTGTGTTTCACTTCATTGTGATATGTACAGACTTATTTCCGTTTTAGGTTTATCTTTTTATTGTGCTTAGTGGTGCTCAGTGTTTTCGTAATCGAATATTAAGTGCCGGTGTTTAAAAGGGACTGCAACATGGCCGACGGTGATACTAAAGTGAATCCATTAGATCCGGATTTCAAATATTTATCTGTTGACAGGAATACTTTCAATGATCCTGTGACTCAAGCAGAGTGGACAAAGAAGAGGCTAGTATGGGTTCCCCACGAGGTCCATGGGTTTGTCTCTGCAAGCATAAAAGGAGAAATAGGAGACGATGTAGAAGTAGAAGTTGTAGAAACTGGCAAGAGACAAGTGGTGGCTAAAGATGATATTCAGAAGATGAATCCTCCAAAATACGATAAAGTAGAAGATATGGCTGATTTAACTTGTTTGAATGAAGCATGTGTGTTGTATAACTTGAAGGACCGTTACTACTCAGGATTGATTTATGTAAGTACAATTTACTATCATGCTTACATGATAATTTAAGAATATATTGATGACTGTAAAGTTTTAGAGATGTATTGTAGATATATTTTCATTATTTTGCTTGCATTGAGTTTTCAGCCGAGGTTAGAAAATTTTAAGTAAATACCTTACCTTTTTGAAGAATTACTATTCTTACTTATATTATAATAACCATTATATTCAAGTGCTTAGTATTATCAAGTATCGCCTTTTATCGAACCTCATGAATTAGACTGATTGGCAAAGTAGAGAAGTTTCTTTGAGCATAGTTTAGTTAACCAAGTTCTTATCAAAGATGATATCACTGACTATTAAACTTTACTATATACTTCTTAACATCAGTATATGTATTCATAATAATTTTTACAACATTGAAGAAATTCCTAATACCAATAAGATCATGGTTGATCTGCATCATGTTGGATCCAAACTGGTTTAACTCTTGTATATAGCATTAATAATCCCTTTTATGTTGTTTTTAAACAATCAGAGGTTCGTCTATAATCCTGTTTTAAAGCATTTTTAATTTAGTTTTTATAAATCTTACCTTATATTGGTTTACACCTATTTCAGTTATACGTATTTATTGGTTTGTACTTATATTGGGTTATACTTATATTTCAGTTGTTATTTTTTTATTATTATTTGTATTTACTACTGTAAACCTGAAATGTTAATACGTAGAATTAAAAAACATTGGTTGGAATTTACTGAAACAACCGTAATCGTTTTTATACTTATCTGTTGCATCCAATCTTTTTTTTTATTTTAAGTACACCTTCTCTTAGATGAAACATTTTGAATCATTGCATATTTTTAAGATTCAACCATTCTCTTCTAAGTTCTTCTTTTTTTTTTTCTAGTAAAACGACAAATGGATATAATACCCCTTAAAGTAGATAGCATTTAGGGAAATCCATATTTAATAATTCTGTTAGAAGAAATTATAGATCCTATGAGTAGTAATAACCCCCCTAATCAGTTAGTTTACTACTGGTAATCGTTTAGTACAAGTTTAGCACTTGATCATTTAGTACAAATTAGGGAAAGCCCAAATTAGTATTGTTCTACATTTTTTTACTCTTTTGGATTTAATATGCTTGTTTAGGCTTGTTATTAGGGATTTTCATTCCTTTCTGAAAAGTCATTAATGTTGTTTTGTTATAACTGTTATGGAATGCCTAATTTAAAATCAATCATGAAAATATATGTATTACAACTAATGGAGAATACTACTCAAATTAATGTCACTTAAGTTTTTTTTTTATAACCTTTATTAACAAGATAGGTATTATGAATTTATAAATTACTTAAAGGTGAGTGACCTGTTAATATGGGTTGCAATTTTATTCCAAGACCGGTTTGGAATATAGCAAACTGCTTATTTTTCATGGCATCCTGATTTTGCAGAACATATTTAAACTTACTTATGTTTTAAAGTGAATAATTAAACTTTTTTTTTTATATTTTTATAAGAATTTGGAAAGAATAAAGTATCAGTTTCCTAAACTAAACTGATCCATTTAAGTTTTTATAGTTTACTTTACGCTTTTCTTAATGTTAGCAATGATTCCAAAGTCGATTTGCACTGATTGAAACACTTGAAGTTTGGTATCCACCCATGAGTGATTGAAAATATTTCAACATAACATAAGTATTAATTGGAGTTTAATTTGTGATTAAATTAAATGAAGCATTATGGAATCATTACAAAAGCAATTAAATTAGGGTACAATAACCTTTTATATAAAAAAAAAACTTAAAAGTTAAGTAACTAAAATAATAATTTCTCTAATTATATTACCTAACCGTTCTTATTAAGTCTGTAAGTTATTCATTTATAAAGGGATAAAATATATATGTCTGTAGTCTTTAAACAGTATATAAATGTTTTTTTATGACTATATAACAATTTAGAAGTAAAAATAAACTTTCCTTCAACTAATATGAACGTTTGTTTGATAACGGAGAAAGAAAGAGTTCTTCTCATAGTGGTGTTTCTTGCCTAAAAGTGGCATTATGGAAATTTGTCGTTATTGAAATTCTGCCCTTGAAGGAATAAAACTATTAATTTCAAGATATTTTATTGTTTAAAACATCAGTCAAGTTTAAAAGCGTCAGCAACGTATTATGAAAATATGTTTATATATAATAATACTATTTTTCTTTTTTTTTTATCGAGGTTTGGTCTAGCTTCAATAATACAACACCTTTAAGCCGACGTTTTATCTATATTTGTAGTCGAAAAAGGTGTTAACGTTGTTAAAAAAGTTATCAATACGTCGGCTTAAAGGTGTTGTATTATTGAAGGTAGACCAAAGCTCGATAAAAAAGAAAAGTAGTGTTAAATATATGTAGACGAGATAAGGAAAACATTCGTATATAATTAATAAAATGGTGAAAAGGGCTACATTTAAGTGCGGGTGTTATTCAATTTTCGTTGAGTCCTACATAATCTATTAATTTTGTGATGTAATGTGAGATTTGTGTTATGTGAATAAATTGGTAAAAATCTCCAGAAATATGTTTTCAGTGTTAATAGAGTTTTTATTTTAAATGATTTGAGATGTTTGGTAAATTATCATATTGACAGACGTACCTCATAGAAATTTTCATTTCAATGTTTCAGTGAGGAAAATTGGAATTTTGTTCATAGTATTTATGAGATAAAATATAGTACGTAAGTCAGTGTTTGAAAAAGAAAAAAAATCTCCTTGAATATATTTAAATAGAGAGACATTTTTCTTTTAACAAAACCCTTAATCGATAGAGCAACATTTTTAATGATTGGGATATCCTACCTTCGATTGAAATGAAAATTTTAAGCGTTGTTCATTTGGCAGTTTTGAACAGTTTATAGAATAATTAACTAAAAATTAATGATAGCAGGACTTCTAATGATAAAATACTCTAAAATCTTTTAAAAAACTTGGAATGAAATTTCTGTTTTTGCTTAGAAATATAGGGTATATGAATAAGGGAAGGTTGGACTCTTTGTAATAACAGACACTTTTTTATTAAATTACTAAAAGTACTCCTTAGTTATTTATATAATTCATATTACTAAATAGAAATTAATGTAAGTAGAGTAGACGATTATTTGTAAAGCTGCTTTTTTTATTCATTTATCTAATTGTTTATTATGGCTGTTTAAAAAACTTAATTAACAAAAAAAAAACTACTTGTGTTGTGAATTGACAGATGTATGTAAGTCACTCTCTTTCATCTGGTCTATACAAAATCTCAATATATTGATGACCTCTACTCTTTTTATAAACTTAACAAAATTAAATTTCATAATGCATCTTTCTGGCTTGAAGGAGTGAGTGTTCATTCCATTGTCTCAAATAGTGGAATTCAACAAATTTGTTTGCAGTTGGATCTTTGAAATTATAAGATTGTAAAATTATTTACATACATTTACTGACTTTATTCTATAGATTATCAAAAATTAGCTTCACCCACCAGGCACTTTAAGTTAGTTTGATATTACCAACATATTTACTTCTCAACATATTTCTTTTCTTTACTGTCTAGCTTACATTGGGGGGGATTAGCGAGGTTTTCCAGACCACATAGTGAGCTACTTATTTTCAATATTTCAACCGTTTTCGTGATCTTTGTCAGGAATCGCATATCGAAAAGAATATATATATTAAATAAGTAAATAATATATACATATATATATGCTTTTAAAAACTGGATGTCTGTTTCCACTTGATTTTGAAGCATGTATTGAAGAAGGACTGCTCCCAACTTTTACATATATATATATATATATATATATATATAATATATATATATAAAGTTGGCTATCGTCTCACGTCACTCAACTTCCTTTCCTGAGGAGAACCGTTAAAAAGATCGAAATAATTGAATGTGAGTCGTTGTATCTGTTTTTCATTTGTGTTTCTTAATGTTTTCAAAGTATATATATATGTATATATATATATATATTTATTATCATTAGTTGTTCAATCCGTAATTGTGTGGCATTTTCTCATTCAGAGGTAAAATGGATAAACAAACAAAGGTCTCCACACAAATGAAGTTTTATTCAACAGCATCAACGCGTTTCGAACACTTTGTCTTCCTGATGATGAACAACAAGTGTTCGAAACGCGTTGTTGCTGTTGAATAAAACTTCATTTGTGTGGAGACTTTTGTTTGTTTATCCATTTTACCTCAGCATATATATATATATATATATATATATATATGGTCAAACCACAATATGAAATGGGAAAAGAAAGGCTAAGATCTTTCAACCGTAACAAGCGGTCTTCGTCAGAGTCAAAAACCCAACTGACTCTCAGTTTGACTCGGTTTTTGACTCTGACGAAGACCACGTGTTACGGTTAAAAGATCTTAGTCTTGTTTTCCCATTTCATATTGTGGTTTGATCATTGATTGTTATTTCACGTGTTTATGTGAAACTTTATATATATATATATGTGTGTGTGTGTGTGTATGTGTGTTTTCAAACAATAAAAACATGAAGTAAAAATCAACGTCGAAGCCGTAGTGAGAAATCAGAAAAAAAAGCCAAGATCTTTCAACCCAAACAAGCTGTATTCGTTATAGCAAACTGACAGTTATCAGCCTGACTCTGATGATGAGTGCATGTTTCGGTTGAAAGTTCTTAGTTTTTTTTTCTTTTCATTTTGTGGTTTGATCATTGATTGTTATTTCACGTGTTTATGTGAAATCTTGTTATATATATGGAAAATGTCTACTTTCACTTTCAACTAATTTCAGTAGCAAGTTGTCCCTCCTAATGCCTAAGAGCAATGTGATAAAATCTGGAATCCTCTTATTAATAATTTAGCTAATCTAAGGAATACTGGTACAATGTTAAATTAGAAACGCATACTTTCGGTGAGACTGGCTTATAGGGCAGCCAGTTTCACCGAATGTGTGTAAATCCCTATTTTTGTACCTGTTATGAAAAGGGAAATTAATGGGTCACTGTACTTTTGGATAATATAACAATTAGCATCAGAATCTCTTATATATTTGTCATTGGTAGCACACTGTCATATATAGTTCTATAACTACTGTAAACTCAACATTCTTTTAGCTTAATAGATGGTGAAATATAAAGTTACTGTTTTTATAGTGAGGCTCCAGAATTTCTGTTCTAAGTCATTTGGCTTCGAATTCCTTTAATGTGTTTCTGGTGTTAGATTCTGGTTGAACTTAACCACTAAGTACTACTCTCAAGTGTGACTTGGTAATAACTGCACGAACTTTGACCACTCCTAAGGTCTCTTTTTATGCAGTCCTTGAAATAAAAATAGCTCATTGAATACATTTCGATACCTGTCATCAGGATTGGGAGTAAGTCTTTTTAAGGGACCAGAAGGAACAAGAGAAATGATCCTCTTGTTAAATAGTTTTGGTATTCATTTAATTTTTTTTTCAGGAATATCTGTTGTAGTTGTTATGGGTATTATACTATAACTACACAATTTATCTGTTATTCTTTCCACTTTTAATATACGTTTGTAGTTTAGGTGGTTTTACAATATGACTAACTTAATTTTTTTTTTTTAATAAAAGAGAAAGGGAATTCTAAACATGAATGTCAACGTATAAAAGGCAGGATGGAATTCTAAAGCAGTTTTAAGATCTTTTCACCAATAACGACTCTCGTCAGAGTCGCAGACGTGTTTGTATATAAAACTACCGTATTTGACGGCATATAAGACGTCAAATTTTTTTTTCCCAAGAAAAGGGCTTTCAAAATCCCCTGCGTCGTATATACGAAGTTGAGGGCTCATGTAGGCTAAACTTTCCACTGACGCTTCATAACCTAACTGACTATTACTTTCTTTACTAATATATCATTATTTCGAGTAACACTATACTTAGTTTTATTATTATTACCATTATTCTTACTTTAATAGTTATCGTAATAATGATTCAATTCTGTGACTCTCACTTACCTTATGATCAGTACGGACCTCTATTTACCCAAAACTCCATGCAAAAAAATTTTACTGCTGGTATTATTATTACCAGTATTGTTACCATCACTTTAAAAACGAATTATCATATTATTAATGGTATTTTACAATTAAATTTACAGTACTATAGAGATGTTTTGCTTATCTGTCCTGCCAACTTGATTTTATAAAGGTATATTTCTGCTTGTGTAATGCCCTGCTAGACTGCTTTCAACAATAAATGCTTTCAACAACTTTTTTCCTGAATTTGACCTGCTGGCATTGGGGTGCGTGTATTAAATGCGGTA
Source organism: Hermatobates lingyangjiaoensis (assembly GCA_026182355.1). Lineage (NCBI taxonomy): Eukaryota > Metazoa > Arthropoda > Insecta > Hemiptera > Hermatobatidae > Hermatobates > Hermatobates lingyangjiaoensis. The sequence continues at coordinate 3,559,451 of JAPFBL010000015.1, forward strand.
CATTTTATTATTAAGCATTAGTTTCAATTTTATTCGAGAAGAGCGTGTTAGGGTAAGATGCTTGTGTTATATAGCTTCTTGTCAATTCTAGTGGTATAGGTTTTTCCTTAGAATTTGTGTGCAGTTGAGTTGTGAAATGGAAGCACAGGGCGTGGTGAGAGCAGTTGAAGAAGGGACAGCTGTTGGGTGAAAGGACAGTATGGCATTGCGTGGTGTAAGCAGCACTGACCTTGCCCCTTCTTTGCCTCCCGCCTCCACCTCTCTTTCCCTCTCCACTAAACTTCTCTTTCTATTTCATCTCTCTTCATGTGCTTTCATTCCTTCTTGCTATATTTTCTTCTTTCCGTTCTGTATTTTACTCTATCACATATGAGATTTTTAGTTTTTGGCTTCTTTTATTTCGTTAATGGTTAGTTTTTTCTTGTTTCTTATGAAAGTCATGTTTTTAGGCTACATCTTTATAAATTAAGTTTCTAGCAATCTTTAGCTATTTTGTTTATTTTATAAGGTTGGGTTACATGTTTGGTTCTTAGTGTAATTCAGGGCTGCCAGAATGTTTTTGTCAATAGTACCAACTGTTATGCTGAAAAGGTACCAAATCAGAGAGAATAGTACCAAATGTTACAAAACTTGTCTTAAGTCCAATGCTATTCATGTACAATAGCCTAAAAAACTTCCTTGCAATCACCAATAGCAGTAGCTAAGTCATCAAATATAATTATTAATTCTGAGGTAAAATGGATAAACAAACAAAAGTCTCTACACATTATCCATTTTGTTTGTTTATCCATTTTACCTCAGAATGAGTAAATATCACAAATTTATGGATTGCACAACTAATGATAATTATTAATACTTTAACTGCATTGTGCACCATATATGGTACACACAACTAATTCTACATTAGTGAATACTATATATTATGGTAGTGGTAATATAATATGTATTACTGTAGCAATTAAAAGGCAAAAACAGGTAATTTTTGTTAAATGCTGCAAAACTGTTAAAAGTTAATTTGCTTTATTTAATTTAAATTAGTTCTAAACGTACTATTTTTTTTTAAAAGTAACCTCGTTGTCCTTAGCATCTTCATATAAGTTGACTGTTTGCGCCATATTAATTAGTTCTTTGTTGGGTTTAATTGCGTTTATTGGATAACGATAAAAACTTAACGATCGATAATTATCGCCGATAATGCTCATCACTGCCTTCGGATATGATGACGGGGTATCATATTTACCCGAACTCTATTTTGAATAGTTTGTAGTATTTATTTTCGTTATTTTTTATAAATTTAGATCAATTTTAAGAAATAGTACCAAATAATAACACATTTACATAAAAGTAGTACCAAACTTTTAGCTCGAAGGCAAATAGTACCACATTTGGTACTATAGTACCAATTCTGGCAGCCCAGGTGTAATTACTCGTAGTAGCGAAAGTTCTAGTTTGAATCCCGGAAATAATCCTAGATTTTCATGAAGAAGGAGGAAAGTGATAGGACTGCAGTTCACTTTGCTATTTATTGAAAGGAGTGAATAAGTTGTATGATTAGCGCTGAGTGTTCATTGTTTTCCTTGTTAGAACTAATGAATGAATACAATGATCATAATTATAAATAAATTGAATAATTGAATTACAATACTGATTGCAATTTTTTTTTTATTTTTAATATCTTTTCATTTTTTTGCGATTCAGTTAGTTTTAACGACAATATAAACTTTTATTTCACTAATTTATTATGTAAAATTACTTAAAGTTGGAAGATTTATTACACTATCTGACTGACTTTTTACTGTACTTAAAACATATTCTTCCAATTTGTGCTTTGCGTCATAACCTTTTCTCTATTCGGGTCGCTTAGTTTGCAGTGGTACTGAAAAATCTTGTGCATCTATGACATTTACCGACACTCAGTCTTGAGTATTCATAATGTAACCCTGCTCTTGTAAGGTTCAGTCAAGAATAAAAATATCTCCCAGTTTTATGATGGTCTCCTCCAAACTAAATTAGCAGACAAGTCATGCATCCTGAATATTTATTTTAATGTTAATGGAATTCATTTTTAATTGGATAGAGAAATATATGTATTTAAACTTGAATTTCCTTCAGGGGAAAATCCTATCCGTTATAATGATTCCTGTAGTAGCAGCAGAAACGCAACGTAGCTTCCAGGTAGTTGACACTCATCGGGTCAGTATGATGGGTTCAGTGGAATTGTAGTCTCTAGGAAATGATTCAGCTTTAGTTCAATTCCCTACACGTTTAGAATAAGTGTCTTTTGCGATGATAGCATTTCTCTATGAATCCTCTGGCTTCAGTTACAGTACCTATCGTGGTGTATTTTTAAGCACCATTATGTTGAATAAACTTCCTTGTTTAAATTTTTCTTTTCCTGTAGGTAATGTCTCCTCAGGTGAAGTTTCTTTCAACCAAGTTAATGTCCTCATCTGGGTCACAAGTTAATTAATTGGTTACTGTTGTTTTTACGTTGAGTCTTATGTTGTGTGTTTATTCAAATTCTGTTATATATATCTCTATATCTTATTAACGTTTAAACCACTATAAGAAATTAGAAATTGGACTAAGATCTTTAACGACTGGTTCTCGTTTGAGTCTTACTTGAACTGTTCAACAATACAATAAGTTTAAGTAAATTGTAATGTGACCCGGTATATTACTGTGATACGAGGTTCATGCGGGATATCGTTCATTATTTGTATTGTTCAAAGGCTTACGATGATAAAATACGATTGGATGCTTACTTTTTTTACCACTCAAAAATGATTCGAGACGTATATTTTTAGCTTAACTCAAGAATATTATTCCTTTGTTTTAACTGTAATATTTAGTAAGTTTGTGATCGTATAAAGCAAGCAGTGCGTCAGAAACTGCTTTTGAAAAGAGCAGAAAAGAGAAATTTCTTCCATGAGTATGTCCTGTTCTATTACTGAATCATTTTCTTGGGACTGAGATTCCAGTGAATTCCTCCTACTAATCACTATGACAGCCACATTCCTGCAGACTACTTGCATATCATAACCGATCAGTACGTCAAACTGAAGGATTTTGTTTTTCTAAAAGACAGCGTTAGATCTTTAGCTTACCAAAATTTATCATTCTGCATAGTTAATTCATAAAGATATAGATATTATATAACAAATAAGTTGTCCAAAAGGCTGGTCAAGGCAAGTCAGAGTAAACAGAGTTCAAGGAGAAATAACTAAAAATTACCTACAGGCTGAGAACTCTTAAAGTCAAAGTAATTGCTCTTGTAAATACTGATTCTAACTTGAATAAACTTTTACTAATGTTTATAGTGTTTGATCTGTTTGTTTTTCGTTAAACAGGATAATATTTTGAAGATCCATGTTTTTAAGAAATACTATGCAGTTAACTTTAATTTTTAACAGGTGAAATACTATAGATTAGCAATAGTTTATTCAAGTTAACTCAGTGTGAACGAGAGCAATAGCTTTGACTATAATTGTTGACAGTTGGCTGATAATGTTTCTTACATATTCTTGAACTGCGTTGTTGTCTTTCTTCCATTTTCTTTAAACTTTACACCCTGTTAAATTACCTCTCTAGCCTCCATCCCTTCTTAATACCTACCCGATGTCCTTTTGACTCTTTCAGTATGAATGAGACTCTGAAACAGGGTCTTTAAACCAACTTTGTTTGGTTGAATGACCTTAGTTACATTGTGAATTTCATATTGTAGTTTATACGATCTCTAAGTATAATGTGTATGTATTTAAGGTTACAATTTGAAGAATAAAAATAATTTGTTCCACTCATACAGCTAAATGCAGGGTTGATATGCTCGCATAAATTCAAATGATGTTTTCCTATTTGATTTGACTGAAAGGGATCGAAAGGTAATGGAGAAGGCGTTGAGTATGTGTTGAGGAGCCTTTGTTGGTGCTGACTCGGGAGCCTGTTGACGCACTGTCAGTGGTGTCGCCCGCAGACCACCGACCCATTGGATACGCCTCTCTTCACAACTCTCCCCCTGGCTCCTCCACTTTGTCCAAACAGTCTTCTCAAGAGCTTCAGTTTAGCAAACAGTTTTTGAACATTCCAAGATCCTACGCAGAATATTCTCAGTCAGTGATGACTAGTTCATCATAATACTAGAGGCGCTGCTACCGAATTATTAATCGTCGTTTAAATGTGCCGGAAAATATTTCAGATTTCCAATAATACATAAACTTTATGAAATCCAAAACTATACGAAATTAAACATGAAAACAAAAATGTTTAACCTGTGTGACATGGTTTTAAGGACAATACACGCAAATTGAGAAAGAGAAATACTCCCACTTGTAAATCAGTGTTGATACCGATGAGTGACAGTATTTCAAGGCCTGATTCATTATAAATGTAACCATCAAATTTGAACTGAACCAGTAGCACAATAACTGAAACTCAAATCAAAACAAATTTAGTATAAAATTGTGTAATTTCTTAAAAATGCAGTTTGTTGTATTTCAAATGTGTTTACAACAGTAAATATCGTTTGTTGAAACTGTGTAATTGTGTTTTCGTGATAAACTAGTGGATGACTACTGAAATAATGTCAAGGATTGTACTGTCTACAAGATTAAAGAAGAATGGACTGATTCTATTGAAGCTTTAATCTATTTGATAATATCTATTTAAATAGAGGCGCTGCAGTTCCGGGGAGCCACTGTTTTCATCTTTTATTAAAAAAGTTATTTTAAAAAATAATAATAATAATTAATAAAAAAAAATGTATTCGACACCAGATGATGCTTTTTGTCGTCTACAGGATGATGGTGGAGCGTGAGAGTCTAGTTGGTTACTTTCATGAAGTTTGGTATGACGGTTTGGTGTAACGGTGCTTCTCAGTTACTTGATAACGCCTTGTGTCTTATCAAAGCATACATGCCACACATTATGTATGAACTCTTTTGCAAACCGCTTAACACAGCGCCACTCGCTTTGCTCCACAAACTATAGCCTCAACTGTCACTCAAGTACGATCCAAATGCAGAATTGAAATCGGTGAATTTGAACCAGTTGATCCAGAAGCTTATTGTAAAAGATAACACTAACCTTATGACTCATGATTATATTCCTTTGTGATTATGGGAATTAAATTTCTTTAGATTGAAGTTTAGTGTAGTCTACTATTGGTGCAGACATGGTATTTACATTTACAATGCGTCAAACCTTGAAATACATAATGTTTAACCATTTATGACCATGAACAACCCTTCCAGTAAGTAATGACAGATTTTGCTTAGATTTGTTCAAACTATTCATAGTACTTTGACAAACTTTGTTGTCCCGATTTTCGGAGGTAGTTTGTGTTTTAGAGTTAGATTGCTGAAATGTTTATTGTCTGCGGGGATGTGAAAACATACTTTCAAGGATGAGGTAACATTTTGGACAAAACGTTTAGAAGTCCATAGAACAGTGATAGTGGTTAAGCAAGCTGAAGAATTGATTGATTGGTGAGGTTGAAAGCATTGGATAGGGGGGATTGGGCGAGGTGCAGAAGGCTACTCGGGCTGGGCGTGTGACGACCGGACCTTGGCTGACTCACTGCCCGACAACGCGCCCCTCCCGCCTGCCTCTTCTCTTTACATTTCATTACTGCAAGAGTAGCGGAAAAAACATGAGAGACCAGCTTGCTGTCGTCATTTTGGCCCAGCCAAAATGATGTAAAGTAAAGATACAAAAATGTATCTTTAATATGTTTCATTAAATGATTTAAAAGTAGTGTCAGTGTGTTAGTTCATTAATGGATGATCTTATACCGAGCCTTGGCTCAGTATAATTGATTTATATTTAATAGAGGGATGAAGTGTTGTCCAGTCGTTGGTCTGATTTGCTCAGCATCGATCGTTCGACTTTTGATTCCAGTAAATGTGTGCAGATGTTTCTTGCGATAAATGATATATCCGTCGATACCTCCTTAGAACGATAGCAGGCACTCTTTAAAGAATCCTCATTCAATATATTAAGTAATGTTAACGTTAGTAATATCGATGTAGAATCAACCTGCTTAATGCTAAAAACTCTAGGCGATTGTAATATCTTTTGGGACATCATCACTTAAGCTTGTACTAATAGTTGGTTCTGTAAAAATCACTAACCGGCAAAGTCACTCTTTACCAAAAAATCTTAGAATTATATTGAACAGTTAGCATTACTGCTAATGTAGTTTGAGTTTTTGTTTTTTAACAGTGAATCATTTTTCACTAATTTGGAAACAAATATATTTTTTTTTAGTCTGGTTATATAATGAATAATCTGAAGAGATACTATTACCTACTTCATTACACCTTTCAGTTTCAGTTGAAATGGACAAGTGTCGAAACTTAGAAAATGAAATGGTATGAAACATTTATTATGTAACCCAAGTACAAGTCAGGTCTGGAGGAGTTATCTTCCGAGAATTTATGTCATACAGGCAGTTTAGGTGGGATTCAAGCGGCCATCATTAAATTGGAAAACATTGTCTTTCTTTATTTCATTATTATTTGATTTTGTTTTATCGAAAAGTTATGTAGTGTTTTAGAATATTTTTTTAACCAAAATTCAATGGTCAATCAATAACTTGTTACCACGAGTTTAATAATATATATTATTAGAGTTTATTAGATGGATAAGAATTATTATATATATATATATATATATATATATATATATATATAACAGAAAAACATAACAAAAATTGACGATGACTCAATATTTTAACATCCATCGTTGTTAAGAACAGTTTGAGGCTTCCAAGGAAAATATGATAACTGGGTGGTTTAATCGGTAAGATCGTTTACCTTGGCCGCAGAGACAGAAGTTTGATCCCCTTAATCCATGTTTGTTTGTATTGTGTAGAAAAAATGGGTTTTGAAAAAGTTAACAGTATACTAATATTTTTTCATATATTTCATGAATTTTAAATAAAATTGAATGAATGATAAATATTTGAATTAAGCATCCTGTACTAATTTTAGACTCTTACCGCACTAAGTCTCATACGGTGAAAATTGTTAAGCACTAACTGTTGAGTGGAGTGTGACTGAGGTGTCTTCTCGGCTGAAGGACTGTGCAAGCAGGTGTTACCCTGAGTCAGACAGCTGGCACCTGGGCTCAGGGAAGTCCTGCCAATGATTCATCCTTCGTCGACTCACAACTTTCCTTAGCTTCCTTTATTCTAGCGTGAACTATCATTCTTCTTGTGAACTGCTTGGACTGTAATCCACAAGTTCATTTATGTTCAGTGAAGTTTAGAAGATGGCAAACTTCCTTTACTTTTGTTGTGACATCTTTGTCAATTATTACATTTTATTGTATTCCTGAATTTCTGCAGATGTTTGTTTACAGCTCTGATGAAGCATAATTGAAAGAAAGAACGTGTTTCCAGTTAAAACTAGATTGTTTGAGAAATATGGATCGGTTATTCACTTTAATAATGTATGAAGAAAAATTGAAAATTATGGTAATAAAAAGGTGTAAAACGGCGTGAAAGTGTTGGAATGGGCTACTAAGTTGATAAGGATGCTTTTCGGGAAGAGCTTTTGGTTAAGAGGGTCGCCGGTGAGGTGCCGGCGACGTGAGCGTATGTTGACAGGTGTCGTTAAGTGTTGCAGACTCACCATTAGATGACTCTGAGGGAATGTTGACATGGCTCTATCCCATCTATTAAACATGTTCTTGCCCAATCCTTCGCTATTAACCTAATTAAACTCTTTCCTTTCCAGTAGGCTGATTAATATTGCATTCGTTATGAAGCCGCAGTACGCTGGTAATTAGTTTTGCCTCTCTACTGTTCTTTCTCCAGATTTGTCTTCTCTTAATTGGTCGCACTGAAACATAAAGCGGTCTTCTTTATGGATACTGACCTCGACCAAGCGGTGATCATTAAGGAATTGCTTAAGTGGACCATTTGACAGCACTTCACTTTAATACCCAACTTGTGTCAGCAAAAAGACTGTTTGTCCTGTTATTAAAATTTCGTCATCGTGTTAACAAATGTTATTCTCATGAAAGCCCAAGATTTCACAACGGACGCGTGAACCTTGCTTCTGAGACTTCTAAAATGTTTCTAATAAGGTTATTAAGATAATGCATTGTCTTGAATTCAGTAAATGTATCCCAATTAAGATCGGTTACCTAGACTTATGCAAATCCATGTTCGGGTAACTGAAAAAGTATTATTTAATATATCTGTATAATAATAAAAGATCTGTGTGGTCGGCGGTGAACCTGACAACTGAGGTTTCGGAGCCAATTCAATGACGAGTTTCTATTACTTCTTTCTATTAGTTATATGTTTTGGAAAAAAACTTTTAATTGTTTAAAAATAATTATAATTTAATTTGAGAAATATGCTGACTAAATTGTATAATTATATTTATAATGGATCAGAAAAAGCCTTCAGTCTTTTGAGTTTGGATAATGTTACATGGAAATTTTAAATTAATTTAGCTATAGCGGAATCATTTTTTAAATGTAGTCGTTACCATTTTCATTGTACTAGTATTTAATTGAGGGTTATAATAATCATTTCATTTTGAATACAATTGGATCGTTGAATTGCGGAATCGCTTAGAAAGGGGGTTGTACATATCATTTTGTTGCCTTAACTTATTCTGCGCTCAGTAGGCAAAATTATGAATAGATTAGCCAGAAAGGAATGTGAACTCAACGAACCGTGAAGCACTTCCCTCAACTGCCTCCATTACTGAGAACCAGCTGATCTCAGCATTGCAAGGACACAGATGTTATGGAGTGGAAAAAACAGTATGGATGAATAAGAATTATGTAAATATTAGTCTGTGCCAGAGAAGATGTATTTAGGCATTAGAGTAAATGGGTTATTGTATCTTGTATGATGCTATAAGAAATGCAGGCTATCCTGCTGCAGTTAAGTTTTGCACTAAAATGGAAATAAGCGTAATTCGATAACCCGGTTTTTGTCAAAACAGTTATACGAGTACAAAAAGATTCATACTCTAGGTGATGAGTAACGTAATTACTTGCAAAAGAAAATTTAACCATGCGATTATATATACCCATATGAGAATGCTCTTTTAAATCTCAAAGAAATGAAATTAAAACAATATTTTAATTATTAAAATTTTTTGTTCAGTTGACCGTCTATATATGTATATAAAAAAGATTTTGTTTATCAATATTGAAATATATTTTATTCGTTGATACTATTTTTATTTATTTTAAAATACATTAAAGGTACAGATAATATTTTTTGTGCATGTTATATGTTATAGTATCTTTAATGTCAATATATTCATAGAATTTGATGCATATTAATACCAATACTTTTCTGTCCTCTTTTAAATTGATTTAATAATAGAAAGAAAGAAATATGAATTGGTCTCCTCTCATATTTGTTTCTGATTAGTAAACTTGCTATAAATGAATGGAATCCAAGTTAGGAGAGTGTTTATTCTAGTAATCTTCAAAAATTACACAAGTAACGATGAAAGTTACTTTTGAAGTTGACGGGGAGATACCACGTCGTCGAATGTTCATCGTTTCGTTATTCAGATTTTTGTATTTTTTGCAGTACTTTTTAGAAAGAGATAAAAAAACTACTGATCTTAGTAATATGACAGAATATTATTGTGAAAATATCAAACTGCTTTATCAAAGATGAAATTTTATAAGTAGCTCTGCGAAAAACAATAGTTACTGTATAGGTGTCATACTAAATAAAGTGCGACAGTAACTAGGGTCATTATCCGTTTGACCCCAAAATTACGCAATTCTTACTAAGGAGAACTTTCATTTTCATTATTATCTATCGAACGTCAGTCGCAAATAGATGAATATAGCTAAAGTTGAAGTATTTTGGATATTATGAAAAATGGTTTATAGAGGCCTCAAAACATGAGAACTGAGAAATTAGGAAGCAATTTTTTTCTTATTTTGCTTATGGTGAAGTAATTTTTGGACAGCGAATAATTTTATAATATATATTGGAGGAGGACTAAATATTGAAAATGTTCCCCTGTCGGTATTCTTGCACCGTTATCAACGTCCCTTCTCAACAAATAAATAACCAAATACTTGTTCCATGAGCTGGCATATGTTTTGATAGCCATTATTTATATACTTCATTAAAATTTAGAACCTTTTTTTTCTTCACAGTAGCCGCAATTTTACAAAAATGTTGCAACTAAATCTATCTCTGGCTCTTAAGTAATTATCTGCCGACTCAAGTAATTGGCAGAAAAATTAACTGTAAGGTTTACATTTTAGTTAAAAAAAAAGTGATTGGACGTTATCTAGAATTTATTTGGTCGTCTTGATTGAAAAGAAAACAGTGATTAAAATCTACCCACTCTTCAAGTAATTACTGAGGACAAACTGGCCTCAATTATGCATACTGCTTGACATTATATATTGAACCTCCTTCTCAATCTGCGGTTTGTTTAGAACTTTTTTTTTCTTTTAATTTGAATTTAAAATACTTATCATCTTTGTGTTTTCTCTAATTAACAACTTTAAGATTTTTTTGAACAAATGATCTGTGTTAAATCGTGTTTATCGTTTGTTAAGAAAATTTCTATTACTAGTTCTTGTCTTTTACTAAAATTAAACTTTGATAATCGTAAAAAATGTTAAGATTATTTCGTGCTTAATTTTGGTAGAATAACCTATTGTCCATGTTAGCTTGAGGAATGTTCCGTACTAATTAATGAGATCCTCACTCAGTTAAATAACTATAAGATAGTTTTACTGTAACTTGAAATGGTTCGACTAGAAGAATGAACAACGCGTTCCACTCCTAGAACTGCACTGAAACCGAAACATATACATGAGGAAGTTAAAATAGATGTTGTAGATTGAAGATAGCTGTTTCAACCTCTTTCCTGCCAACGTATTTAGTTAAAGTTGCCAATATATGTTATTATATGCCCTACATTTCACAGTACTGTGATTCACAGAGGAATGACTTCGATTACCTGAGCAGACTCGTCTCTTAAAAATGCAAGTTTTCTAGGAAGGTCATGAAGAAGGATAATTCAACAATTCTCTCTGTAACAACTTATCCACTATTTCCGTCATGTGGGATTTCTATATGGGGAGCCATATGGTCCAATCCCTGATGTTAATTATGTCGAAAAAGTGATTTGAACACACACAGAATAGCTGAACTGTTTTCTGGAAAAAGTTGTTTTTAATTATGTCGAAAAAGAGATTTGAACATGAATGTAAAGTTATGCTCTTTCTAAGATGGGATCATAGACTGTCTTATTCTTTTCCAAAGTAGACTTTTTTCACAAATGTCAGAGTTATTTGATTCATTAGTTTAATCTAGCTAGCATTTTTAACAACTGCGTATAGTTTATTTAACTACTTAATTGATGATTGTGATTGTATTTTTTAAAAGTGGAACAGATGGAGGAATATTTTAGGTCTTTGTTGTCAAATGTGCGCCTGTTAAACTGTGAGAAAAATTACTGGAAAGCTAGGAAAAAATCTGTGATAAAAATTCGTTGACAACAAACATTATATAATCTACTCTGCTTAGATGAGTGTTTCTGAATTAGATATCATAACTAATTCAACCTGATTTCAGAAGACTTTGGTTATGTCCGTTAGGCTCGTGCTATAATCTACAAAAATTGCTTTCTTTAATCTAATTTCTGTTTTGAACTGGTCGGACATGACTGACCTTTACAATCGAATTCTTTAGAGTCTTCCCTCAATACAAATTCTTCAGTTTTTTTTTTTAATGCCCGTTAATCCGTATGAGAGCTGAAGAAAACGTGGATACCGGTGTTCAAAAAATATTCTCACGGACTGGTTTACTACTTCCGACTGGTAGTAGTAAAGGTATCTTAGCTGCCTCTTTCATTCTGAAGGTAATCGCCCGAGGATACAGAGCTCGCATCGACGCACAACCCCCACTCCACTGTAGCATTATCTGCAAATAGAAAGCCCGACAACCAGATTGTGGGACTGATACAAAATGACAAGAACAAAAGCGATGCGTAGAGCAATTGGCGCCCCCGTGGCGCCCAACCGATTTGTTCAGGTGAGCCTAGGGTACGACTAAATATCAAGGGGGGGGGGGGGGGGGGGAATTCGCTTTTAAGAAAACTTCTTGTTGGGAGACGATGCGTTGTGTCCTGCTCTCTTGCAGATAGTCATTTGCTTAAAGAGGAAGCATATCTCAAACAATGGAGTCATATTTCCCTCCATATGTCATCTTACTAGAGTAACTGAATGTTATTATGTTAGGTTAATCCAGTAGACTTGAGATTTATCTTAACGTATTAGGATCGAAATTTTGTAACTGCTAATTTGATGAATTCCTAACAAACAAGTTCTGGCACATTTTTAACTATTGTAAAGCTGTTTTTCTTGATTTAAAATGAATTTGTGGTTTCAAGAACTTATTATACAATTTAATAATAGTTTATCAAACACTATTGCAAATTACAATATTAAATGTCGTAATTCAAGGAAACTATTCCAGTTAGAAGTATGTTTATTTTCTTACCCAGGCTGCATCCACTTGTTTGCAGAATATCTGAGGATTATTAGTAAATTATTGTCTCTTTGAACTTTTGCCGTGATAAAATATAATTGTTTTTTTTCGCTCATGTGTGTAATTCAAATCATTGATTGAAACAGTTAATAATGGTGATTGTTTTATGTTTATGTGCCATTTAAACATCGTAATACTGATCCCAACTCCACTTGCTACACATTATAAAAGTTAAAGCTTAGGTAATTACTCTTCGATTGAAACAAGAAAACATAAACAGCTAATGAATTAGTGATAAAGCCTCCACTATGATTCATCTTTAAACGAAGTTATTTCACTTATGATCGTGTCATACACCTTCTCACATTGAATTTATCTGGGCATGGATTAGCCGTAGTGGAGTTTCATGTAATAGCTTATGTGGGATCTTACTCCCTTTAAAAAGACTATTCGTCACTCTACTTAGCTACATGCCTTGGATACATATATGTACGCAGAATGACTTCGATATAATTTGAAAAAAATGTTAGAAAGTCATAAGCATAATTACATGAGTTTATAACAACCAGCCTTACACATATATCTAATAGTAATCCTAGTATTTTTTTTCTTCTGATAATTGATTTTCCCTGTTGAATTTAACGTCGATGTATATGTGTGATTGATTTAATTTTATGAAAAGTTAATACATTGTATTCGTTTACGACACAGGAATTACACAATATCCCGAGTTGACGCTGTTGTATTAATGTTGCAATAGGTATGTTAAAAATTCCGTGTTGAATTAATAATTTAAATCCTTGATTTTATTTTATTTATTAAAATATTAAAAGTACTTTGTCTATTGTAATAATCTGAAATTTGTAATTTGAGGCCTTCCTTGACCAATTTGTAACATCAGAAATTTTGTGAAGAAGTTTCAAGAATTTTTGTAGTGGCAAAGATATGAACAGTTCCTAAAATTATTATCAAAATTGGAAAAATATGAGTAAAAAAATTACAAGCTCAAGTACAGTAAAACAAATGTGGGTCCCTAAAAAATTAAAACATAAGTAACAACAACGCTGAGAGCTTTTACATACATAAAAGAACCTTGTGAATTCAAAGGCCCTTTGTTAACAACATTTTAACGTGTGAATAAATTGTGGTTTACAATTTTTTAATCTGAGTTCAGAAAGTAAAACATGGAATAAATGAACATCAGCAGCTCATCTGCCCGAAAGAAATTCGGATGAATCATATGAACAATTTTTTTTTATGTTTCTGGTGAATTTCTTTCGAAGTATTTTGGAAGATTAGACTGTAAAAACAGTATCTTTTACTGAGATATGCTGATGAACAAGGTAAAAGTCTGCAGAAACATTGCGGATGTGTTAGAGTCATGCGACAATACTCGCCCTTACACTGCCCAGCTGATTCATGAAAGCAAAAAAAAAAATGGGTTTGAGATACTATCTCATTTTGTCTACAGTTTGGATTTGAATCCATGGATTTTGGTTCGTTATGTCCGTTGAGGGAGGCGTTGTGTGAAATAATGTTAAGCAGTAATGAGGTAAAAGAATTTATAGCAAAGTGAATCAAACAAGACAGCTACTTATTTGCATCAGGTATAAAAGAACTAGTTTATCTGGACAAGTGCATTTATATATTGGAGGCATTATGTTGAGAAGTAATCTGTCCTTACTAGTTTTAAATCTTAAAAGTCCTTTTTTTAAAAAAAGCGCTGTTCTTTTTCTACTTCAATTTGTCTCTTTAATTATTTCTATGTCCTTTATATGTCTTTAATGACAGATTATATATGGTAAGATAGACTCTTATATATTCTAATATTATACTTCGTTTATCTTTGTAAGTGTTATAATTTGTTATATTAAGTTACAATAAAATATAAATAACAATAAAAGCATAATATAATAGTTTTGTTGTCTGGAATCGAGTGTGCCTTTGTCTGTACCTTACGAAGTCGTAAATTAACACACATTTAAAAGGTATCGAACAAAATTGAAAATAATGTCTATAAGATATGCCAGCGCTGTTCACAATATTGTAATAAAAATGAAAACCTGAGTCACTTATCTTTATAAATAAAATATTGATTTTGTCTGTACATTGCTTAGAACTGACTCATTTCAAGTTTTCTTTACGTTTCATACATTGGAGAAACCGAATCCACCCTTAGATAAATCTCTGTCGGTTTGTCTGTTTGTCCGCAAAACTTTGTCATAAGTAAACTCAGCTACCATAAGACATATAAAGCTGAAACTTTTACAGTAGATTTGTGTAGGTCTAACTTAAAATATAGGCTCTGAATTGATTGGAAATTCAACATAGAAGTGAAGTTATGGACGTTTAACGCAAAAACATTTGTCACAAGTAAACTCAGCCACCATAAGACATGGCGAGCTGAAACTTTGACACTGGATTTGTGTATGCCTAACTTAAAATACGGGCTCTAAATAGATTCATAATTCAGTACAGAAACGAAGTTATAGGGCTTTAAGCGTATTTTCCTAACTTCAGAGACAAGTTTGTTTTTAAAATACACAGGTGTGGCAAGTAGGTATTGTTGATGATTTTAATTTCATTGGAGCATATGAATATATTGCGTATTTGACATCTTTGAAAAGGTGTTTCCCAGAGTTGAGGATGTACTATCTATTACGAATAAATAATTTTGTAAACGAGCAATTCTCAACTCTTAATATGAACAGGCAGGAAAAATCAACAAACAAGTTCTTACGCTATATCATACCGAGGAAAGAACTTACAAGTCAGTAAAGAGATTGGATTAGTGATGAAGAAGCAGTTCATTATCTAATTGAATTTCTTGACTCTGAATTTATTTCTCCTGGACTGCCTGCTCATGAGTAAAAACTTAAAGTAGGAGCACCAATCATGTTGCAATTTAGTAGCAGTAACAAATTTCATGTTACGAAACATGAGTGCCCCAAAACTGTGCAACGGGACACGACTCTGAGTTCGTGCTCTACACAGATATGCCATCGAGACGGACATAATGACTGGATATCGTATTGGGGAGTCTGTGTGTATACCACACATACCATTGATTCCGAGCCACTGTCTGTTTCCGTTGAAATGATTGCAAAGTCCCGTCAGAGTCTATTTCGCAATGACGTTAACTAAGTCGCAACGGGAGACTTTATCTAACGCAGGAATTCAAGTTAGCGAGACCAAGTTTTTCTCACGTGGTCAACTATAGTTTTCTTGCTCAAGAGTCAGAGGTTCCAACTGTTTGTTCTTCCGTGAACCTGAAGGACAGACAGCTAATGTGGTGTATACAGAGGCATTTGTTTAACACTGTACTAATAATGGTATTTTCTACTATTCTATAATTTCTTATTATAGTATTAGTATAATACTACAATTCATATTTTTAAATACCAAGTATAATAGAATTTTTGATTCCGTCAAAGACGGGTACGTTTGCTAGTTAAAACATATATTGACATTTAAGTTTCATATGACGGCTCACAATTTAAGTTTGTTTATTAATCAGAACCCGGTTTCATTTTTTTGGTATAATATTATGAACAGAAATTCAGATACAAGAAAACGTTTTTTCAATGATACCTTATTGATAGTATATTATAGTTTTATAGAATAGCTGGGTTGGCTGGTTGTCAGGGTGTAATCCCTAGTGTAGTTCAAGGAGTATATTGGGGAGTAAAAGTTATTACTAGTGGTTACTTTTAACTATTCAGGTTCAACATAAACTTTCTAGAGATAGGTCATGTTGCACTAATCTTGCTAGTGTTAATATTAATAAAAGTGAAAAAGATATACCTGCAATATTGATGTTTTGTTTTTCTAATAGTTGCACAACTAAGAAGATTGAACATCATCTCTCTTACACGCACATTGAAATACGAGTTTACTCATACGCACTTGTCCTTGTTGAGCATGACTCAATGCACAAAATTACTATGACCTCGAAAATCACTGATAAGTTTTGTGTTCTTCCTCGCGACTTGCACCTTTCGACAATATTTCATTATTTGCGGGACCGTTGTTGTCACTTACAAAACATTTAACACGTCTTCACCCTACACTTCTATTTTTCACAGAGTTGTTACATGTGTAAGAACTCTTAAGATCAGTTTCGACTTTTTCTAGAATTTATTTTGATCTGATTTTGTATACAGGTTGGATGTCACTACGCTAAATTGATAGGCTTGTGTTATTATAGAAAAGGAGTTTATTATAAGCAATGTATTTGTTTGGTTTATTTTCCATTTCATGACTCATTTTCTTAAATTTTATAAGAAATTGAGAAATAATTTGTTTCAGTATGAATGACAATATTTTAATTATAAATAAAATATATAAATTAAATAAAATATACAATTAAATATCATTTATTGTATAGCAGTTTTTGACCGCCAATCATTTTCACTTGAATCCTTCTTAGTGGCAGTACTATACTTTAGTTTTCCAAAGCGTTTAGGTATGTGTAGATTAATGAGTTTATATAGATTGTCCTACATGTGAAATACTCAATGCACGATAAATTACATATGAAATGACAATAAGTGTCTTCGTCAGTCTGACCTGACGATGACCCTTGTTTCGGTTGGACCGATTTGTCTTAAAAATGTTATACACGTTTCCACTATTGTGGTTTGATCATAGTTTCAGTAGTTGTTCATGTGTAAGAACTCTTAAGATCAGTTGTTTTTCATGTAAATTATGACATTTGATCATTTGTATACAGGTTGCGAATGTCTACGGATTCAGATAGGACTCGTTATAAAAGGTTTTTTCTGGCAATCGGTAGTTTTTTGGATCTTTTTCCATTTGATATATCTATTCACTTTATAGTAATTAAATAGCTTCGTGTAAATATGAATGAAATATTTTGATTAATAATAAATTATTATATTTACTAGCATGCAAAACTCCTTTAATTATCAAGCAGGGTTTTTGACGCAATATTTTGGCTTTGGACATACTGTTTTCCATTATCCGTATTCGATAGTGTATTTATTTAATGTTTCAAAACGACTTTATTTCAATGGTGATTTACTTTAGAGCTCTTTACAGAATAAGGGGAACAGGATGAGGCATAAGGCTCCTTGTGCTAATTAAATTCGGCCTTGTTAAATACGTATCAACTAGCGCTTATTACTAAGTCACCAGATATACTTTCGAGAATGATGGGCTTATCTTTTTCAGTTGAAAGTTCAAAATGAAGTACTCACTCTCCGTCTTCTCTAGGTCCACAGGCTTCATTGTGACTGGGAGTGTCAAAGGCTCCTGGCAATGCCTTAAAGACTTTTTTATCCCATGTATAATTTTTTCATCACATTTATAATTTTGAAAAGTCAATTTCAAGACTTACATCTTATTAGTGAAGAAAACCCATTCAAGGTTATGCTTTTTCTTTTTGGTTTTAATAAAAAAATGCTTCATTTTACCTTTGTTAAGTTTACAACTGTTAAACACCAAGGTATTTATCAGTATCTAAAAGGGTGGTGTTTGAATAAAGACAAAATGAGAAAGGAAATTTGCTTCTTTGGTCTATATGTCATAGCATGTTTAGGTTTGGTAATGCTCCAGTAGAATAGGGATCATTTTTCAAGAACATTCTCAGACAGTCTTGTACATTAGGCTGTTACAAGTTCGAAACGACATTAATTTTGTAATAATTTCTAGGTTAATCATAGATTTTTGGGTTTCTCGCCATGGGAAGATTTCTGCCTCAATTCAATCCAATATAATGTCTACCCATTCAGAAAATCACACTGGGAGAAACTCCTTTAGTTGTAAATAATTGTAGCTTACTACTATTCTTCATGACTGTAACCTCTTGATATGCATTTACTGTGTTTTCCCTTGTTATCAGCTGCGTTCTTATTATGTTGGATACTAGAAAACATCTTGTTAGTTTTCCTTGGCAGCTAAGCTACTTTCCACAATTATATAGTCCATTACGTCTACTAAGGAGATGTTTTATTTAGTACCGTTTATGTATGCAATTCATTTTATGATTTCCCAAGTCAATTTGCCCACTTTGAAATTGTATATTATTAATATCATAAACAAGTTCAAGGGCTATTAAAGTTAACACTAGCAGCTTTGCAGTAAACATCCTTTGCGGAGGTAACAAAAGGTAATAATAAAATAATTAATGGGACAAATTTGTTCTTTACTATAGTGTTAGTCGTAGTTTGCCTTTTTGTATTGTAGAATTTCTGTGCTAAATTTCAAGTTTATTCTAAATTCGTTAAAATTAGGTATCAAATACAAATCAACATGTATCAACTATAAATAGGTAAAAAGTTATCATTGTCATTTTTTAACAGAAATGTAAAATTTGAATTTAGAAAAGATCAATTTTAGGAATTACTATTATACCTTACTACTATACTTACAACAGTTCTGCCACATCTACTATAACTTAACCAATGGAATTAAGTAGAAACTAATGAAACTTTATCACATTTTAAATGAACAGAGATTAAAGACTTTTTTGTAGAAAATAAAACCTATTTAGAAAGCAAATAGCAAGTTCATGTATTTTGTTTTTACCGATTTGCTCACCATTATTTAAAAACTTATACAGATATATTTTCAAACAAATAGGTTTTTATCGGTTGATTGTTATGATGTCACCTTGTACTGTTTTCATCTATGGGAGAAATTGGGAATATTACACTTCTACTGTTTTATAGGATTTTGAGATCTTAGATGTCGTGAAAAATAATAATATTGATATAGCTTCTCGACCACTGATATTTCAAATTCACCGAAGGGGTTCTTGAGGATATAATCAGGAGTTGTATGTTTATGACCGAAATCCTCAAGAACCCCTTCGGTGAATTAAAAATAAAAATGTTTGGAATAAATGTAGCAGAACATTGCTTTTCAAACTGACTGCGTATTCACAGATTTTCTATAAAGTCAACCATTTTTTATATTTTTGGATCTGAAAATGTTGTTACCAATTTTTTTTAATCATAGGTGATCTCCAGTTTTACACTTTTACTGGCCGAAAATCCTTTTTTGTCGCTTGCCTTCGCCATGAATGCAATCTACTGTCTGAACTTCGTGCCTTTGGCATTAGTAGTTCCTGCTCTGCTTTAATGTAACCAGTCATTTGTTAACGGTCAGTCTCTGTTTATTTTAGTATAGGCCTAGCAATATATCTGAAGCAGATCATTGAACACTTGAAGCGTACCTGCTAAAGGCTGTTTTTTTTTTGCAAGTTTCTATTGTTCTTGCAGTATGGCGGGCTTAATGATCTAAGTAATCTGTGATGAATTTCATTAAGTCTCGAAAGGCTATTAGGTTGTTCAATGGGTGAACTATTGCATGTGTTATTACTGAAACCATCTAAATCATTTAGTTACATTAGAACTCAAATTGAATTCTCATTGTCTTAATATCTACAATTTTCCTTTTATATTTCCCTTAGTTATTTTAAAATCAGTTTTGATTTTAACTTTTTTGTTCAACTTCAAAGTTGTCCTTAAAGAATTATCACTTTATGTATTAACGACATACAACCGTTGCAATCCCTACAGTCAAAAACTCTCAAACTTACCTTTTTACGTCCCCAACAAAATCATACACCAAGACCTCAAAGGTCGATCTGTCCAGAACTTAGCAATGGAACGTTACAAATTATTCCACAACAGATTGCAAACCACCCCAATCCACTCGCTCAAACCCTTTACTCACCTGTAATATCCACAAACCCCAATAGGCGCTTAAAAAGAAAATGGCCATGAGACCTTCTAAGTTAAACGGGCTGTGAGGGTAACCATGTTATGGAGTGGCACCAACGGGTGACCACTCATTCCCTATATACATCCCCGTTAATTGTAAAAAAATTATAATTTAGAATCACTTCTTATAACAATTATTTTTGTAGTTGAAGTGGAAAAAAAGTATTAAATAAAGAATTTATTAATTAAGAACTTTAAAGAATTATTCACTTCCATTGATCATGGGTATGGTTTCCCAAAAGTCTTTATCCCTTTCAAGGCAACTGCCTATGCGCTGTCACAGCTCTTTCTATATGCAAAAAGTTCAGGATAATTCTTTTTTGCCTTGTAAGTTTTTTATTTTGTCAACCAAAAATTTTTGAGCTGATTCTGTTGTTTTTGTACTTGTGATTGGCATTTTTCCCTTCTCATGTTACTATGGATAGAAATTTTGTTATTTTAATGTAATATTTCTTATATAATATTGTGAGCTCATGCAATATTCGTAGTATGACGATATGCTAATAATTACTTCCAAGTTTGTAGTATCTTCCGAGGACGAAACAAATTCCGAAAAAAAAGGATGCATATTTTTGGATACACATTCACTCACATTCTCTCATCATTCATTCATAACGTCTAAAAAGGACTTGGAGACCTCAAAAGATGTAAATCCATCAATATTTTGTGATGGATTTGTTTAATGATTACTATACTTTACTTATAGAAAGTTAAAAAAGTCATCAATAATGATAGTGTTGGGAGTTCTACGTGCTTCAAAGAGATATATCTTTTCTGGAATTCTAATTTAAATATTATGATTTCATTTGAGGTTAGTAGAAATAAGTTCAAGAAATAAACAGGAATCAAAACAGAGTTTATAAGAATTGGCATAATTGATAATGGGTGAGTTGCTGTGTTTGATCTGTGATGTGGCTATTCATTAGTAGACTTAGGTTAGTATAATCAAACCTATTTAAAAGGCGTCACACTGAGTGCATTTAATAGATGCAGTTGCAGTAAATCTTATTACGATTCTAACAAGAAACCCCAGACTTTTCGAAAATTAACATTCTTCCCCAGAATCTCAAACTAATTAATTTTATTACCTCATAACATTGATATTTTACAAAAAAAAAAAAAAAAAAAGGAGTATTTTATAAGATCTTTGAAGATATTATTGTTTGTCAAAGAGGTAAATGATAATAATGTTTGTTCGTATTACACTGGTAGACTCCACCTTTAGTTCTGGCACAGAGAGTGCAAGGTGACGCTCACTGATCATTTACTACCCATTTTTGGTTATTGACGAATCACACTACTAATTACAATATCCAACACTAAATTTTTCCTCTCAAGTGTTAGAATAGTCATATTTAACATCGCATAGACTTGGAAAAGGTAGCTTAACTGGTAATATTGATTTTTTTTTTAAATTTTTCAAAATGAATAGTTCATTTATAGGTTTATAATTTAATTCCTCATTATAAGGCAGCCTTGAATCAGGATATCCAGACAAGAATTCAAGGAATATAGGAGTGATGTTTGAACTACGGACGAATTACTGATTACATTTAATGGCCCAAATGGAATTTTAAAAATATTGTGGGCTATGAGACGAATGTTGTAGTTTCAATTTTTTTTAAATTTCTCATTCTCATTCAATTTCTCATTCAATTTTTATTAAATACAGTAGTCATGTACTTTTATTTTGACGTTTGACTATTCAATACGGAATCAATATTTCTCTTTAGTCTAATTGAATTACGAAATGTAACTTACTTGGGTGATTCAAAATTTACTTTCTTCTTATATGGTTCTCAATGGAGAAAATTTTAGAACCGTGGATTTAAGAATTGAAACGTCATTATTGTGTTTGAGAAATGTGACATAAGTTATCGTATTTCCCTATTGAAGTAAATACTGCCATCAGTAATTCTCAGAAAACTATAGAATTTCAATCATTTAAGCGATAAAAGCTGATTGTCTTTTGTTTTAATTGCTGGTATTTTAAACTGTTTCGCAGTTTCGGTTCTTTAGTCTTCGAAGAAATTACTGACTGTATATTTTTCCTTTTACTAGTTGAATTTTACTGATTGAAATTTCAATATATTATTTTTAATATATACTTGATTTTTTTTTATTTGAGTTCTTTGTTGTTCTAATTTGGTTTGGCAACTTAAATTTGGAAGCATTTGATGAGTAAACATGAGGCTGTTGTAGGGTTTAGAGAAGGAGGTTAACACAGTATGGCTAAGTGGACTAGGCGAGGTCTGGGGGGTCTAATCAAGCCCTTAGACCATTGACTAGGTAATTGAGAGGCGCTGTCTTTAGTTATAGAGACCGATTCCTTCGCCCCACTGACCCGTCTTTGTACCTTTCAATGCATCAGCATACTGCAGTTGTATTGTTACAAGAAAAACACCCGAAACTGAAATAACATACAATGTATTGCAGAATTTCTTCTGTACTAATACCTTCTAAGTATTTAGTCGGTTGTTTTAGTTAAATGTTTTAGTCGTGGCACCTCCTGCAGGCCTCATTTACCGCCTATCAGTTCTGGAACTCGGGTAGTAACTAGAGCCTAATGGGTTCCTATGTTGCCAAAACATTTTGTATTTTGTTATTACTCAATAGTGTGACAACCATTATACATTCGATTCATTTTTCGTTGTATGAATGAATAAAATAATTATTTATAGATTTAGAGAAAACTATTTCAGTTAGTATTCTAACTGATTAAGTATTGTCTCCTTGAAGAGGCAATACTTAATGACATGAAAACACTTTACAGAAATATCAGAGTGCGAATTCATTTAAATAGGATGCCTTCTCCATATTTTGTTTAAACGTTATACATACGGAATTCCCTGTACTGGGATGGAAGGGAATAATAAAACAACAGATTAGGATTGAAGAAGGAATTTACTACTTCAGGGTTTTTTAAAATTGTTTGGTTTTAATACGTTGTTTTGTAGAATATAGAGTAGTGAAAAGGATGGTAACTGATTTTCAAGGAATATCTTAGAAATCAAACTCTTCTTCGTAGGTACTACTACAAGAATTGTAGCTTGTAAGAATAGGATATTGTTAAGAAGATGAATGACTGTTAACTGCTTGAAGCACTCTACTGTTATTTGATCCCTGCCTCCACCTGCCTAGTAATGACCGTAGGATGTGTTTCGTAGTTCTTTCCCAGTAGATCATTGCCTGACCAAAGAAAGGTAGGTGGAACAGAACCAAGATGTTGAGCAACCTCAGAGGTTTATATGAAATATAAAGATCTCAACCAGGTATACTTGCTTGACCACTCATTTCTAATAGAGAGCAAAGTGTGGAAAAAGAAGTTTATTCCTTGACTTGACTGAATAATGGGCAATCTGCGATTAAGGATTAAAATTTATAGGGAATTCTTTTGAGGTTTTAAAACATCATATTCGAATGAGTTTAGTAACTATTTTCCTGCTTGGTAGAGGAAGTGATACCAACTCTAATGACCTGTTACTGTTAAGCAGTGAATGTAAAGGGTATGAAAACCAAATAAATAGAAAAGAGGAAAAAATTTGTAATTTTTGAGATATAAGTTATGAAACGGTGTAATCTATAGACATATTACTTTTTAAAGCTCTGTAATCAACAATAGTTAAAAGAAAAACGTATGTGTTCAGAATGTTCATTTTTATGGGGTAAAATAAGACAGCTACTTATTCTGAGCAAAGAATAAAGTTATTAATGCATAATTTTGAAAGAAATATTATTTTTGATTGAAAGTGAAATTTCAAAGACTAAGATTATTGGAAAGTAAGATGGTTGTGATTTCGTTTGATATCTGTCCGAGTTGGTGTGCATGAGTCAAAAGTGAAGGCCACACATGGTTATGTTGTGTGCGAAGAAGACACCTTGCCTGGGAAGTTGGTCTGAGTAGCGGACCAGTCTCCCACACTATCTGGTCCCCTTCTCTCGCATACTCTAACTGTCCTGCTCTTGTCTCCCTCTTCTGCAAATAATACATTTTATTGAAACAAAGTTTTGAAGAAGACACATCAAATACTAATTTCTGCTACTACCTTAAGTGGATATTTATCTTTCGTTAATCCATTTTAAAATGAAAAACAAGGAAGTATTTGGTACTAAGCAATGAAGTTTGTTTTGTACCGAAATCAAAGTGTATAACTTTTTGTATCTTTATAATTTTGATCATGTTATATATTGACATCATTGCCTCTGTTAGCTGAAACTACACTTAATGATAACTTTTGACCTAGATATTTACATGAATTTTATATTCTATAACATTTAAGAAAAGTTGATTGGTTTATAATTAGGTATTATTATAGGAGCAAATCACTCAATGTGCTGGAATGTATGAATGAGAAATCGTCGAGCTAAATCATATTATTCAAATGCCTGACACTGTTCGACATCTAACCGAGTAAGAACGTATGACTAGTAACAGTTCCTTTCGTATTAATGGACAAGTTGAAATCAGAATTCTTACCCAACTAATTGATGATAACAACAGCTCTGACACAACGATTTAGCGGTATAGGCCTCTGACCTTAATTGCTAACTGCGATGTCTTCGTTTGCACTCTAGTAGTGTAGTCTTAATGCAAGTATTTTTCAAAATCTTGAATCCTGAACTACTTAATGTTCCGGATAGGTATCTCGTTTCGAAGGTAAAGGGCCTTTGGGTTGGTAAAAGAATGTGAGCTGAGCAAGGAAGAACTGATAGAGATGTTTTTGTTACCTACAGCACAATTTATCTACCTTTTAAGCCCTGAATATCACCATACCCTGAGTACTATTTTAAGTGAATACTATAAATTCCAACAGCTTTACATCACTCCCAATACCACACCAAAAATCTATCTTTTGTTCCTTCCAGAATAGTCACAAGCTGTTGGAAACATTCTATTTTAGTAAGATTTTATAATTTCTTTAAATTAATAAAGTGCTTTATTTTATGAAAATTTTGTAAAAATTATCCCTCTAAGTGGATATACATTTTGAATCATTCTGGTCACTCTAATACTGATCGTTACGTAGGGCTCAGTTAAAAAAAAACGCTTAATATTTTTCGAAAAATTTTTTGAAGGCTTTTATAATAATAAGTAGTAAAAAATAAATTCCACAAAATTATGTCTATCTTATTATATAGCCTAGAAAAGAATGTATCATAATTTGACAGTAGCAGCTAATGATGAAAAGGTACATGCATGAGTATTGGGCAACTGTTGCCAAGAATATTAATTTGGACGAATCCCTTCTTAGATTAACGGAAAATATGTTCATAGTAATTATTACCTATAATTTTTTTTAAAAATCTTATTTCTTATTGGAAGGGCATTCTTTGAATTTAGGAATGCATTTAATATTTTTTAAATTAATGATTAGCTGTAAATTTGTTTAGGTTAAAAAACTTGCTTATTTACTGTTAATTTTGCTATTATCTTTTTTGGGAAATTATAAATAATTTTTTGGGTATATTTGGCAACTGTGCTACTGTCAGTGAATAGAATATAGGTTTTTTGAAGTTAATTAAACCTATATAATTTAATTTAAACCATAATGAAAAAAGGAAAAAAATAGAAATAAATGCTCTGAGGCCTTTCGCTTTATGTCAGCAGAGAGCAATCAAAGTAAAAACTGAGAAGCTAACATAAAAATAATGAAGAAGGAAGGTAACAAAACAGCTGGAAACTCAAGTCACCGTATAGCTTGATTAGAAAAAAAATATAACCAATAAAATTAAACAATGCAAGTTCAACGGTAAGAAATTGAATAGTAATTAAAAACAATAATAATAAAAGTTAAAAAAAATTAGATTTAAGAAAACATCAAGCTAAATTATTTAAATCAACAATCTGGTCAGAGTTCATGTCCAAAGATACTCGTACATTTCGAAGATCACCCCAGGTCCA
This sequence comes from Hermatobates lingyangjiaoensis, assembly GCA_026182355.1. Taxonomy (NCBI): domain Eukaryota; kingdom Metazoa; phylum Arthropoda; class Insecta; order Hemiptera; family Hermatobatidae; genus Hermatobates; species Hermatobates lingyangjiaoensis. The sequence goes on from JAPFBL010000015.1 coordinate 3,585,600, forward strand.
ATTTGCTTAACTATGCCTTGAATTAAGACTTCATCAAGTCTGAATAGACCATAGCTTATATTGATTAGTTTTTCAAAGTGTTACTTAATTAGGGCACTTTCAACTAAGTTTCTTTCAATATCAGACGAGAGAAATATCAATTACTTGGAATCTTCCCATTTTATGGAATGGTTGTTTAAATTAATATGTTAATACAAAGCACTTGATTCTTCTTACCTCCTAATAGAATATTTATGTTGCTTCTTTCTAGTTAATAAAACTTTGAATTGGACTGGTATTGAAACTTTACTGGTAGACTGAGCTTTACTTCGGTTTCACTGATAAGAGAAGAGTTAGATTTCCTGGATTGGAATTGCTAATTTAGCCTGAGATAGAATTCAGCAATTGTTGCCATTTAAAGGGGAAAAGTGATTGGATAAGGATTGGTGACCAAGTGGAGAGATGAGTCAGCGCTGATAAGGCAAGTTGAGTGGAGATAGCGCCAGCGATGATTGATTGATTCTATTCTTTAGTCTTTCCTTGCATCAAAACAGCAATGCAGGCTTACTCTTTTGTAGACCAAGGTTATATTAGTTCCGTTCTTTCTATTGAACTCCAAATCAATTTAAAAGAACTTTGATCAGTGCTTCTCAACTTTTGTTACTTTAAGCACAATTACAAAACAGTGAAAATGTCGAGGCTCACACAATCATACTTACAGTATATTATGAAATTCATCAAATCGTTAATTAATCGTAAGAATCATGTATTTTTGGAGGAATCAGAATCACATCGTTAAATAAAACCCTATATTTCCGATTCTTTCATTATGATTATCTCAAATTTTTAAGTTCTTTGAACTGTAATAACATATATCTATTTGTTTGAAGTGGGATTAATACTGTCAACAATTTATATTAAAATGTCCTGAAACTTTTTATGACATATTTAATATGATGTACAATAAGATAATAAAATACTTCAAGGATAATCTCAAATCTCAGTAAGTTTGCTTATTGTTTGCTCAGTAGCGTGTTTGTCCCTGTATTGAGCATTCAAGTTTTCAATCTTGATCTGATCAAGTATTTTCTGCAGTCTCTTAATTTATTTTCTAAATTCAAGTAATATATAAAATCTCTCGGAAAAAAATGTCACATACATAGGTCATAATAATATACTTGTTGATTCGACCAATTACATAAGTGCAAGGGTTGCATCTTTAATTATTCTAAACACAAAAGTTATTTGTAAATTCTTTGAGAAAGGTGTAGCAAAGGAATTGTCCAGTGGACTTGGAAAGCTTCTGTCAGCTCTAGATTTCCCACATATTTTAGCAACAAATACCTTATTTATGGCAACATATTTTGACCCATAATACAAATTAACTTTCTGGACGATGAGCAAAAGATCAGCATGAACAGTTACATCATTGGTTATTTCAAGACATCAATTCAATAAATAAAAATAAAACCATCGTATTGATTACTTAAGATTCGTCATTCAGATCTTTCTGCAGATGAAAAAGTGCACACTGAGGATGAAAACAGGGACTTTTAATTTTAGCTTCAAACCAATCCATGCAAAAAGTCAAGAGAAAGACTCCAGAAAAGCATCGAAAGTTTGAAAGAAGGTCTTCTACTTTAATAATTGAGTATGATAGATATGAAAGAGCATTGGAGAATGAGATCAAGTTTGAAATGTCCAAATATGAAGAAGTTCAAATGAATGGATAGTGGTGAATATCCTCTTCGTTAGTGGTGCAGCAACCAGAACAATTTCCAAAATTTGTAAGCTGTGTCAAAGAAGTACTTGTGCGTCCCCTTCATCTTCGGTTGAGAATAAAACGTCATTTAGTGTAGGAGGAACTCTTTATTCACCAAAGCGAAATAGAATGACGGTAGATACAGGACAAATAGCTGAGTGTTAAGTCTTTAACCATATAATATTATTTAATGAGTCAGGGTTAAATTAAGGATAAGCCTAACTTCGTTAAATAAACTATTAGATGCTGACGAACTTCTTCCTAATCAATGATCGTCTTTAAGAAAACACATTTTTTCCCATAATTTTATGCTTAACTAGGAGAAATCAGGTAAATTTTATCAGGTTGTTAAAAAATTTTATATTAGTGTAAAAATAACAACCATTGGTCATCGTACCAATTAATATAAAATCAAGTTCGTAGAGACATCATTTGAACCTTTTATAAACCAATATTAAAATGTATGTTTTTTTGGGTTGTTATGGGTGTTCATTTCTTGTTTGGAAAACTGGCGTTCAGATTTAGTCTGGGGTAGCGTGTTTGTCCCTGTATTGAGCATTCAAGTTTTCAATCTTGATCTGATCAAGTATTTTCTGCAGTCTCTTAATTTATTTTCTAAATTCAAGTAATATATAAAATCTCTCGGAAAAAAAATCCTAAAATATAGTTGTTCCTTCCAGTAACAGTATTGTAAAATACTAAAGTTCTCTTGTGATATGAAGCAGTTTCTTACTTAACAATCTCTTACAGAACATATTTGGTATCTCTTAAGAACTTTTTAAATGAAAAAATAATAAATTACCTCAGTGCAGTAAAACATTATATAAAAAACACACATTTTTTTTAACCTTTTTAAAAAGAAGGTAACTATGGCAACAAGATCAACTTCATTTTCTTGAGACCTCTTTAGCTTCGTAGAGCTTAAACCTCTTCACCACCAGGACGTACACGTACTGTCATGGCTATGAAAGCTTATACCCCAAGGGAAGTGTTTTTTTTTGTCTGTGCTTAGGATAACATGTGCTTGCATCTGTGCTAAGGGTACCAGAGTGCCAGAGGTTGCGTTCCAGTGCTTGCGTGCCAGAGGTTTCCCATCCCCGTTGTAGACGCAACGGCAAGTTACCCAAATCAGTATTTTCAGATATCTGGCATAAGTCAATATATTTTAATTTGCTCTTATTTAGTATATGATCAAAATAAAGTGTAAACAAGAAATTAATAAAGTATATACGAGTATGGTATAGAAAAGTGTGAAATACGGTAAGTCATGTATTTGTAATCTTGTAGGAGTGTTTTGTAAAGTTGCATCTAGAAGTCAAGTAGAAATATCATTCAGTTCAATTATTCAAAGCATCACTATACAAATATTGAAGAGACTTTAAGGTGTGGTCTAGGACCAGGTGATTTCTGTCAGCAGTAAAGCTGTTTGGTACGATTGACGTGATGACGCAAGATTATTGTTGAGGCGCGAAGGAACATTTTGTATCTGCCTTCGGCCCAGGCTTGTGATTTCACTCACCTGTAAAGTCTCTAAGAGACTAATTTAGACGCGGAATGTAAGTTTTCTGTTATATCTTAACCAGTAAAAGGCTAACTTATACTGAAATAGCTTACACATAAAACCTGAAATAAAAACATATTTATAGACGTCTTATAATATTAAATATTCCAATAATACGGTTCCACCGTATTAATGTACAATTGGTTCGTATAATTTCCGATGGTCCAGAGGAGGTACAAAAATTGCGAATAAGTTATGGTTTTTTACGGTAAATTAAAATGAGCGTATTAAAGTCAGTGAGAATATTGCTAGCTCCAGAATTTTTTTGTTGGTCCCGCTCTGTCTCGTGTGAAAGCTATCGTTTCTCATTAGATATAGATTATAAGGTTTCGACAACTTCTATCCACTTCAATGAAGTCATCGTTAAAAATATTTCATATTTGGAGCCATTTTATAGAGCTGTAATTTCAAAAAACTGCATCATGCCAAACAATGTAGGTCAATAAGTTTATTAGAACTACAGTCGTAATTAGAATATAAATATACTTCTCTATTCGACCACTTTGGAATGTGTCCATTATGAAGACTCACTGAGGTGTTGACAAAGGTGCTTGATTACTTCGGGATACTTCCGGAGTTGGTCGTGTGGGAATGGTAAATTTTCGAGAGACGTTAGCATTTTAGCATTTAGGTGCGATATGAATGAATTATCTAAATTGCAAAGTATTTTTCACAGAAACTCTTGACCTTGAAGGGATAAGATTAATATAATTTTATTTTACTTTGGAATATGTTTGCTTCTTTTTGTAATATTTATTGGCTGTGTTGCACAATCCATAGCATAGATGACTGTAGCAGTACTGATTGACTTAAAGAAATGGTTAAGTTAATTGCGGTTAGCTCGTTCTTTGTTCTGTTGCTTCATTTTTCATTGAGTAACTCTGTGTAATCTCCAAGGTTTTAAATTATTTTTACTTTATTTTATTGCTTTTTAAAGATCGTGGAATGAGAAATACGTCGTTTGTAATACACACTATGTTTAAGAGTTTCTATTCTTAGTTTAGTGAAGAACTATTAAACAATATTATTAAATATTTTAATTTTTTTTTTTCAATTTCCGCTCTGCCAACGTCAGTTGTAAGACGAAGACAAAGTGAGGCAGATGCCCTGGGGTAGACGAATTTGACACCCCCTTCTGTTCAGTTACCCTTAAGACATACCTATCACTTCTTCTTTTGATAATGAACTACGGTTTGAAATATTCATTATTGTGTTTATTTGTATTCTGTTATGCGCTTTTTGCTTTTAAAAACAATATATATATATAAATTTTAACACAGAAATACAGGAAAGAACACAGAAAGTCACTACAGAACTCACTTCGATATTTATTTCGACATCCGTCGTCATCGGGAAGAAGTGCGAAGTACTAGCGTTTAGAAGCAAACTGCTACTTTTATATATATATATGATCAAATCACAATAAGAAAATGGAAAACAAAACTAAGATGTTGCAACGTAAAGTGGTCATTCGTCAGAGTGAAACTACACCAGTTGGGTTTTGACTTGACGATGACGCTTTGTTACGTTGAAACTGATCTTAGTCTTGTTTGTCCCAGGTTCTATATGTACTGATCAAAGATGTTAATTCACGTGGTTGATCGCCAAATCTTGTATATATATTCATGAATGACAGTTATCTACCGTGGAATTCAAACAATCGGGACTAGCAAGTTCAGTAAATTAAGAGTCGTCTTCATAAAGCCTTTTTTAACGAAAGGCCTTAGAGCATAGTTTCAAAAATTGTTTTCATTGTGGTAAATTAATCCATATATATATATATATATATATGATCAGATCACAATAAGAAAATGGGGAAAACAAGACTAAGATCTTTCAACCGTAAAACGTGGTCCTCGTCAGAGTGAAAAACCCTACCCAGTTGGGTTTTTGACCTTGACGATGACCACTTTTTACGGTTGAAAGATCTTAGTCTTGTTTTCCCATTTTCTTATTGTTATTTCACGTGTTTATGTGAAATCTTTATATATATATTGATAAAATTATCTACCGTGGAATAGAAACAAAACTAAAGTTTATCGGGACTAGGTCAGTTCTTCAGGTTCAAATTAAACTGTCAGTTCGGTGTCACGTGTTCATTCAGGCTACAGTTGTTGTTAAAATCAACATACTATTTTTCTTTTTAAAATAATTTGTAATGTAATACTTAGTTTTTCTGTTTTAAAATTTATACTTCTGCCCATGAAAAAGGTTGTAAATAAAGACCGAAACGTTGGCAATGAGAATTTAATTTGAACCTGAAGAACTGACAGAGTCCCGATAAACTTTAGTTATATATGTATATATATTTATCATATTTCACAGTATACACGTAAATAAAAACCAGCATCAAAACCACAGTAAGAAAGTCAGAAATATGACTAAGATCTTTCAGCCAAAACAATTGGTCATCGTCAGGGTCTTACTCGTACTGAGTCTGAGTCAGTAGTTATTACTAACGTACCACATAGGTTACTAACCAACCTACGCACTTATAATAATACAGTTATTCTGCTTGAGCTTGAACCTTGAGCTGTCCTCGTAACGAATGCTTTACGAAAAATATTCTTTGGTTATGAAATGAAATCAGTTTTTGGAAAATAGTCTACTCTTTTATATTAGATAGATGTAAAATACCGAATTATCTCCTAAATTACTTATATTACTTTTATGTCTCAATTTCGGTCTTTTGCCTCTGTGTTTAAATAAGGGAAAAATATTCTTGATGAATTGAGTTTTATACTGGTATTATAGGAGGTGGTATGTGTGTTGTTGCAAAGGTGTTTACAGATTGGGTGGGGTGTAATGACCGTTACAATTGGCTGTGACCAATCTCATCTCTCTCCCTCTCTCCCAGATTGACCAACTCATGAGAATTTTAGTTACGCTGAGATTTATTCTGTTCCTCTAGTATTATGTTAGAGAAATGGTGCCTGGCCTTGTCAGAATGTTCACAATTATCGCTTATTACCGACCAAGTAACCACAGGTCTAACCCAATGTTCCTTTATTTATTTTAATAACTCTATTACATAGTTATATTACTGTGGTAGTACTCCATTATTTTTCTCTTACAGTTGTTATTACTGCTCTTGATCACTTACATTACTATGATTATTCAAGTTCAGTGGGCATTATATTGGTGGCAAAACGTTTTTTTAGGCTGGAAATTAGAGTGAGCTTTAACTAACAATGATGGATTTACAAGTACAAAAAAAAAATACATCTTGCAGAGTGAAAGTTAGAGTTAGGTTGGTAGGAGGTATCGTGCTTGCACTTAGTAGTACTAAAGATTCGAGGTCGGAATCTCGGTTATGACGCCACATGTTTTATGTGACAGTTACAAACATTGCACGCCTTCCTCCTCCGAGAGAACTTAGCCTCCGGGCAGAGCCTGTACTATCTCACCAACTTGTTTAATATCCATTAATATCCACTTGTTTAAAGCAACGCTATACGCCTTATGTAGGATCAAATTATATTATGGCGTCTTCATAATTGATTAGTGCAGATTAACAAATACTCCAATCTTTTCTCTCATAAAACAGCACAGTCGATTTAACTTGCAGAGTTTTCGTCTAAATTATTTTAAGAAATGTCTGAATTTTAAGTTATGCCATGTACTAACTTTATTTTTTTCTTACACTGCCTGTAGTCTCATTAGAAAGTATTGTCAGTTGGTTCTTATAGTTTTTGTTTAATGGAACAAATAAATATAATAATCATAAGTAAAAAATAATAATACTATTATAAATATTTCAATAATAACTGTAAACTTCTCATCAAACGAATAAGAACGAATCATCATTACACCATTCCACGTTGGTACTCTTTGTCTAAGACCATTTAAAGAATCTACTAACTCATTTTTTACAAAATTTATAAGAACGACTTCTTTATAGCTTTATTTTGTGGCTGAACTTTTATACTGTTTGTATTAGATTCATTATTTTGACTGACAAGTCAGACTCGTTTCCACTAATTTCTTTTAATGTATAATCTCATGTGTTTATTGTGACATTTCTACATTAATACATTCAGGATGTATGCCATTAATATATATAAAAATATATAAAGGGTTTTGAAATATTATCGTTGATTCATTAATATTTATCAATATCTGCGTACTTGTTTGAAAGGTGCAATTTCTTATAGTATGTCATATATTTTATTTTTTCCATTATTTTTTTCCTTTTCTTTAAAAGCGAAATCCATTGTATTAGAGTTTACTTAGAATTTAAGTGAAGTTTCGGAATCTCGAATTATGAATTATTTATGATCCTTATAAAATATGAGAACAAATGTATTCTATGTCAATTTTTATTAATTTAATTTAAATGAATGGGAATTTTGAAGAACACTTGAAAGACTAACTTAAGGTCTTTCAAGTTAGAACCCTTATCCTGGGCATCGCTGGATCGTGTTTTATAGTTCCGTCACAGTCTTAAAGGATTGTACAGGCCTGGACGGCCCGTCGCATGTCTGTATGGGTGCGAGATGGTTCGCTATCTTGCTGCCCATTGTCGGGATTAATGATTCTGCATGTGTCGATTACCCCAGTCCTATTGTTGTCTCCTTCTGCATATTGCCTCAATGCTAATCTTCCCTCAGCTCTTCAAGACCCTGCTTGTACCTGTTATTCTATAGTAACACCAATCTAAACGATTTGAATTACGTTACGTGTTCTGAATTTAACACAAGTTTGGCATGCATTAGTTACAGTGACTGGAGAATTGTGCAGATAATCCTGTTAGAAATCATTTAATAGAAGACGTTTCTTTAATTGTTTGGCGTTTAATATAATGAACAGATTGTATACATTTATTTATTCACGCTTAAACGAGTTATTTCAAGTTATATTCCTTAAATATGTAAATAGCACTACGAAACAGGATTACAAGATAACGATAACAAAAAAAAAAATTATATTGAAAATAGTAGCTAAAATTTGGGATTTAACAGAGCAATAAGAAACATGATAATGCAATCCAAGTATTAAGTTTATACATAAAGAATTTGATAACTATAGAAATCAACATAAAAGAGGACTTGGGTATTGCAAAATGAGACTTAATATTTGATCATGTCGGTTCTCCTCAGTGTCACAAAATGACTTTGAAAGCATAATCTATGCTTTCTATAGTCATGTATCTATAACATCTATGTTTGTATGACTGTGACGAGGATGATTATTGTTCGATGTATATATATAAGCGTGCACCGACTGACTTTGTATCGGTGGTGGACGCTTTCACGTCTCTACTTCTGTGATTCTTCTTCCTTTTTTTCATCTTCTCTTGAAGATGGCAAAAAAGCCGAAATGATGGAGATCCTGAGTATTAATCTCTTTTTTGTGTTTTCTAGTTTAACTTTATAAAATACAATGTATCATATCAGTGATTAAAGTAAAATGTAAAAAGTAGCCTTAGAAGTTCATTCATGAATCTGGTTTTCAGTTGAATAATAATTCCATTTAACCGAGGTCGTAAACGTAAATGCTTAAGTGTACTTTTTTATATACGTGCTAAGGGCTTTTGAAGTGTGGTGATTTGCGATTTTGATCAGTGTTGGCTTAAGTGTTTCTAAAGGTTAAGAAAGTGGTGCCAAAGTGTGTGATTAGTGTGATTGGGCAAGTGCAAGGCAGGGTAGCGTGAGTGGAGCTGTGCGTGCCGTCGTCTGGGACGTCTCCTGCTCGCCACCTACAACCGGTTTGTGACATCATTGTCGACTGGTCTTCTGCCTCCTGCTCGCTTGGCGTACCTGCTATGCTAGCCCAGCTCTCATTCATTACCAGTCAACTTCAACCTTCAGTCTTATTGGATTGTATAAAGCCTTTTATAGTTCTGCATTCCGAGTAATACAAATACCTGAAGCCAATAATGAATACTTGATAATACTGGCTGTCAAGATCAAAAGATTAAACCTGGAAGATGTTTAGTAGATTACGCGATTTCATCAAAAGTCATTTTTCTTGTTAAAGTTTTTACTTTACTGTAAGTAAAGTATAGCAATTATAAAAAAATTCTATCTCGACATTTTGACAGATTTACATGTTATGCTGTCCCCAAACTTCTTTTATGACGGTTTTTCGATGTCTGTGTGGGTGGGTGGGTGTGTATGCAGAAGTTTGTGGACACCCCACATACAAATCATACCGTTTGATGGATCAACTTCGTACTTTCACTGATAATTGAGCACCATAGTGTAAATATTCCTTATTGCATTTGGGTAAAATTGCATCCTGGGAAAATCACTTTTTGGTGAAAATGTGATCGCAGATGACATTTTTTTCTCCTAAGCTCGTACATGTAGACCGTTACGATCTAGATCCTTTAGGATCATTAAAATTTACAGAATCTATAACCGAAAAAACCTCGCATTTCTAAAACAACAGCAATGGTATTTTTTTGCAATGAGATGTAAAACTGTTCGACTTATGATTTATTCCGTTAGCTTGTGTGTACGATAGAGAGAGATCACTCCGCTTGAAGGGACCATAATGAAATGCCTAAAAATAAATTATTTTGAGATCATAAGCTGAATACATTTTTCTTGAAACGACACGGACGGAAAGAAGCGTTGCACGTGCATTTTAATATTTTTGGATTTTTTTTACGCTAAATGACTTAGTATAGAACCATGAACTTTTATCAATAATATCAATTTAAAAATAGTAGGCTACAATAAAAAACAACAAATTTCAATTATGGTAAAGGGCAATATAACCATAAAAAGTGAAACCTAAACTTGGAGTAGTGAATAATCTGTAATTTTCTACTTTTGAATGTGTACATTGATTTATAATTTTTTGTATTAGAATCAAGTCAAGAAAATTGTTTTTTAAATGTTAAAAAAAGACATTTGAAAACATTTTACTGATTAAATTCATTTGTAGAAGGATTTAATTTAGATAATTATAAAAGCCAGCGGAAACCTTATTGCTTTATTAACATAACTAATGTATGCATGTATGTTTTAATTCAAAAATTGTATAATACATTAAACAATCTAAAGCAAGAAAATTAGAGTAAATAAGTATTGCATTTAGAACAACAAAACTTCTGCCTTCGGAGTTGTGTTATCACCTCTATTGTAGTTGAAACTAATTATTATGATGAAATATTATGAAACCAATGATTTTGTTTCAATTTCCCTTTTATGTGTGCGTATGTTTGTATAATAAATCATACGAATATTTAACTGCTTCTACTAATAAAATTAGAATAACAGATACCCAGTAATTCATGTATATTCCTTACTATACTAAATGAATAAGTTTCACAATAAACACATTTGGTATTATAATCAAGAAAGTTACCACTAAAAGTAGTAAAAAATGAAGTTGTCCAAGATTACAAGTTTATTTTGTGTTTAATATTTGTTTTTTGTAAATTATCCATTTTACTAGTGAATATACGAATAACATTGTGTAATGTTCCATTCCACTCGATGTAATGACGCTATTAATTTGATTCTCGTGCGTTTTATTGTCAACGGAGATATCAATGCCGATATTTTCATTGAGTTTGATAAAATATAGCAGTGGGTTTAGATTCAACAGTATTTCATTTTATTAAAACTTTCAATAAATCCTCGTAAAAATTTAACAGTAGATGATTTTGTTGTTATTAAAGGTACGCATACTAATAAATAAAATTAAGAATGAATGATCAGAACAATCATATTGTAAGAATACATTTTAACCGATGGTTATTGGATTTTTTCCCCCCGACTACGAAATACCATAAACCATTGATTTTAATTAAAATATTTTATTCCTTTAAATAATCGTTTTTGCGTAATTCTAGTGCTTTCTTCGTATTTTACCCTCTATTAATTTAATACATTTTACGGTAATTTAATTGTATTTTGACAATCAAAAGTTCTGAAGCCCATTCACTCTGTTCCCACATAATTCATAGTAATGATTCATAATTTACTAAAATTTATTATGTAGAATAAATTGAGTAATTCATGAATTAAAATGTAGTGGTTCTTTTCGTGTAGTGAATTTTTCCGGGAAATGAAATGACTCATTCTGGAATGTAATTAAGAGAGAAAGAACTCGGTTGATATTTTATCTATAGTGTGAATCATTTGTGTACTAAATGAACTGGTGGAGTAGACTGAAGGCGTGGCTGTGAGCCCCGCTCGGGTGGATGGCTCCTGATGATGTGGGTGTGTGGATTGAGAGCAGCTGAGCACCTGTGTTGAGGCAGGCCATCGACCTTGCCTCCAGCCTTCCCCAGACACATATCTGGGCTCTGTACCTGTGTCACCCTCCCTGCCTTGCACCACTCTCATGCCGTTTCCACCGAAAAACCATTGTCTTTCCTTCAACCTTCGTCTTATAAATTTCATTTTTATATTGTTAAAAACCGAGTAATTTCATGACTAAGAGGTGTGAAAAAATGAAATTGTTCATACTCAAATTTGATATTCACGTTGGCAGAAATATCGATGAGATATTTCTGGTGAGATGCAAAAGTTTGGTAAGTGTAAATACAATGGTGCTCAACTTACGAACGTACCATTATACGAATATTTCCATTTACGGTGATAATTTGCTCGCGATATGTACTATGAATATTTGCATAGTGATCCTTATGAAACGACTGGAATTGAAGCAAAGAAAAAAAGCCTGAAGTTAGTGAAAGTAAAGATCAAGGGGAAAATTAGAATGAATAGTAAAAATATTGAACAAAAAATTAGAAATTAATAAAAAAATCTCTCTGTGTACAAATGTAGTAAACTAGGTTTCGTATTACGTTAAGTGAAACATGAAATTTAAAAGAAGAAACGTAAGCTAAGTAAGCTAAGATTCGTAGTTTAAATTAGAATGTAAGTTACGGTCGCTCCAGGTCCCATCGTATCGTCCTTCTATCTCCACACTCTCCGTCTCCTCCGACCTTTATTCGCCATTGATTAAGTTTATACCGGATTATTTTATTTTCACTTTCTTGGATCAGTACGGGGCTTCCTTTTTATTCAACTCTTTGCAATTCATATTTGATGAACATATCGTTCAATTCAGTTTGTCTTTTTGAATATAGTGAGATATCCGCCACTGATTAACTCTTTATTACCATTCATTTTTAGTGGCTATTTCAGTTTGTTTACTATTTCAATCCGAAAATTAGGTTTTGTTGCAATATAGAAACACCAAAGTTTTTCAGTACTAAGTTTTGTGTATTTAGCATTTTCAAGATAGTAAAAATGAAATCGAAGCCATAGAGAGTGAGACAGAAACTTAACGGATTAATACTGAACTGGAAGTGGTAAAAGGCTTGGCACGGGGTCTAGTGTGGCCTAATATTTAGCTTAGTGCCACTGGTACAAACGATTCGACTGATAACTAATGATAGTATCCATTAACACCCACTCTTATAAGTCGCCTTTGCTGTTGTTTGCCTCATTCGTTGATTGGACCTCACTCTGTTATCGGTGATTACCATTGCGGGGCTGGCTTTGATTAGGAATCATACATATTCTCGTTTATTATGGCAGGAGTATTTATCTTATACACGCATGAAGGAAAAAGAAAACCAATTCGTCAATTTATCGCTCATTTATTTATAAAAGTGTTGAACAATTAACATTATATCTGTCCCACTTTAGAATTAAACGTGCATATCGAACTCAATAATTTGTTACTTTTGGGTTCGTGATTTCATTTGTGAAAGAAACGCAGATTTCCTTACAGAAAACTATAATTATAATTTAAAACTATTGGGTATATTGTTTTCATACAAAAATATTTTATCTTCATACCCTTGTCCCAATTAATTATTGGATTTTCTTTAATGACCAGGAAGATGGCAATGTAATAAGTAAGTAAATGGTAAGTCAATGGTAATAATATATTGTTAAGAAATGCCCTTTTTTTATCTCTTTCTACTTTAGCTTCATCTCTTAGCTTAATATATTTAATCATATATACGTGTTATTTGGTCACTTCGGATAAAAATATATCAGGATGTTTTATGTCTATGATTAACTCCCCCTATTCAGTGATTGAAAATATGGATTGGATTAATCCAGTGCTTATAAGGAAAACTGTTGAAAATTGAGTTAGTTCCTGGTTATTGCAGAAGCATTGATGAGGTATAGTTATGGCTAATGGCTGCAGTGTTATTAAAACTATGGTAGCGTATTGTTGGATTTCCTTGTACCTAAAGGAAGTAGATATTAATCAGTGTAATGAAGGTGGTGTCCTTGGAGTAGGTAGTAACAAGAACTGGCTACAGAAAATGAGCAGGCATTGTATCACTCAGTGTGCTCTCTTCGTCTGCCCCTGTATGTGTGAGATTATAGCCGCGACTAGTCTGCCCACTCCTAAGGCTTTTCAGCTAGGCCGCATTGTTTTGAGTTCCCCTTTTAGTGTACAAACAGGATTGGCTCATTATACTGTGCCCACTAAGAAGATCTTATCCCTTCAAACCGATAGCATCTTCTTAATAGTGTATTAAACATAGAAGTGTTTATTCAAAATATGCTTCATCATACTGAGTAGAGGATAGAGTGAGAATGGTAAGGATTCCTTTAACATTTCTTTAGTGGCTGTCTGTTAGGAGATGGTTGTCTGAATAGAATGTCTGGAAAGAATCTGCTTGCGGTGGCTACATGCTCAGCGCATGACTCAGGGAGTCGTCAGAATCAAATGCCAATCCAAGCCCCATTGTATAACTTTAAGTTCAATAGTACTGCCTGATTCACCAGTACTACAAATATCATACGAATTTTTTCTGCAGAGTCTGTTGTTTCCATCTTCTAGGATAAAACGCCAAGATCGGTGTTATATATCATGATCTTGTATGTATGAAAAGTAGTTATTAACTTCTCGTTATAAGTAACTATCATATAAAACTGATGTCACACAGAAAGTATTATTTGGAATGTCTTCAATCTGGGATGAGGAAACGATATCTACCTTCATTGTAAATTTTATTCAAGCTATAACGTAATGTATAATATATTATTATATATAAAATAATAACGGTGCAATATGTATTAACGTACACTATCATGTTATTTGGTGTGCTATTCTGACTACATTTGAGCTAGAGCAGTCATTGAGATATATCTCATGGATATTTCAAATCATTATATTAATGATTATTGAGGTTGAAGTAGTTTATTTTCTTTTTTAATCCTTGTTTTATGATATCTTTTGTTATTCGATTGTAACAAACTCTCTAAGGTATCAGGTTTCATCGTGATTTTTTGTTCACTGAAAAGAAGATGATTGAGCTACTATGGAAAATGAAAATTTCGATTGCACGAACAAATTCGCTTAAGGCATCAGTATGATTTCACGTTTACTGAAAGGTTGAAGCTGATTGAACTGCTGTAGAAATAAAAATGAAATCTGGAATCAGCAGTGGGATGTAAACAGTGTAATCGACTCAGAACAAACATCCGGCCAGAGCTAAAATAGCTCTGGAGAGTTATCAGGGTAGCCTGCAGGCTTATCTGACCCTACCTGGCTGGCGTTCTCTAAAACTGGGCAACCATTGATAGCACCCAACTGTGCAATCATGAGCACATCGGAGAGAGGGCCTCCCGCGCTTCTTACTGCCGCTTCCCTCCACAACTTGACGTCATAATGTGCTAGTTATCTTAAAGAAACGAAAAGTGTGTAAACAAATATTAAAGTACACGAAAGTAGATTTGATGGGACTTGATTATAAACTTTTATCATTTCTGGGATTAATTTTTTTAAAACAATTTTTTATTTTAAATAGATTGACTTTTCATCTTTTACGCTTTTGGGTGCAAAATTACAGTAGTAAATTCAGTAGATCTAATTTATGTTAGAAGAAGTTTATTTACAAAGAAAAAAAAAGGTCATATACAAAACGAATCTATGAATACTGCATCTAACTCAATTATGAAATCAAATAAGATCATAAACTCTCAGCATAGAGTGCATACGTCTCCTGATAGTATACTTTTCTTTATGAAATAAACATATTAGTAGAAAATTTATTTTACTAATCGATAAATAAGTAAAATACATTTTGCTTATAGGAAATACTCTTTCATTAGAATAGGACAGACCACTACGTATTGTCATTGTTCAGACTGCCAAAATGACACTTCTATTTATCCTCCGAACTAATTATAATATATTTTAACTTTCTAGCCCACAACAGAAACATAACTAGTAAAATTGAAATATTTTGATCTTTTAGTAAATATTTCTCTTTGATTAAAGGAAATTTTTTTAATGATTTTAGAATATAAGTATTTAATTAAGTAAACATCCCAAGGGTCCTTATTAAAATGCTTGAATATAAATATTCTGGCCGAAAATGCTAGGTAGAAAAGGGAAAAAGTTGGCAAATTTTTCGTGAAATATTTACTTTTAATTTTGTTGAAACATACACTGTGACTGAAGGAAAAGAAAGTTAGTGGAATGGTGGTAATAAAGATGATTTTACTAATCAGGTCTAGAGAAAGTACAACAGATAAAGTTTACTGATGTAGGTGTGCCTATTGTATTTTAGGCGTAATGTGTATCTAGCAAGGTAAGAATTGAAGGGACAAACTACAGAGATTAAATTTAGTCCCATGAACTCTCACAAATTGATAGGTATCTAATAGCAACTACTGCTTTGTTTGGTCGAGTAAAAACTCAATTTGAATAATTGTCTGTAATTAAAAGCTTGGTTATATTCCCGGGAAGAGATACTCAGTGGCGGATACTGACCTCTTGTTCTAGATTGAAGCGGCCTCTCATTAACTGACACTTTCCTTTCATTCTATACGTTTAATTATTAGGACTTTAACTATTAAGGAAATTATACCTCACAGTTGATATCGCTATATGTGTATACTGAGAATTTGGGTAATTTTCTTTGTAATTTGATGCTACTTTATAACTATTATATTGAAGCTGCAGTAGCGTAGGTTTTTACGGCTAATAATGTGAACAAAATCTTATAGACGGTAAGAAAGTTTCAATTGTTAAAGATAAATCAGAAATGTTATTTATACCTAGTATGTATGGTTATTTTATTTTCTTTTGAGTTTTGAGTTTAAACGAAAAGTTTCAAATATACTACCCCATTTTCGGATAGAAGGCATATATTTTGTTTTCTGCTTTGTTTCGATCTTTCGGATCTCTTCAGCCAGGCGTCTGTGATGGCGTAAGCCGGTCACTAACAAACTTTGGTATAAAGGGAAAAGTCGTTTCACCTCTTCTGACAATGTCTTTTGACAAAATCAATCTGGACAAAAGTCTTTAGACAAAATCTGTCTGGATGACTGTCTTTAGACAAAATTTGACATTAAAAGAAATATCCTTGAGATGTCATCGTATAAAGATTAACCGTTTCAGAATGTCCCTCCTCTGAGAATATTTGCTCCGCCGGTCCCTGCTTTTGTGCCATTACTTTGGAAAGAAGTTAATGTGTGCAACAATATTACTTCCTTTTGTTTGGATAATTCCTTAATTTTGACTTGGAGATGTTGATGAATTAACATTTGTCAGGTAATCTCATGTGCGTCTTGAGGTTTACGGACGTCAAATCGCAATGTGCTGGTTAAACACTTGATGTAAATAGCCCTTGGTTAGAGGAGTGTATTAGTTATTTTAAGAAATATTACAAACCAACTTATCATAGGATAGGAAATGTATTATATGAATATTAATCAATGTTCAAACCACAGTATGACATGGGAAAACAATGTTTTCCGATTTCATATTGTGGTTTGATCATTGATTGTTATTTCACGTGTTTATGTGAAATCTTTTTATATATGAATTATCTATTCCATTCTCTCGTAATTCTAAATTATTATACTTTTATATTTTATTTTTATAATTATATTTTATAATTTTATATAATTATTATAATTCGATATTTTATTGAAATGTATTGTATGATAACTTTTTTACGCTTTTGAATTACCAGAAAAAAATAGTGTAACTTTGAATAGAAAAACCATTAGCTTCCTCCTGTTTGCTTCTCGAATGTTAACGTTTATTTTATCATAACTGTTCTAAGCTTATGAAGGACTAACTAAATTAATCAAACATATGGAAAGTGCTTATTAAATGCATAGCAAATATGAAGTTTTTATATTTAGTAAAATATGCAGAAAGTTTCAAATTGATGTGATTTCTTTTTACATCGTGCCGTGCTATAGTAAAAGTAACATTTACATGTAAATACATATGTAAATGGTTCTTCATCTTTGAGTTTTGAATTGTATGATTTAATATGCCAATATTTTGTATTTGAAGTAACCCTATGATGAAATCACTAGAATCGAAAAGAGTGGAAATATAAAAAAAATGTTAAAATGAGAACATAAAAGCCATATGCACTTGATATCATCTTGATACAATTAATATCAGCTATATTTCTTTAAGGTTATTGTAATTATGTTCCCAACATCTCCTTTTATTTCGTAAGATTCAATGTTCCTCTAAAGAAGAAGAATTATTATTACATTATTACATTTTTTTTTTGATTTTTGATTTTAAAAAATAATTAATTTATAATATTAATAAATATAATACTATATTAATATTAATTTACTAATATGAACACATTAATTAAAGTTTCAATTGATTAAAGAAATTGATATATCATGTATTGGATAGTTTAAATGTGTGGGTTTCTCCAGTTTTTTCTAATATATGCTAATTTACAGTTTAAGTGTAAATTTGTGTACTTTTTTCATTTGTTAATTTTACTTTGATGTAACATAGTACGTTTACCTTCTGACCACATAGGCATTTGAGGTAGGTATTACATGGACTAAATATCACTTTTCCAACGAAATTACAATTTTTTGTACCAAAATAAGTCAGAAATAAATATGCATGTTAGACAGAAGCTATGTATATTATTAGATATTAGCTTATCAGTTGTAAATGTCTTCTCATTTGTGGGAACCGTATCAGTGGACTCTTGATAATGGCTATGTTCCGTAACCGGTCGACTGTGGTAGGGAATTCTGAGAATAGAGAATTTATATTCTATAGTATTATCTAATTACCTCAATTTGGACTAGCAACCTTGTAAAGAACAAGCAATAGTTACAACCATAAGCTGGTGGATTCTTTGTGAAAGTGAAGAGCACCTTAATATACGCTATTTGATTTAAAGGGACTGTATTGGAACAGATTTAAACAATACCTCTATGGCTCTGCATCATTCTTGCAATTTTAGTTTGACCCAAAGGTTACACTTGTAGGGGTAGTAATTTAACTTGCTGTTGGCCAGTTTAACACTATCTTCAATACAGTTCAATATGCATAAATTCTAGGAAAATTGGTAACATTTGTGGTAATACCACATCAACACTGTGGTATTAAGATTTTCAGTACTCTGATTTTCTAATTAAACTTGCCTTTCCTGTATTTATGGACTCAGTCATAAGTATGTAACGAAGCGGGGGAAATGCTCTATATCAGTCCTCCTGGCGAGCTCCTACTGACCTAGTCTCATGTTGTATTCACTTTGCAAACCACAATGCAAAGTGGAACTGAGACTTGTTCCTCTTCAGAGCCTCTTGCTGGTTGAATGCTTAAAAAAATGGTTTTTAAGGTTTCAGTTGCTAATTGAAAAATTAGTTGCTGATTTGTGAAAAATTTGATATTAAGGTGTGGGAAGAAGTTTGTTTTTTTGTTGAAAAAAAAAGAGTCTAGTGCTAGTAAATATGCTAGTGCAAAATCAAGTTTCATATGATTAATTTATTTTATTATAAGTTGCATTCAATGCAGGTGTAGTCTAGTGGTTAGTCAGGATGCCTCGGAGTCGGTGATTGAAACCAGTAGGTCTCTTGATATATCGGGCGAGTTGTGGAGCATCTTGTGCCTTTACTTTCTGAAAGAATGCGCAAAGCTTAACTATCACGTACTCTGGACTCCTTAGTTCTGTCAACTGGATCAAGAACAAATTTAGGATCTTCTATCTAGTATATAATGAAGCAGGTAATATAATCTATGGGTTGTACAGTATTTCTTGTGAAATCAGAGTTATAGATTTACTGACTTGCGATTAGCAGAAAAAAATCGCTGTTAAAAATATAGGCTTGTACTAATGTATGTCAGCTATAATGATCTCCTCTAGGTGTAAAGCATGTAACCTGGGCAGCCAGTAGCGTTTCAATGATTTTATTAAACATATTGAAACACTTAGTGATAACAGTTCCAAAAGGAAGTCACAGATCTTAATGTATAGTTGAAGTAAGAACTCAATTAGGTAATCAGCGAACCTACTAATAATAGAAGATTGAAAAAGGACCGCTATTATATGTGTGATATACTTAATGATATCGTATGGCTTGTTAGTTTTAATAATTAATGTTGTATGATAAAAATTATGTGGATACTTACAGGCCACCATAATCATTGCAGTTATGATAAATAGTCGATTTAGGCAAGTTCCATCTTTATCCAGAGTCAGTACCAGAGAATTCTGGGAGTATTATAACTTTCACTAACATTTACTGTTAAGTTGAAACTTGAAGTTAAGTAGTTGGTGTTGCGTGGCGAGAAGATTTCAGTCGATGGCTCGGGGCTGCACTAAGCCCCGGTGCTTTTGAATAATGCTAGTAGAGTGGGGTAGAAGATTGATGGATTGGCTATGTGAAGGTCCGTACCATTGACTTCCATACCTCCAATGGCAGCATTTGCCTTTCCAACTCT
Source organism: Hermatobates lingyangjiaoensis (assembly GCA_026182355.1). Lineage (NCBI taxonomy): Eukaryota > Metazoa > Arthropoda > Insecta > Hemiptera > Hermatobatidae > Hermatobates > Hermatobates lingyangjiaoensis. The sequence goes on from JAPFBL010000015.1 coordinate 3,605,567, forward strand.
CCACGATATTCAGTCCTCTATTAGGATGGTAATTACCCTTCTGTCTCTGATTAATGGATGGCTGAATTCTTTCTATATAATGACCTTCCCACAGCTAATTTGAAGACTCGGTCTCAAATAACATCCAAGCAGTTTGACATAAAAGCATGCTGTACCATATATCTTTCAGGTGTTCTTATATTACTTAGCAATGTTTCAATCATTTAATGCTGTGTTGAAAGTTTGAATTTATATCCTATATTTTATTACTATATCATAGTAATTCCTCAGAATATGGAACGTTTTCTAGGTGAATGATACTGGAGCAAATACTGAATGAGGGAATATTAGAAATTACTGGTATTGTAGGCAGTATTCCAGAGTTTCCACGATGGGTGTCTGGATGCTCTTTTCTTTTCTCTTTCTCTCTCTCTCTCTCTCTCTCTCTCTCTCTCTCTCTCTCCCTCTCCCTCTCCCTCTTCCTCTCCCCCTATTTTAATAATATACATAATGAATTCATATATTTTTACACTAAAAGTAGTAAAATAACTTTTTCTAGTTCTTTCACTACTTTTAGTGGTGATTTCCTGTTATAAAGTCACATGTATTTCATTTGTATGTAAATACGTATAAATAATTTGAATGATGTACCGAACGTATAATAGAAGTTTCAGTCATTTTTCCAACTCAAATTCAATCTCTGAGTGACGTTTCGATTTTATGTAAAATCACTTTATCCGCAGAAATAAAAAGATTTGAAAATTGTAAGTATTAATTTTGCATTTCAACAGTAATAAATATGAATATGAAATACAGTGTTAGGAGTATTGTGTTAATCTATGATTTAATCAAGTAATTACGAAAGATACCTACACCGACCTTATCCTCGAGCTTTGACCCATCTGGGGAATGGATCCATCAGTTGAGAACAACAGTTCCAGGTATTTTGACTGATTTAAAGTACCAAGGGAGACGTGTCAAAAGGAGGAATAACTATTTTCCTGATAAAGAAGATAAATTTAATTTTTTCTGAATTTACCAATTATGTTTACTTATATTAAAGTTAAGTGTAGGCTATCAGAATTTTTACACCTTATAATATCTGACATATTTAAAATTGAAAACTGACTAAAGCCCTAGTTGAAAGCTTAGTCAACATTACTTCTGAGACAGTGAGCAGTGTGTGTGTCAGCTGATTCAGTGCTTGAGTAAGAGTAATAATGAGGGCATCGCTATTGAACCTGAATTAGAGAGAACACTTTCAACAATCCCGTGTTGGCAAATTATCTTTGTGTAGAATCTTTTTGATTAAAAATGCAGAGCGTGATTTATACCTAACATTTTAGTTTGTGGCGCTTTTAATATCCCAATCATGAAGGAATTCATTATTCTTGGAAATCAAAAGATCATCTTCAAAATGTAACAAGGAGTAGTTTCTGGTTTCACTTTGGTTTATCACAAATGTGGTACTATGTTGATTTGTATCTTTCAGTTGTCTTCCTGAAATGATTTTGTACAATGCATCAGTGATATTCTTAAAATTTTACTGGTAATGACAAATATGCACTAGTACACCTTATGGTGAATATCAGAGATCACCATCTAAGTGAAATATCTAAACCCTTTAAGTTAAGAGTATTCAAACAACTTTATTTACCTTGAGGAAGAGGTGTTCGTTTTGGATTTCGGATCACTTTTTTATCACTTAATTATCGAATTAAATGACAGGAAACTATTTTTCTTAATAGTTTTATTAAATACTGGCAAGCTTGCCCGTCATTGACTGGTTCGTTTTCAAAAATTCGGAGTTGATTAAAAAAAAAAATGGTATTCCAAAATATCATTAGAAATTATAGAATAGTAGAAAATGTTATTATTAGTACAGTGTAAAAGCAAATGCCTCTGTATAACCCACATTAGCTGTCTCCTTCAGGTTCATTGAAGAACAAAGAGGTGGAACCTCTGACTCTTGGGCAAGTTTTTTTCTACCATGTGAGAAAAACTTGGTCTGAATCACTTCAATCCCTGCGGTAGATAGAGTTTTCTTTCCCCTTGCGACTTAGTTTTTAACCCTTAAAAGCTGACGGGACATTGCAATCGTTTAAATGGAAACGGATAGTAGCTTGGAATCAATGGTATGCGTGGTGCACACACAGACTCCCCAGTACCACACCCAGGCATGATGTCCAGCTCTATGGCCTATCTGTTACCTGAAATGGGTAACAACACGTTTACTCTAATAAATAATAATATTACACTTTTGGATGAAGAATATGTTCCATAAATTTAAGTTGATGATGGGAGTTTCTCACGACTGTCCTTGACTGTCAATATCCATAACTAATATTTAAATGGAGCTTTGGAGAAATAACTGGTTTTTCAAAGTGGTGAAGGATAAACGGAGTTCTTTTATGATAGACAATGCTTCTTCTATTAGTACTGGTATAACCAGTAATATTACTGACTGAGTGTTTTAGTTGATTTTAATGAAACTATCTCATCGTTTTTTCCATTGCAGCAGTTATTATTGTATGACGTTTAAATTAGAAAACAGATTGACTATATCAGTGGCTGGTTAATTTATGAACCTTCTGCTGTCATTTTATCTTGGATTATCTCAATAAATTATGCATCTGTCCTTAAGAAATTATTTCTCGGAAAAAGTAGTAATTATTTCTTTTCTTTACTAACGATCCATAAATTGCATTATCTTGTTTTCCAGATTTGGGTTGAGTCATTTAATGTATCTTATCTAGATTTTTTAGAAATAGAAATCTGTTTGTAAAGTTACCAACATTTTGCTGTATTTACATAATAGTAATATTATCAGGGCTCCTGCAAATGTAAGAAACTAGTTATAGTGAATATAGTAAATACAGTATACATGTTTACTTAACACAAAAATCCATATTTCGAATTGCACTACCCCTCTACTTTGATTGAACTATACCTGAAGTTACTTACTTATAAATGTTGAATATGTGAAACTTTTCTTAAAAACAATTGTAAATTTCTTTGTAATAAAGCCACTATAGGTTATATTTAAAAGACGAAATAACAAAGTTAAATGTTTGGATAAATTGCAGTCTTGAGTTTTTTAAGAACTCATAAATTTTAGTGTATTTATGTATGTTAACGATGTTAAAATTAGCCTAAGGTCATTCAATGTAGGTACCTCTCTTTTACTGTTTGAGTTAATTGTTGATGGTGTTGACAAGTGAGGATGCGTGTTGTGAGGTTAGGCCTCTTTTTAGTAGACTTGCCATTAGTACCTGTAGCAGATGTATAATTTCCCCATGAAGTTTTTTCGTAGTATTCTTTCAAAGAGAGTTGACTGGCGACTCTTTCCTGTAAATGATGTCCTGTACATAATACGTATACCTAGTATAACAAAATTGAGTAAGGAAAATTCAGGATTACAGTTGAGAATCAGTTCGATAATATATCTTACCTATATCTGTATTGGTGCCTAATAATGATTGGGGCTATCAATTTAAGGGGTTATGAAGGAGTAAGCCTGTGGTGTGTGTGTATTTAAGAAAAATTGATGCGAGATTATCTAGTTAAATAAGTACGGTGTTAGTTGGAGAGTTAAATTATCGTCATTAATGTGGATCAAAAATATGTGAACTAATTTACTTATACGTGAATGTTGACCACCTAATGACTCCCGAGGATAATTAAGAGAAAGAAAATTCAAATCCTCCCATTGTAGATGTCATCTGTAAATGTGGTTTTTCTTTAATTATAATTTCTTGACGTTTGTCACTTCAAAGAAAAGCTGAAAGGTTTGATTGAAGGTTGTATGGGAAAATTTTATAACTTTAAAAGTAAATAGAAGGTATAATTAATTATATATTGAGTCATTACTAATATAAATTGCCAGTAGTAGTATATGGTGGACCATGCATCAGGACACCAATGAACCTTCGTAGTTTCCTGGAAACCAACAAAGAACTGCATTTACTCGTATTTTTCATTTATTTCCTTCAATTAGTCTATACTGTTGTTTTTAGAATAGCTAACTTTTAACGATCATTTGGCATCACATAACCCAGACGCCGACGTTCATGTTCTCTCCCATGTTTGCATGCGTGTTTTCTTCTGTCCATGACACATAATTTACTGATGACATTAGCTATAAGAAAAATACTTATAATTGAGAAAAAAAATATTTCGTTATTTTGACAGGTTTCCATGTTTTCTTGTTCCTTGAATCCATTTTTGACACTCTTAATGTGGTTGTTTATCCAAATCTTTGTGAACCAAACATAGGTTTGATGCACGAGAATGAAGTTTAAGTTTAAACTTTAAAGATTATTGTTATTAAGACTTCATTTATGTGTTAGTTATTAGCGGTCAATTCTACATTGCTGTGTATTGCTACTTTATATTATTTATAGTCATCCATGAAAGGTATTTTGGACTTTCTCTACTTGCCCCTAATATACTGGTGTGTTGTTTCAGACTTACTCAGGACTATTCTGCGTCGTTGTCAACCCATACAAGAAATTACCCATCTACAAGGAGACAATCATGGATCGGTACAAGGGTTCCAAGCGACACGAATCACCGCCTCACGTCTTCGCGATTGCTGACAATGCCTATCGTTCCATGCTCCAAGGTAATTACTGGTTTTTCAGCTTTTAACACCTAATTACTACTTCATATTTTCTCACTTTTTGCAGTTTATTACAGTATAGACCTAAAATTCCTTTTTTTTAACTCTGTTAAACTCCTGGTACCAAAGCTAAATAATTTAGATGCACATATGTCGCCAAAAATGTGATTACACTCCTGTTCACATACTAACAGCGTTAAGTTAAATGTTTTTAAACTTTTTGTATTGAACTTGAGGAAGGGTGAAAATTGGTAAACAAAAAACTATATACCAATCAGCGTCTCCTTATCCTCGGTCCGAATCCCAGAATTACGCAAATCCTTTATTTAAGTAATACTGTTGTATTTAAGTTAATAGTACAGTATTACTAATATTTTACTTAATAGTACGATTTAAGTAACTGTCAAACTAATAGATCGTTAGCTTGTTTTCTAATTACCTCCCACACCAGACCTATACGTAGCTTAACCATTTTGCTTTTTGGTCTAATAACACCGTATTATCATGAATGCGACTGTTAATATAATTGATAAACTTAATATTTCATACATTTCAAAACTTAATTACCCTACCAATGTGATTTAGCATCAGTGGGCGTCTGTCGAGGGACTCGTAATTTATAATAGATCTTTTTCACTGTGCCTAATGACTATTCCGTGATGGCACAACCTCCTTTTTCATATCCGCTCAGATATGTAGGGTACATTTGTGAAAAACCTACCATTAACTCTGTATAAATCGTCCTAACCCACTTATATATACCTTCGATGCCGAATCCATTTTGAAGCCTTATTATCTGGTGTGAGAATTTCAGATGTGTTTTAAGTTCTGCCATGAATCACCTCACTATTTGGTTTCAGTCATGAATACCTAAATTATGGCATAAGTTAAAGTACTGACTACCCAATGAATCGTTCTCAAAGTGTTGCGGGAATAGAACATTTCTTTAATAACTCCAGAAATCTTGCGAACCTCCCTACTGTCATTAAGTATGCTCTGAATCAGACAATTAATTGGTTTGATATCACTATCTTGAGAGATATCGAAGTAATATTTTGACTCCACTGACATATAGTTTCTTATTATTAAAACTTATTTAATCATAAATATGTAATGTAAGAGTAGTTGCAGAGTGTGCACAAGTTCACTTAAATGTCTTGATTAAACTGTTTTCATGTGAAATCTGTTGGTTCTTTTAAGGTCAAAAAGAGTCTACACGATAAAGAGCTGTGAAGCATGTAAACACTGGAATAGGGAATGTGGCCCGAAATGGGAGGGTGCGCAGTAAGGAGGTCTCCGTGATGCAGCGCTGATTATTCCATTCCCACGGTGGGCTAGAATAAAATAATGAAACGGCACCACAGTAGGAGCTGCCCGCTAACACGCTTCCATTAGCTAACCTTCATTAGAGCTTTCCTTAATGGGAACTTTGTCTTCCACATTGCATCCGCTCCGTATCAAGTCGCATATTCTATTCGTTATTCTCTATTTTCATTGAATCTGTGGAGGCAATGGAAATACCAAATTTCGACACAACATAGCTTATTTTCACCTAAATGTAATCGGTAAATGTTGCGATTTTACAAAAATTTGTACCATCTACTGAAGGATCGCATTATTTTTACAAAAACATCATTTCGGACCAAGACCCTATTAAGATTTTTGTTGAAATTTGCTAATGAATATGTAAATCAAAATAACGGAAACACTACTACACTGTACTAATTAAAGGCAGAAATCAAAGGTTCTAGTCGGAGACTCAAAAATTTGTGAAATCGGATACAGTAAGCCCGAATACGTGGTTTTGAAATTTATGATGTCATAAACAAATCTTTAGAATTCAGTGAACGATTTTTTAAAATCAGAACTGCCTGACAATGGTTAGGGAAATATTTTATACTAAGAGATATTTATATTCTGTACTAAAGTGTATTTTTGTTGCACTCAATATAATTATAGAAGGCGGGATTGGGGAGTCAGTCTACTGTACCTGTTTAAAGCTCTGGTAAAGATACGTACCACGTTATACCTTTCTCAGTGAGTTGTTAGTGGCTTTATTTGGCCTCTCTTTATGTCACCACTTGTGACTCAGCAAATGAATTCGCCAAGCAGCCTTCAACTTACATGGCAAATAAAAGGATTTTTGGTTGCTCAATAAACAATAGAAGGACCATTGTGCTCAGTCTGTCCTCGATGAAGTCAATAGACATGCTCCAGTCTGCATACCTCTGCCACTTTCTCAACCGTCGACTCAGCAGCCTGGCTCCACTTACCGTCACCCTTCTAATTTCTTCCTTATGAGATAAAATGAACCTTTAGACACTTTAACAATGCGATATAAGTAGCTTCAATAGCCGCCCACCCCTCTCATATTTACTTATTGAAACTGGCTTTCATGATTAGTGAAAAGCTTATTACACGGTTGCGTGTCTAAAGTTGTTTTTCTATCAGAAGATACTATTTATAAGAAGAATGCCAAACTATAGTGACCTGCTTGAATGAGCTGTCATATTTATCACATAGGGTAAAAAAATATAAATAAACAATATTCAGATTATTGTTGATACAATTTTTACAAGGAATTGTATCAACAAGTTGGCTACCTTAATTTTGTATTAATTTACTTTTAACTGTCAAATATTCCCCACTTGAAAAACTTCCTCAATCAAATGTTTGAGTTATCAATGTTTTAACCTGTTTCTCTATACTAGTGTTGCCAATAGAATATAGATTAAAGCACATTTGAAAAATTCTTAGTTAACTTAAACGCTTATCATTAACCTAACGCTGAGAATTAACTGCTTTCGTGGCCGACTCTATACGGTTACCTCTTTTCGATTCACTACTAAAAGAAATGTGTGGTGCTTTTCTCTAATCATGTTGTTTCCTTACATAATTGTAATCTGGGTTCAAAGTAATATTCATTACTTTTATCTGCTAGAGCATATGTTAAATGTTTCCATGTAAATTTTCTGAGATATGAGAACTTTCTTTACCAGTCAATTTGACCGCATTAGTTTTTATTGTATGCAAATATTGTGTTTAAAATAAACAAAAGTAATAAAGCATAAACAAATATCACACTAAACAAAATAATGTGAATTAATTAATAACGTGGACAATTTAAATTCTAAAGCTGAATTGAAATGTATTTTCTAGTAATTATGGATGAGTATTTATGTTCAATAATCATTTTATTAATTACTTTTGAGCGTTAACTTATATCCCATTTAACTTAAGTTGCTTAATCAGTTTAAATAATTATATTTACATTGAACGTTTATGTGATAAAACTTATTTTTTTTAAAAAAAGTAAATAAACGTAGAAACCATTTCGTTATATAAAATTAATAGTATAATATAACAAATAGAAGAAAATGGAAACTAACAGTCTGCTCTGCATGTACAAACCTTTGCAATTTTTGATCAGGTAGGTTTTTTTTTTATGGTTAGGTCAATACAACGAAAGGCCAACTAACCATCTGACCCGAGTAGGTCCTTGGTCTGGTTGGACCAAAATTCCCGTCTTGGAATGAGTCGCTCTGTAAATCTTTTACCCATATCTATTTCACTCTTTCTTGTCATCACGAGATATACAAGATTTGAAGAGTAGACTAACGCTTTGAAAAGGCCGACTTGGTCAGTTGGTCGTTTTTAAGTTTAGAAATACTACATGTTTGATCTCGCCAGGACGACTTTACAAAATGTTCATCGTGGGAATTATGCTTTTTTTTTCATCTAAAAAAAATCTGGATATGTAAAGTAAACTGACAACCTCAGAGAGAGAAAACCCAATTCAAAGTCGTTTGACTTTGTACATTGGTTATTTTTACTGTATCTTTTCCTGTCATTGACATGTGTAAAAATGTTATTCTTTCCTTTTGTTTAACAGTTAGATATTTTTTTATATTTTGAAATGTAACTGACTTGAATGGTAATCAGTTTTTATTTATTTCTCTGTTCATTTAATACATAATAGGGATGTTGCTTTGGCTGCGTTGATTGGATTGTTAAATTTAAAGATTGGCTTCTTAAGAAGTGACTGGTGTTGATTTGGACGGTTATAAAAGAGATGGGATAGTTAGCGAAACTGGGCCGCCATGTCGTCACTCCATTCAAAAGTAATGGGAATCAATATGGGCTTGTCTGCGGATACAACTCGTCTGTCGTGGCCCACCCATCGCACTCCGCCCTGTGTCGGTGCCAAAATTATCAACCGCAATCATTAATAAGCTTCCAGTATTCGAAAAGTAGTTCCGCAACACTTGAACCCTGTAGAGGAGTTTGATGTTGCATTGGTTTTTTGAATTAATAAAAATATCCATTTCTAGTTTTTGTTTGATTTTAATGCATAATATATTAATATATCATAATATATTATTTATTTCTTTATTGTGTTCATAATTTTGATGTTTTCTTTGTGTAAGTATGGGAGTTTGTGAACACGTTTTGTGTACTTACTGCAGGTCGTTTTCTTACGAATAATAATAACAGTTTAAAGGATACACTCCTTTGTTAGAAAGGGACTTGTAGCCAACTATTAGCATCCACATGAGAGATGACTTTATCGGGACGATAATATAAAAACTGTTTTCTTGTTGGTAAAGATTTTAAGCCTTTTTTTTTTTTGTTTATTCAAATTTATTACGTGCGTAAAACTAAGCACCACAATAAGTGATTTCTTTCGTTTTTTGAAAACCCCTCTCTGAATTTGAACACCAGTAGTTTGCGTTTCTGGGTCTTAGATTTTCAGTCAGATTTTTCGTAATGCATCATCTTTTTATATTTTCATTGTTACTTAAATTAACTGTTATTGGTAAAATATCACTTTACTTGAGTTTATTTTCCTCACTTTTAAGCTACAGTTTATAATATTTGTCTCATGCACTTTGGTATCTTTCTAATACCGTTTAGAAAAGCAGCAAAATTACTGGAAGTATGTACTTACTGGAAGTATGTACTTAGCTGGCAGAAGACTGCGGAAGTTCACAAATTTTGAGTTTGTGATCACCTATGTGTTGATTTAAAACACTCAATTTAACCTTCAAAGATGTATGGCATGCCTATGAAATAAAGATTTAGAGTTATTCTCATTGGCTAGCTTTGAAATATGAAGTTCAGCGTATTTCATGTTTTATTCTCAAGTCATCTTGAGTAACCATTCTCTGCCTTCTGCAGTGGACCTGATTATAAGGCAGGCGCATTTGTTCTCTGCTTTTACAGATTGATAGTATCTGTATCTACTATCTGCTATATTGGAGCGGTGACCACTGAGTAGGTGTATTTAATACCCTGCATACAGAGGAGAAGTGGGGCTCTTTTGGTAGTAATTACCTAGGAAAGTAAATGATTGTAACGTAATAATGAAACATCACCATTGGTTCACTACAGAATAGAAATCAGATAATACTTCAATCGATAACAGGAATATAAAGAATAGTTATTTTAGAATGTATGTCATGTGTGTAGGAGGTCGATCACACACGGCGTGAAATAATTACATTTCCATATACGGAAAGGGTAATTGAGAGGAAACGAAGAAGGAATATATATATAGTTATATGATCAAACCACAATAAGAAATGGGAAAACAAGACTAAGATCTTTCAACCTGGTTTGATCATTGATTGTTGTTTCACGTGTTTATGTGAAATCTTTTTATATAGTTATATATATATGTTCAGTCGTTATCAGCCTTTGGAGCGATTCACATCTATTCCTGACGACGAGGACATCGAAATATAGTAGTGAGTTCAGTGATTTCTTTTCTATGTGTTCTTTTGAAAATTCTAGTTTATATATATATAATCAATGATCAAACCCCAATAAGAAATGGGAAAACGAGACTAAGATCTTTCAACCGTAATAGGCGGCTTTCGTCAGAGTCAAAAACCCAACTGAAACACTAGATGCAGAAAACATCTGGTGAGGGGTTGAGAAGAGTGGGAGGGAAGAGTGGTATTTTAAAAGGGTGAAAGTGCAGGAAAGGACAAATGTCCAGAAAGGGATGTTTGGGGAAACAAAGGAGTACAATAAGAAAGAGTAAAAAATATCCGCTAGCTGTCAACCCTCTTAGAAGAGGCTATTGCCCTCTTAACGAAAGTATCAAGTTTGAATAGACCGTTACTAATGTTTATAATATTTGATCTTTTAAATTTAATTAGAGACGATTCAATAATATTTATGTTTGTGTGAATGATGTTTAATTCACATAAAATTCAGTAATGTAAATGTGAATTCAATGTGTTAATTCAATAATGTTTATGTGAAATTTATATATATATAACACAAAGTAAAGAAACACACTTACAAACTCAAATTTTGGGGCAATCCGTCTTCAGGAGAAAAGAGAAAGGGAGACCAAGCACGTTGTAGATGCAACGACTAGTCACTATATTTGCCACTAGCCACTAGCCGTTTGCCTACAACGTGCTTGATCTCCCTTTCTCTTCTCCTAAAGACGGATTGCCCAAAAATTTGTGTTTGTAAGTGTGTTTCTTTACTTTGTGTTCTACCATTCTCAATTTTGAACTGTTATTGTGTCCAGTTTGGATCGTTTCTCCGTTTATTAAGTGAATATATATGTATATGTTGAGAGAGAGAGAAAGAGTAATGTCATGAAGAAAGGTAGAAAGATATAAGGACAAGATAGTGATAAGACAGGAAGATTTAGTTAGCTCTAGGATTGTAGGGAGGGGGAAGTTATTGGGATTGACGTAGAGAGGGTGCTTGAGGATGGGTGATCAGTGAGACTGAGAAAGGGTGAGGCGAGGATAGAGAGGTAGACGGTCTGAGAGGAATGGTGAAGGATGGAGAGGAAGTGAGAAGTATGAAGAGACTGTATGTATGCGGGGCAGTGGCGCAGGGGATTTCCTTTACTTCATCTCAGAAAAGAAAAGTCAGTCTTGATGGCGTATTACTGCTTTATTAAAATGTACAGTGTAATAAAAATCAACAACACTCCATTTCACTATAATTATGACGGCATTCTAATGAATGTTACACCATGCACAAAAAATCATATAAGGGACTAATAAATATATTCTGAAACACTCCCTGAATAATCTTATTAAACAAATTATTAATAAGCATGTCATTCGGTAGAGTTTACATACTTAATACATACTATTCCTTTTCTATTTTAAAATATATCCCTATTCTATAATAATTTTCTAAACTTTTAACCCTGAACGACAATTTATGCTGTACGGATAAAAGCCGACTGACTAACCCGAAACAGCCACTTATTCAAAATAGTAGGTAGAAATTTCTGCTTAATTGCAAAAAACAGAATGGTTTTGAAATAAGTTAACCTCTAAAGAAGTCCAATTTTTATGCCGAAATTGTTCTACTGTTTCTTCAATACTGGCATATTTAATGTAAGTCAATAAAAATTTGGTAATTACAACTTTTAGATATGAGGTTCCCTCCTCCTCTCCACGCGCACAAGACACTTACATGCACCCGATAATAGAACATGCAGACAGGCCAATTTGCAAGGATTATTTTATCGAACCCAGTACCCTCTGTCAGTTGATAAATTTCATATCGACATCTTGATCTGAACGTAATACTTTCATACCTCTTGTGGAGTTCACATAAAGAGGAAATAGAAGAAAAAATGGAATCTGGGATCTTAAATTGTAAATCTTTCAAAATCGGTTATTTTTACGGTAAAAACGTAAAAAAAGAGAAGGGTGTGAGGTAGTCCTGAATCTATTCTTTATCCATTTTCATCTTCGGAATTCTGTAGAAGTCTCAACAAAAACCAATTTTATTAATAAAATAATGTCGAACTTGTTGTTTCCTTTTTCATTCGCAAAAATGACTAAATACCACATGCTAAGTGACTGTACAAGTGATGGTCACTCACATCTGTTTGGTTATTTATTTAACATATTTACTTAATGCTTTGAAATGTTCTATGAAATAGTTGATGGCAATGCTTGCTTGAGCTGCTGCCACATTGTCGTAATGACTCTCAGATAAGGGTCGTAGTTTTCCTTACAACACCACTTTATTTCGTTAACAATGTCAATTTATCTTTAGTTAACTTGTAGTTTTGTTCGCAAGAGACCTGATTGGTAAATGACTTATGTTTGCCAGTATAACTTAACATGAATGAATGTTTTTAGGAGCTTTCTGGTTTGCTAACAAACGGAAAAGAAACTAGTTTACTATTAAAGACATCGATAACGATTGACCTTTAACTAGGTTACCTACTAAATATAACAACGTATGAATACTTAGGATAACACTACTTTGTAACCAATAATTCCTTACCTGTTATTTATTTAGAGCCTTTGTAAGGCGAATGAATTACTAACTACATTTTACTCTCTTTATCAGTATGTATTGTACTAAACCCTGAAAACCAATCAAACTTAATTGTAAGTGAAGTTAATCTCCCCCATTTTATACAAAAATACTTTATTTTAAGTAAACATGCGATAAATAAATCAATGTTGGTATATGTCAATTGGCATAGACTTGTTCAATTCAGCTGTTCCCGTTGTATCACCGAAGTTAAGTAAAATTGGACGTGCTTAACAGTTGGATGGGTGACATCATATGCTGTTGGAGTCCACATTGTTGTGGATTGTACATAGAGTTACCGAATAAAAAATACGCCACCTTTTTGCCCTTTGTATGGTTCGAAAATTACTAATTATTAATTAAAACTACTAATTACGTTCGAAACGTCTATATGACTGGGCTTTAGGGAAAAAGTCAAGTTGGTTTACAAAATATTAATATTTGATTTCTAGCTTATTCAAAGTTTATTTATGTTAAAAACCTGGTTAAAAAAATTAATGTAATATAAAGGTGATTAGCGTATTTTTTTCTGTTATCGAGGTGATACGTCCATATCTTTTTACCTCGTACTCTGCCTGTTGCGGTCGATCGGTTCCATGAGCTATTTGTTTTTAAGAACACATCTGAGTGTTTGACTTAAGTTTCATATAACCTCCTAATAACTCGCGCTTAGATTCCAACATTCTTTATTATATTTTATTTTTATTTTCCTAATCTAATTATTTTATATTTTCTGTATTAAGTTCAAATATTTTTTGTTTTTTTTGTTTGTCTTTTCTGTCATACTAGGGGTTTAAATAATGTTTAAGTTTAGTGTTGATCATTTTTAAATGAAATTATATGTATTTTTATATTCTTAAGTTTTTCTATGTACTAAGTTTATGACCGTGTTGTACACCAATAAGTTCGAACTGGCGTTATTAAATCTCTAACAAAACGGACAAATCAACATGATGGTTTTGAAATTTAAGAAGGAGAGTATAAACGAGATTTGGGAACATAATAAACAAAGAAACAACTACAGTAATATTAAGCACCACAAAAGTTAGGAAACTACAAAAAGTAGGCATCAGTTACTGGAAGATTATATAATCAATAATTGCAACCTCTTTTCAATGGTTGTTCTTTGAAAAGTATAGCATCTCGAAAATCGGTGGCCTCTGCACTCAACACTGTAGTTGAGACATTTAAGAAATTTTACAGTTATTGACCGTACGTATCCGTTGTTTACAATAGATTTGTGAACTTTTTAACGCCTGGTTGAACCTGTAGAAACAAATTAGTGTTATTTCTCTGGATGCCGCCAGTGTGACAGGATGTCCATATTTTTGGCTTACATGTCGTTAGTTCTCAAGCCACATCCTTTCCTTGTCACTCCACTGCTTTCAATCTAAAGCCTTTCACTTTTTTTGTTTTTTTAAAACCATTTGAATTAGCATATTTTTACATTCTTACTTTGATGTTTAAATCAAAGTCCTTTTTGGACATTTTTTTTTCTCTTCTAAGGCTTGTCCTAATAAAATTGTTGGATTTTTTAAAGATGTTTTTGAAATCCCGTTTTGGGTAGATTTTCATAGTTTAAATTTCCCAGTTTTCGACTTATACACAATGAAAAATATATTCCGTTTTAGGCGAATCAAATTAAAATAAAACTGAAAATGACACAAAACAAAACTGATAGTGTTTTTATAAAATAAAAATTTCTTGTTTGTTTATGGATGTAAGGCTTCCGATGTAGAATCTGCACATTTTCAGTTACATCACAAAGTATATAAGTGAGTATGCTATTAGTTTAAGTAAAGAAGTCATAGCTTTTCTAACTTTCCTTCGTAGGCAGCAGGTAAGCGGTTGTTTACCTCTTATTTACCTTACTGTCAAACCCTGCATATGAATAAGTGGCTCCGTCGGAAACAGATCTTCCCGAGGTTTGTTACATCTTTCTAAATCTCACTTTAGGTTGTGTGAAAATGGTCCTCTATCTGAGCTTAGCGTTAGCTTCTGGGTTAGTAGTGGGACTCACAGTCTTTTACTTGGTATACCTTTGCAGAAGGTATGACGGGAATTCATAATTATAATACTAGTAATTTTGCTATCATGTGTTGTCAAGACCTCTTCAAGGCCTTTACGTAGATGGTGTGAAATGCTGCCTAACAGGTTTAACAGTACTTTAAGATTATGACTTTTCTTAAAGAATGAACTTTAAATGAAGTAATAAAATAAAATCGTTTTGTTTGTCGGTTGTATTACGTTACTGTAACATCAATTGGTTATGCAAAAGTAGGTGATAATAGATAGCAGAAACTGTAAAACTAGAACTGTTCAGTTTTATGTACCATCTCTTGAGCTATTGTCAAAAGTGCAATAGCAGGAATAACATGTGTAGTGAAACTTATCCTACACATGTAAACTCTCCTGCATTGTACATGTCCACAGCGCTGGAGTCATAGTTGAGGAATTGGAGTCAGGTTTGAATTTCTTAATGAAGGTTGAGTAGATAACAATATGGTCGTAAGAGTAGATTTGTCATGCAACTTTCCTCCACTAAATACCAAAAGCATACAGTTTTAAGGACAGTTGTACTTAAAACAATACTGACATGGTTTTATACTTTCCTACCCTTACACAGTCACCAATATGGCATTGCTATATAACATATTGTTAAAGATCTTGTAATTTCATAATGGATGTTGGATGAATATTGAATTGTTCAGTTAGTATATCTTTTAATCCGAGTTTTCTTAAATGAGGGTTTTAACAAGTACATAGTGAGAGGCAAATGGTTTTTAACATGTGGATTCAGGGTAGACATTTTTCAACCTATTCGAAAACCCTAATTCAAATGGTTCAATTGTTTAATATAATTGTAATTCAATAAAAAATGATGTAAACGTGTTGATTAAAAGTGATAACTATTAATTAACTTTGTGGTATTAATTGGTGTTGGTGATTTAGTTGTGGCAGTGGAATAATGACACGCTTTGCTGCTCACCCATGAGGTCGCTGCTTGCATACTTACTGCCAGACAAGATTCTAACATCACATGATAAATACACGCCGCCTCATTTACCTTCAACTGTGATTATTATTGCCATCAATAAGTTATTTCTATGTGATTTGCTTTATTGTTGTTTCTAACGTGCGGACTTTCGCCTTCAATGCTACTCTTAGAGTGTTTATGTGGCTCATCTGATAATAAGCACCTACTTCAGTTATGGTCAGTCATCCTACATTTTAACGTTTCCAACTTATTATAGAAGGGATCTTAAACGTCAGGTCTCTTCAGGGTCCCATATGAATGGATGTATTGAAGAAGAAAAAGTGGACATGTGCTTTGGTACTAAAGAGTGGGATAAGAGAAGTATTTTAAATAGTTCCCACAAAAAAAAGAACACTATCTGGCAGGTGATGTAAACTACCTAGAGAAGGGATTTATAGCCCTCGTTAGTAGTTGGTTGAATTCGAATATGTTAATACTCATGTTTGTAGCATGTATTCTATTTAATTAATTAATTAAGGCTCGATAATATTTCTTAATAATACCGATCTTTCCATGTGCAGTCATTTTAGCTTTTGATTCTCACTATTTAAACTCAAAAACAACTAATTGGATTCTCTGCTGTAGGTACCGTTTATTTATACTATTTAATACGAAATTTTAATAACTTACCATTGCGATCCTGAGGCAAACAGAAATGGTCAGATACGGGTACATTTGTAAATGAAGACTTTGTATGAAAACTAAACATTCTCAGAGTTACCAAATGAACGTGCAATTTTTTTTGCTAAATTTCGCCCTTAAAATGTCTGACATCGGCCAAAACTATCGCATACCCTGCCAAATTATCAGCTAAATTAAATAACGGAAACATTTTAATAATGGGTAACTACAAACATAGTAAAGCACTTTAAAGCGAACTTTAACTTTACATTTTATGGCAGAAATTGTAATTCCTCGAACAAATCAGGTGATTTTCTTTTTCTTGATGCTTTGATGACGAGTGTAGATTGCATAGTTCCTTTCAGAGGAGCCTCTGTTAGCACATAATCTTTACTGCACTTGTTGTGACGTTGAAGGCAGTCTATGTTGCTAGTAACGAATTCATCATTCCTAGTTGCAAATGTTTTTTGATTTTAATATGTTCATGTTGCTAAAGATTCACTCGATTTCAGCGTTAGAGAGTGGTAAAGTTACAATCAAAAAGCTAATTTTGCGAGTCGCTTATAGATATTTAAACCAGTCTGATCTTAATGTTGTGCCAATGCACCAGAAACTTTTCGCATCTTCTATTGAGTTCCATGTAATCAAAGTAATATTGTTGTATTATATTTAAACAATTTATTATATGTACTTCTCATCAGGTATTTTTTGTATTCTCTTTAAGTTTTGTAATATTATTTTCAAAGCATTAAAGTAGGTATGATCTCCTGGCTATATATTTTCCAATATTTACTGTTAGGGGATCAAATTTGGCTGTTGGATTAACAAGTTTGTGTTTAGTACTTATATAACGAGTGCATTATTATTCTGCGTGCACCATGTCACGAATCTGCTAAAGCTTGGCCAACAGTTGACTATTATTGGCAGAACTTTTGGATTAACTAGATGAGATAACTGACTTGCTATAACGAGTTAAATGTGGCTAGATGTAGCCGAAAAATGGCTGGCAACCCTGATCATTCTGCATTCATTTTTAGTATTGTCACACTTAATTTAATAATTAAATCAATATCAATTTTATATGACTACCTGAAAATAGAGTGAGTATCACAGAATAACAAGTTTACAGTTAATAATATTCATATTTGCTAAATATTGTTGTAAATAAAGTAAGTGTGGTATATAATATTATAATTCTGCTGTACTACATGTGTATGATTGATCATACAACAGCAAAGGAAGAATGATCGAGTATCTGGGTGTCATTGTAAGTGTATTTGTATCAGTTGGTATTAAGTAGGGTTTAACTGCAGGTGGCCGGTATGTTTGGCAGGTTGGCTAACAAAACTGTTTTCGAGAGATCAGCGTCGCTTACGTGGTAAGGTTTCGTCTGCTTAGAGGTTAGATGGACTGTTAGCAGTTGCGAGGAGCCAACATCTGGCTTTCTGTCGAGAGTCACTCTTCTTCAGTCTTCAGAGTTGAGTAATAGCTATTTTGAGATCAAGGTTACCAAGTCTCCAATTACGCAGTGTGCGTACCCGTCTGCTGTAACCCTATAACGGTTCTTTTATCCTGCAAGAAATTTCAAACATTTACATTCTAAGGTCGTTTTCAACAACATACTTTTGAATATTAACTTCAATTAGTAATTTGATATTAAAACTCAAAAAGTATAAATTACTCGTTCAACATTGACTGTTGAACAATTTATTTGAGCTACATGTATTTAATTTATTTCATTTTGAGGGAATAGTTTATGGAGTCTGTCCGGTTCCGTACACTTAACGGGTTTTTTGTTGTCGCTTGCTTTACTTCTAACCGAGGGGGTGTACACTTGATAGTTTTTTCAGTCTCTAATGCTACAAATATATCTATTTCTGCAGTATAAATCGCAATAATTATATAAGCCAACATATTTAATAACTATTAAGTTACTCTATTATTGTGTTTAATAATAAATTAAACCAGGGATACGTTTGTTTTAGTAGTTGTAGTTTTGAAAGTTCTAACTATACGTCACCCACAGCGGAATTACTCTACATCTGACGATATGTGCCTGCTTTTGTTATTACTTGATGATATATATCAATAACTGTAGTCAGTTCTTGTCAAGAAAGAAAAAAACCCTTCTGTCATGAAATTATTTCTATTAAATCCCCTATGAAAAAACTACCAGTGTTAGAAAGTTCGAGCATGAACACTATGAATCCAAGTATGGTTGGCCGGCCTTATGTGCGTTTTAATCTTTCCATTATACTTCCTGATGTGCCTCCTGACGTTGATGTGCTGTACTTCCTTTTATATATAGAGTTTATTTATTGTGCTTGATAGTCAATGTATCACTTTTATAACACAATAAATACGCGTACACTACAAATATTCCAGTGGGTTACTGATAAACGAATTATCAATTTTAAGTTTGTGACTTTTTAAATTTAGAAAAAAATGAAGTCTTCAACCGTGGAGGATAATCGTGGATAAGTCCGTTATTGGAGTAGCTAAAAGTCTATTGGTAGCAGGGGTTAGGAGATAGGCAACACTGATCGTTTTGACCCCCCCCCCCCCCCACAAACATTTACAATTTATTTTGTTTTGTATTCATACAATTGGGTTTTGTAGATTTTTTTATCAAATTTCGATAGTAGAATTTTCTTTGTGCCCTAGTGGATTTAGAGACCATGAAATGGTTAGACCAAAGGAAGTAGCTATACATGTAGTTCTTCCAGCCGAAAGGAGTCTATATTCTAAATCGTATTATGATTCTGAGTGCAGCATAACTTGCCTGTCATCGGCAATAGTTTACACCCTCTCACCATCACTTACATAAAGCATGACTTGAAATGTTCTCATAAGAAGAAAACTCATTAAAAAGTCCAAATCAATTGTGTTCATAATTACTACCATATACATTGTAGAGTAATAAAACGTTTTATGATTTATTTCTTATGTCTCCTTGTTGAAAGCTCGGGTAGGAAGTAATAAACGTTCGGTTGTTATGTGATTTCTGATGAGCATACTCATTGAATGGAATGTATAAAAGCATCACTAAACTCACTTCCTAGGAATTTAGTATCTTGACTTCCAGTTTATGGTATTATCCATCATTTCTTTTCTGCCAGTCTAGTCTAGTTTGTTTTCCTAATGTTGACTGCATTCATGCTTGTGTGGCCTTATACCGAATAGTGTTCATCCTTCCCTTGCAATTCATTAAAATGTATTCTTTACTTTAAACGATGAAGGAGATTATCAGTCAGAAGTAAATGTGTAGTATATGAATAAGTTCTGTCTATAAATTTGTATTTTTAGTCTCGTGTGGTCGAGTGGTTTTTGTGCTGATTTAATACTGATAATACCTGGTTAGTACTGATAGTAAAGAGTTTGATATAGGAAATAAAACTAAACTTTTTATATATTTTGTGGAAATTATCTATTGGTAGGACTTGTTAGGAGATCGTTTTGAACCCCCCACCCAAAAACAAACATTTACAATTTATTTTGTTTTGTATTCATATAATAGGGTTTTGTAGATTTTTTCTCAAATTTCGGTAGTAGAGTTTTTTTTTTTGTGCCCTAGTGGATTTAGAGACCATGAAATGGTGAGACCTAAGGAAGTAGCTATACATGTAGTTCTTCCAGTCGAAAGGAGTCTATATTCTAAATCGTATTATTATTCTGAGTACAGTGTAACTTGCCTGCAAACATATTTTATTTTAAATAACTTGATTAACATTAGCACTATGAAAAAACCTCAATGTTTTTTTATATTATAATGAAATATGAGACTGAAGTGCTCTCTCAACACCTGAAATTATAAACTGAGCTCTCCAGTGCTATATTTTTTTATTAAATATTTTAGCTGGAATACAGCGATCGCTTATGACGAGTTGTAAGTAAAGACATGAAGGTGTGTGTGGGATTCAATATTTTAGCACGCCTATGTTGGCTCCTTCGGTGATGTTGATGACATGCGAGTATGCTGCGATGTGCGATAAGCAAGTTTTACGACTCCTCGGCCATTGTTGAATCAGAGCAGGTTTGCACTGTAGTCCCCTGGACACAATCCATTGAATACCAACGACACTACCATTCTCTGCTCCTACAAATAAAAACATGTCTCTTAAATAAATTTCAAGAGTAGTGCGCTTCCAAGCAACACTTAGGACAATCCTAAATATTTTTAAAGATTGCTGATCCGAGCTTCAGCATAAATAATCCCCCCCCCCCCCTCCAAGTTACAGCACTTCTCAAATATTTTTATTTTTGTCTTTACAGAATAAAAATACTGTCTCTCATAAATATGTGTAACCTTTGCGAATATGTTCGCAGTAGAATCAAAGGATCCTAAGAGCTGCATATTTATTATTGAAGCTAAAGGGAGAGAGTGTCACCCCCAGTGACATAGAGAAGGCACAAATATTCATATATAGCTCAATATATTAATGTAGATTGTTTGAGGATTCTATTAAACACTAGCAACCCCACGAAGTTCTGTCAGAGGTGTCCATGCCCTATTGAACCATATGGAACATTTGAGGTAGGTCGTCGTGGGCAAACTATGAGCTACGAGTACAAACTATGAATTCATCAACTTATTTTATTTAATCATGCATTTAAAGACTTAACTATTGATTATTTTATAAATTGCTTCATTATGCATCACCAAATATAATATAAGCATATCATATGTTACACCAAAAATGTTTCAATAGGTTGCAGTCACTCACCATAAAAAGAATGATAAAAGTAGCGCAGTGCTCTTAGTCAGAGTTAAATAAGCTTTTCTATTATTTAAATTAATAAAATTAAATGGAGGAAGTTAAGAAAATTTAAACAATCTGTTAAAAAATGAGAGGAACTAGTATCTTACATTTTAATTTCAAAGCTTTGTGGGTTTATTTGCATTTAGATAATTCTGAGTAAGGACACCGTACGTTCAAGACCTAGGGGTTTTTTTTTTCAAAAAAATAAATATTTTAATATGCAAATTGTTCACAGTTTTTCCGAGGCATATGAGAGTATTGGTTTTCACTTCAATGTCTGGTCTGATTCCAAGGTGATAAGACGTTCCCATTAGAAGCTCTTCACAGAAGTTATAAACTGGCTTTAATAAAAAGAAGTACGAGGTTGCTACAACGTGAATATAATTAAGAATCATATTTAGAAGAACCACTCGTCTATATATATAAATATACTAAACCACAACTTTCGACCAACTACCCCGTCCTAGTCAGAGTTATAACAGCAATAAAAGCACAGGTCATTTGGTGTATAGCTGACGGGAACCAGTTTCCTGGTAGAAATATTTTAATTGTTTTAAGGAAAAAGCTAATAAAATGGTCTCCATATATAAAAATTTAATGGTATAAACAACGCGTTTCGAACACCTAGTGTTCTTCCTCAGGCATTAACTAAAAAATAAAATGTTATCAGAGAGTTATCTATAGTATAAAGTAAATATAGTACAAAATAAAAATAAAATAAGGAAGAGAGTACGAATATGTTATTTTATTTTTATTTAGTACTATATGTACTTTGTACTGTAGATAACTCTCTGATGACATTGTATTTCTTAGTTAATGCCTGAGGAAGAACACTACGTGTTCGAAAAGCGTTGTTTATACTTACCTTTTTACCCTACAATTAGTAGATACCACATAATAAGTGATTGCACTACTCGAGAATATTTTAGTTGTATTCCTAAATGTACACATATATATACAATAGATAGAAAATCATTTCTAAATTCTAATTATTTTCCTAATTAGTTTCTAATCTTCCTTGTTTTGTGATCCTGAATATATATATATATAATATGGTTCTCAACCATTGTTCTGCCGATGTGCTGTGATTTTTCTCTCCTCTTCATCCTGATGACTATATCGGCCAAGCAAAAGTGCGTGGGTAAGTATTAAGTTTATTATGTAATGATATAAGCAGACAAGCGACATTTGATATGGGCGTATAAAAACTATTCATAACTTACGATGTGGTTTATTTGTTGCTGCAGCTTGTTTTTTGTGCCATGATTTATGTAAAATTATTTGTCTTAGATATTTATTGTTAAGTGATCTTGCGACTCAGAATGTTTTATTCATAAAAAGAACTGTCAATATTTAAAAAGCAGAAAAAAGACTTATTAGGTTTTTACAATTAACCTGATACCATGGAAATTCATTTGGAGTACATTCATTGAACTTCCTTATGTTTTCTTTAGCAGTAAGATGTTTTGTTCAGAGAATGCATAGTTGCATTAATAAGTGAATGGAGTAGAGAATCTGTTGAGTGATGCGAAAGTTGGCAAACTGAAATGTAAACTGCAACAGAGCTCCTCTTTCATCTTTGTTGTTTGACCTTTGCCTCCTCTTGAGTGTAATGTTATATCAAATTAAAAATAAAAGAAGGAATTTCTTAAAGGACATTTGAAGTTTAATGTGATTTAATATTTGCTAGTGTGGTTTAAACTAGTGATTCCAGGAACACAAAGGAGATATAAGATCTTGAAGAGTTGTTATGGTTTTTTGTACTCTCAGTTCTTTTCCTTATTACACTAGATTGAATGTATGGTCTAGTATAGGTTTCCAGTAATATATTTTATTCATAAGATGTAGTTAATGGTCGTTATGTCCTAAAGGCGCCATATATACTTAGTCATTTCGACCATTTCACGAGTTTGTAATAAACTCGTGGATTACAATGGATTTTTTTTTTATGTGGAATTTCTTTGGCGTGGTGGCATATCGATTCAAAGCATCTCCGATCCGGATATTCAGGTACATTCTTCCATGGACTCCACAAGAACAGCTTTCCTGTGGTTATTTTACTTTCAGTGATATGGCTGAATAAGCTGGGAGCACTAAATAATACCAAAACAGGTTATTTAACTTTTCAACGATATGGCTGAATAAGCTGGGAGCGCTAAATAATACAAAAACAGGTTATTTTACTTTACCATAATTTTCGCACTTACAGTGCGAATTAAAAGTGTTAAATTGTATATTTTGATAGATTTAATCATTGTGATGTCCCCTGAATCTTATCTCATAATGTCATTAGGATTATGCCTCGTAGCAACACTTCTAGCCAAAGTGTGTTATACTCTACAAGTCGCAACGTTTCACGAATCTTAGTCAATTTTATAGATAAGTCTTCGTAGAAATGAACTCGGTTGTTTTGGGTGATATTGAATACTGCAGAAGGAATGGAAGTATTCTTATTGTTTTGCATCAAAATAACCACTATTGTCCTGCCATTTCTGAATATTCTAGCAATTGAAATTTGATATTTAATGCTGTCTTTATATGAATATTGTATGATAATGCTTGTACTTATATTACAGCCATTCTAATCTCAGCATGAAAAATAATTAACATATTGGAAATAAATACCATTTAAAAATTATTATAAAATCAATGTGAATTGTTAACTGAATTTAACCACATTTGAAATAATTAAGTTAAAAAAATTACATAACCATTCACATAATTTATAATATGAAACATGTTAAAAAAATATATGTATGGACTTTTCGATGGAAAAACGATCCGAAACGGACTAATAAAGTTCAACGTAGATAAAGAAACATAGAGACATTAATAACACACACTTACAGTCTCTAGTTTTCGGTTTGAACCGTCTTCAGGAGAGATAAGAGAGGTAAACCAAGAGCACTGGTCTTCAACCGTCTCTGAACAAGTACGCCTAGTTCAGAGCAAAATTATTTTTATTTCTATATATTTCTTTATCTACATAGACCTTTATATATATGACATGATAATTAATGATTCATTATAGCTGCAGTTAATGAAGTTATATTGAATTGAATGCAGTTATATTGTGAATTTTTCAAATTGCGTTTTCACGTATATTATTCCTGGTACGATATTTACAGATTTTCTCTGTTTATGTTACTATTAAATATTAAATTATTCAAAATTTTTCTAACTTAAGATTATTATTTATGTATGTTTTTTTGTGAACTCTCATAATAATACCTAAAATACATTTACTGCATAATTAAAACCGAGTCTGTCGTGGCAATAACGATAGTGCATCTGTTTCATTGCTTAGTATTTTATTTCATTAATGAGTTGATTACAAATATAATTTTTAGTTATGGTTATTTGTCTAATTTTATGTTCAGCAGTTTTATGCTGAACTCAATAAGCTAACCTTATGTTAATTGTTTTTTTTTCATTATTCAGTCATAGTTATTGAAAAGAAATATATCTTCCAAACAGCGTTCATCAATTCTTCTAAGAGATTATGCCAGTTATCTTTCCATTGTAATTGTCAGAATTCAGTAACCATATAAAAATAGATCAATAAGTTTATTGTACTTTGTTTTCGATAATATGTCTGCTCATGGTAAATTTTAGTCTAGACTACTCCGGTTTTTTTGACTACTCCGGGTTACTATGACATTATTCATCGTCAAATAGCAAGGTTCTACGTTATCCGATAGTACTTTCTCTTAGTTGTTTTACTCTTTTTAACAATTAGTTCGTAACTACTAAAACAACATGCATATTGTTAATACCACTGAGGTTATTATGATTTTTATTAGATATAGGTAAAACAGTCATACCTCGTAAGATGATCCTGGAGTTGGAGCGCTTTCGGACGTTGTCAATCTACAATCGCAACAAACCTACTGAACTGTTAAATAGGGGGTTGGTTATCTGTTAAGTCCACTGCTATCCAGCAGTGGATAGTCAGGATAGCAGTGGACTTAACAGATAACCAACCCCCTATATAACAGTTCAGTAGGTTGTTGCGATTGAAGATGGACAACGTACGAAAGCGCTCCAACTTCAGGATCATCTTACGAGGTATGACGGTTTTACCTATTTCTAATAAAAATACTAAAACAACCTTAGACCAGGTTCTGGTCTAGTTAAAAAAAATTGACGAGTTTGGTATGTTACAGATCGTGAGGACCAGTCAATTCTTTGCACCGGAGAGTCTGGAGCTGGGAAAACAGAGAACACAAAGAAAGTTATCCAGTACCTGGCGTTCGTGGCTGCCTCCAAGCCCAAGAGTGCCGCCTCCCCGCACACGGTAAGCTAATCGGAGTGTGCCACCCATGACGTGTAACAAATCTTATCAGAATGTCAACTAAGCAATGGGGGTGTCGATAGATTATATTGAAACTGAGATCGCTCATGATTCTTGTACTTCAACAGGGAGAACTTGAAAGAATCCAGTTATGTTTTATAGGAAATGTGTTTTATTCTTATAAAAATGCATTAGTTATGTTTTTCATTATGCGATCTAATCGGTCTTCATTTCTATATCTATAAATGCCAACAATATTATTTCGGCCTATACGTCAGTGTGTGCGTAGTTTTACATGTAAATCAGCGCTTTTGTTGTTGCTAACAATTTTTCGTGTAGGGTTCTTTTTTCAATAATATTTTTTTTTATAAAATATTTCAATAATGATTGCCAGTTCTTTAACAATGCAAATGAAGGAAAAATGATTTGTGGTCTCAAATTAATTTTTATAATTAATACCATCCTTGAGAATAAGTTTTTCACATTTTAATAGGTGGGTGCAAATCTCAGTTCATACCTTTTATCTAAGAAGAAAAGTGGTTTGGCATCGTTCTGATGAATCATTTAGAGAACTTTGAATTTTACTGATTAAAGTAAATCAATAAATCAGATAAGATGAAATAATAACAAGAGACTCTTAGTTATATGTCGTTGAGGATGTTTGAGCGATAAAGAAGATATAAAACACTCAAGGATCAAACATTGCACATTGTGCAATTGATTGATACCTATTTAAAAGCGCATTTATTCTAGTATACTTTCTCATTGTACCACTTTGATGAAATCCTCTTTTATGAATCACCCCTGGATCTTAAAGTGTCATGTCTTTTATGCTCTTAATTACTCAATAATTTGGAGTTATTTTCTACTTTTTCTTTTCCTATACATGAAGTTTATTTTAAAATTATACAAGGCATTTATAAATAATTGATTATTGAAACTTATTTTATTTGCATTATTTCTTTTTTTTTATTAGAATATTAATCCTAATACATTTTGTGATTATAGTTATATAATATTTCTAACTATTAAGAGCCTGTTAACCTGAGAGGACGTAAAGATGTGATCTCGTTCCTTTACCTTTGCCATACACTTGTTAAAGATCCCTGCTGTTATAACCGAGTGAGGTATCATTTAGTTTACCCCATGTATAATCAACTCAATAATGTGACTCACCCTTAACAAAACTAGGTATCAAATAACAAATGAACTACTTTCCTCCCCTAAAACAACACCCAAAGTTGAAAGCCTGCAAGAGGTTGGCGTTTACTACAAACAATTTCAATACTTTACCAAAAGAAATATAATGGCTTACCTTGTAGATCTCAGCCTTCAACTTAACAATTGCTTGCATCTTTATATCTGCCTCTATGCATCCATTCATAAGTGACCCTTGTGCGCAACAGATTTTTCCACACATCTGATATAGGTATTTTGCCTTAGGTCTTTTTCATGTTTCTGTTATCATTTAGTGATATGTTTTATTAAAGCGTCACGTACATATTGTAACCTTTCTGAGCTCTGTTTATGTAATAATATATATAACTAAATCCACTCCGACAGAAAAACGCCCAACAAACTTATTTTTTTAATGTTCTTTTCCGTAGTCGAATAAAAAAAATTTACCAGTTTTATTTTGTTTCTTTTTTTCTTCATTATATATAAAATGAAGTAAAGAAAATGGTAAGATATGTAATTATAAAATATATTCTAAAAAGAAAATTCACTCTATATTTGACAGATTGAATTTTTACACTTTATAACGAGTACATTATTTTATTTATTCTGCTCTTAAATTAATTAGAAAATAATTTTGTATTGTTAATAAATTCATACCATTAAAATGAGGATTTTAGAATAAGCACATTTCAGTTACGTTGGTTGAAAAACGTTTTATAATCCATTTGGCTGATTGCCTCTATTATGCAATTATGTTTTTACCTAGTTTCTTAATAGTTCCTTTGCCTCATTAGTCATAGAGTTATTATTAAACTAAAGTTTTATTTTCCTTTCCGTTTTATCTTTATATAAGTTTATTGGTACATTTTGTAATGTCACGCTGACTTAATTCTTAGGCTTCTAAGAATCATTGCAAATTTACTAGGTTCTGAATATTTATTTTACATGTAGTTGAAGCTTATAGTGTCTTTTTGAATGTGCTACAAATTATTTTTTTAAATTATCATAATTTAGAGTACGATACCTAAAGTTAGAAAGCTTTTTACAGACCTTTGGTGCCTATCAAATTATTGGAAAAATTAAATTCATCCTGGTTTATAAAGAAGATCTATTTTGTGTTAAACCACACTCTATATTATTAGTTGAAAAAGAAAGTGTGAATATAGTTTCTTTTGATTTTGTTTGCACCCCTTTAAAATGGAAGTTAATAAATCCATTTTTACTTGTAATAATGTTCAATAAAATTGGTTATTATTATTCACAAAATATATGACACTGTGTTAAGTTGCTGTGCTGCAGCTGATAGCATTTTTCAGAAGTGGTTCGTAAAATTTAGAGCAAATGATAATAGCTTTTTTTTTCTTTTTTTTTTTTAGAATATTCACTATATATAACGATTAAATAAACAAACTGGTCGGAAATATCAAAGATTGTACAACTCTTGCATTGCCATATCTGAAATGATATTCAGTGAAGCTTGTACACTTGAAACGCTGTGGTGTATGAGTACCACATTTTCTGAATGAAAGGAATCTCTTGTATTCCACTCCTTAAAGTGATTCACTGCAGAAATTCTCCATTTCCGAAGCAGATTGTGATAGATAATAAGAAATAGTTACAGTCTGAGATGATAAAGTGACTGTGATGTGAGGTGATCCAGGCTTTAAACACTTTTTGAATTCGTTGAGTGGAAAAAATATCACCTTGACTTTACAACCAACTAGGCAATTACGACAAATTGTATTTTTTCTTAAAAAAATAATTACTTGTATGTTTAGATAAATAAAGATCTAATTTGTTTACCTTTTTTTAAACAAAATATAGCAGCATTTTTCGGTGCAGTGTTATATACGGTTGGTTAAAATATCAAAAAAGCTGTGTAGTTGCAGTCAATTTGTAGGTACAGGCTGTATAGTATAGTTGCAGGTATTTGGTAGAGTAGTTAACTTACTTTTATTTTGAAGTATTGCTGGTGTATAATTTTTACGAATGACTTTTGTTATTAATAAGAGCTCATTGTGCAAAGTTAGAACGGTCCCAGATTCTGTAATGCCATCTTAATTGAGACATAAGTTGTGCTTCATTTGTTAACTTGACATAAATAGGACTTCATTATAAAAAATAAAGCCATGGTCAATGACTATCTAAATTGGAAGATGTTTGAAACTTATAGTCACTTTTCAATTAGAGGTTATATTTAGTCTGAAGGAGCTGTAAATGAGAAGGTTGCACAAGGAGCGTGATCTATCCGCGTCTGATGAAACCATTTCCTTATAGGGACAAGCCATTACGACGTGATCCCTGAGTCAGCTAAAACTGTCCTTTTTAGGAACTCGTCTCGCTGGCCTACTTTGCAGCAGAACTCCCTTAGAAAGAACGAGCCAATCTTGTTTTTGTTTTACCTCTCTGCAAAAGGAATCGTGTTTGCTTTGACGAAGCACTTGTTCCCTGTACGGAAACAATACATTATTCATCCTCGCGTGTTGCAAAGAGAATTTCTCAGTAGTACCAAATCAGCTGATACCACTGTGAGCCCTCATTTGTAAACTTCAAATTATTTGGCTCATTATATACCGACATTCGTTCTCCAAATAGTCTTGATAATTATTACATTAATTATGCCCAGTATATGTATATTTGATCTATTTAATGCAGTTGTGCTGTGCCTCTATGTGGTAACTCTTCATATTAAATAATCAAAGAAAAAGTATTCACTGAAAGCAAGCTTTATGAAAACAACCCATTAGAGCACATAGTATTGTTCTTCGTTAGGTTATATTGCCTTATTGAAAAACAGAAATATAATCAGAAACTGCACTTTATATATAGACTCAGAAAGGAGTATTTTTCCTTACTTCATTATTGGCTGTGAAATGATGGACTTTTCTGATAACGTTGTGGCTTTAATGAGATATATAAGTATAGGTTTATTGGAAAGTTTGTAGTTCCTCAAATATGTAATTAAATGACGTTATATTTCAGTGGTCAATACGGTTATCTTTGGTTATAATTTTTGTATAATTTGCATAGAATTTAACGTTCAGTTTATTCATGGGATGAGAATCCATTAGTCCCTAATCACTAGACTAAAGAAGACAAATCTACTTGTCCCTTCAATTGTCCCTGTCCAAGAAGCCCTTAATCCCAGCTCAACCTTCCCCAATCACCATAGAACATAATTCTTCTCTTGTCCCCTTCCATATCCGACTGGAAGTAGCACGGCCTATACTATAACTCTTGATTCATATGTCTGTATTCATGCGAAAAATAATGAATATACTATTTTACAATACTTGCTACTCCCTTATAATAGGCTAATGATGGTGTGCCTCTAGTCGGGAAGATCTAATTACAACGACCACTATAGTGCTCGGAAATATTAGTATTAGTTTGCTCTGCCCAGCATGGAGTTATCAAATTAATTTATGAAATTTGTTATTCCTTGAACCAAATTATTACGTAAATTTATTAATATATGATGCTTACTGTTTGTGTATACAATAAATAGTTGCCTTTATAAATGTATGTTTAAAGTGTTTGAAGGAGAAAGACGCGCGAGAATCGTTGTTGTTTAGACTAACGCCTGGAGCGGGCAGGCTATTTATACGCGTATGAAGCTATCTAAAAGGTATACTACATGGGGTTGTTTGACGTTTTTTGCGACTATTAATGCACTGTGGGTTCCAAAATGTGTAATATAACAACCAAACGATGATTCTCTTACTCCATCTTCAATGTTCAGTAAAAATACCGCACCATCAAGGTTTCATATATGTATTTAAATTGTCTCTAGTGTCAAGTTCTTTATTTTTCATGTTAAAAATACAACACTATGATTGTCACACCACCCTTTAGGGAATATGTACAGCTGTGGTGCGCTAGCCTATACGCTGCCTCGTACTCCTTTAATGTCCGAACTCTAATATATATCTCTGTAGTATGTGGCTTATCTAAGTTAAATGGTGCTAAAAAAATAATAATAATAATAATGAGACACAATTTCGCCTCTAGAACTGCAAGTGGAATATGACTGTAATTGCGGCCTTAAAAACATGTTTTCATATGTTTAGCCAAAGTTGACCTTTGTTATAAACTCCAAAAATAAAAAAAAATATCTTCTAATTTCAACTGTTTTTTCTTAGTTAATGGAAAATATACTACCAATTAATATATATCGTCTTCTTTAATAATATTCTAATTATACATTTTATTAAAAAGTAAAAAAAAAGCAATTTGGTTTAATGTAAGGTGTTGATTAATTGTAACATGTGTTGTGTTTAGGAAGACATTTCTCTAGACTCCATAAGCCATATCACATAATTATCCTACCATGTCCTCCCAGACACCATTCTCGACAAGGTTACACCTTGACCTGATTAATGCTTTGGCTCTCCTTCTCAACCGCGCTTCTTTACCCAGTCTAGTCTTTAGTTTACCCCTTTTACAAATCACTAACCATTGTCCTACGGAATAGAATATATTTAAAAATCTGCTAGTTTTTTTTATGGGCTTGTCTTAATTCAAGGATAACTAGTGAATTTTAAACTTGGAGCAGAGTGACCAAGCAGTCAGTTACACTTCACAGCTGCATGTTTATTGTTTATGGATGCAAGTTTTTTTTTCACATAGAATGTTTACTAATGCAGTCAGATCAGTCATTATTTGTTAATACGAAGTTCGTAAATTTATTAAATGGGATTGCGTTGGCGAACAGTTGGTGTTACTCAGTTCCTGTTAGATTCTTTTTATTGTATGAGTTTTTTTTTTAAATGGTTTAATCAATGTTGCTTAGTTTTTATATTACAGCGAATGCCATATTTCAAGAATAATAATGTATCAAGATAAATATGAAGTAGGTAGTTGTTATTTAGTCGAATAGTAAATACATTTTTAGTTGTTTAATGAGTTATATTAGGCATATATCTAAACAGTATAAAATAGGGTGTTCTAAAAGTGAATATATATATTTTTGTGGTCAGTTACATGAATATTTATATGACGTGTTATTGTGATAATCTTATATATATATATATATATAACAGATCCAATAATATATCGACCGATAGTTATTTGTAATGCTATCTTATTAGTCTAGTCGAAGGTTTTGTCCGGTTAACATTGTTGTCCCTTTAAATAATGTAAATTTCATTTTCTTAGTTAAAAAATTCTTACTTCTGCCTATGAAAAAGGTTTTGAATAAAACCGAAACGTTGGCAACGAGAGTTTAATTTTTTATCCTGGAAAATTGACCGAACCCCGATTAGAGAACACACCTATATATATATATATATATATATATATATGATAATAATAATCAAAATAACATAACACTTGATGTAATAGATGGATTAATTTACCACAATGAAACAAATTTGGAAGCAATGCTCTAAGGCCTTTCGTCAACACATCGTCAGACAGCAAGTGAACTAAAAATTAATAAATAATTTTTAACCTGGTCGATTGAAGTTTCTAGAATTGTTGGTAGCCATGAATGTGTTTAATGATGAAGAAGTCTTCCACTAATCTAAACTTCATAAAGAACTTTTATGAGAAATTAATGAACAATAGTAAGTGAAGTGTTGTTTTGTGTAGACCAACCGTCAATAACCTCTGCTCTTTGCTGTTATTTTTGTGGTCGAAAAAAGATAGAATTATATATATATATATATATTGGTCAATAATGAAACCACAATAAGAAAATGAGAAAACAAGACTAAGATCTTTCAACCGTAATAAGCGGTCTCCGTCAGAGTCAAAAACCCAACCATCAGTTGGGTTTTTGACTCTGACGAAGACCACTTGTTACGGTTGAAAGATCTTAGTCTTGTTTTCCCATTTTCTTATTGTGGTTTGATCATTCATTGTTATTTCACGTGTTTATGTGAAATCTTTTTATATATATTGGTGTATACTGGCAGCAAGTCTTCTTTTAAACGAATGTTATTGAAAAGCACAGCGGCTTCGGCATTAATTATCTTCTTAGAAAGATGTTCTTTTTGCTTTATAATTTTCTTATAATCCACTGGTAGCTCATAAATTAATCTACCTACTGCCATAACGAGAATAGGAAAAAGAACCTTAAAGAAAACTAGTGAAACAAACTATATTAGACACTAGAGAAACACAAACTGAAAGAAACTCTTTATTTTTTAACTCAGTTTGTATTTCTGTAGTGTCTAATATAGTTTGTTTCACTAGTTTTCTTTAAGGTTCTTTTTCCTATTCTCGTTATTATGAAGACCGGTCATTACGGTCGAAATACTGAAAAGTGAGTCTTTGTTATGTTTCAGTCTATGTGTTACTGTTTATTTTAAGCATATATATATTATTATATATATATATATATATATATATATATATATATATAGGTGTGTTATCTAATTGGGATTCGGTCAAATTTTCTAGGTTCAAAAATCAAACTCTCATTGCCGATGTTTCGGTTTTATTTTAAAACCTTTTTCATAGGCCTACAAACAAAGGATAATAAGAAATCACATATCAATATCCATCATATAAACAATAATAAATGAATTGTTACAACTTATGAATATTATAAGTAGAAGTATTTAGAGATAAATAAAACAATATAACTTACAGAAGTAAGAATTTTTTTAAATCTAAGAAAATGAATTTTACATTATTTAAAGGAATAACAATCTTAACCGGACAAAACCTTCGAATAGACTAATAATATAACATTACAAGTAACCTCAACACTGTTCACTCAAAGGAACTAATATATATATATATATATATATATATATATATATATATATATATATTTATATATATATATATATATATATATCTGATTGGTTGATGCAGGACCAAATAAGCTTGACTCATTTTTTTGCGTGCTGTTTTCAAAGTTGAAGGCTTCTAGCTCTGGTCGAAGTCACGTGCAGCGGTTCTTCTCTTCCATGAAGTCATCTCCGCCGACACAGCAAAAAATGAGTCAAGCTTATTTGATCCTGCATCAACCAATCAGATATTAGAACCAGACCCCTCATGTAGATTTCGATATATATATATATATTTATATATCTTCTATACATTCGTCCCAAATAGTTTTGTTAATATTGAAGAAATTAGGCATGTGAATTCAGGTTGATGCTGGAGAGGTTTATAATTAACCATAGCCTCAGTGAAAATTAATCATTTTTTACCTTTATCTCACGTTGTCGGATTTATCGGATGTTTTTTTTTATAATTAAAATAGGTAATGGAACAACTTCATTGAAATATTACATATTTGCATTACCTTTTTTATCTTCCAAAACTCCTTAATTTAGTCTTATGTAGTTTAGACGATGTCCTCTCAGAAAATGATCAATAGGAAAACTGAATTTTGAGTTTTATAAGAAAAATAGAATTGCATTTTAAACAAAAAAACTGAAGATAGGAAATTATACTAATAATTAATAGTGAATGGATATTAAGTATAAGAGTTTGAGAAGCTCTTCAAGGGAGAGCGGTATGAATAGAGGATACGAACTACAGTTTAATGACTCACAAATGGTGAAACTTGTACAGTTAGGCTGTTTACTTAAGACTTATCATCAAACATTGAGTGTCAGATGTGATTCAATTATCATTGCACGTTATATAACCGATCTATTCGAGCAAAAGCCGGAGCATTCTAACGTTGACGTTCAGGGTACCGGAGCTCTCGTTCAGGGTTAAACTCACAGATTCACTTAAGGTTAAGGTTTTGATTGAAGAAGATCGAGTGAGGAGTCCCTAGCTGAATAGCTCTTCTCTCTCTTCTTGTGAACACCTATAACTCGAAATAATGGAAACCTGAACAACTTCGGGAATGAATATTGAAATATATTAAAACAGTTTCTCCTTTTTTAAGATATGTTTACTCAACCTCTGTTGAATTAGTATATCGGCTTACTGGCATGGTTTTAATCTGGTACTGTTAAAAGTTTGGGGAAAGTTGTGGCTTTCTTGGTAGTTTACATATTTCAACTAGTTTAAACCAGCCAGATTTATGGAGACGTACATAAAGGCTTCGGTATTTTTGCACATATTCTGTTAGCGTACAATTTAAATTGTTAATTGTAAACCAAAATAGAACTCCACCTAGTTAATCGTTTGATTAATGAATACACACTCATTATCTGCAATATTTTGCTTACATTTGTATCTCCAAGTACATTCGAATATATTAATGAAGGAAGACCCACAGAACCATTTACAAAGTTCTCATTTCTATTAGAGAACTTTATTGTATTAATTGAAACCAGAAGGTTTACTTCACTCTTGAATTTAATTGTATCCCTTAAAAATATTGTTTGGTAGTACTCATTTCAAACATTTCATCCTTTTAACGATTCTAATTGTAAAAGTAAAATGATTAGCAAGTAATAAATTAGCTGTATGCTGTGTAAAAAGGCTATTTTAGATTAGCTTTTGAAAGAATTTTATTACACTAATTTGAAAATTAAGACCAGGTGATTATATCATTTTTAGATGGCAAATCGATGTTTTTTTTTTAAGAATACCCCACATTACACATAGGGAATTGACAGAGACGTTAAACATATCGGAGAACTTAAAGATTATTTAGTGAATATTTGGTATTCTATTCACTACGATATACAGTTAACATATGCTATGAGTGAAAATATGTTTAGTTTGCATTTTTGTTTACTGCATTTATAGTCGAGAGCAATGGATAGTTTTCAATCTAGTGAATGTGATATCCAATTGTCTGAATTTAAATTTCCTGGTCAGGTAATTTAAAAGAATTGTTTTTGTAAATACAAGTATCGTATATACTGGAAATTATAAATTACCAATTGTGTTGTTATCCAAACAGTAACTACCTCATGTAACAACCAGAACTTAATTATTTTGATCAACTAGATGTAAGTTTTAAATTTTGCTCAGCGTTCACTACGTAGAGTCTAAAAGTTAAAAAAAAATTATTCCTTTAAAAAGAATAATTAACTTAAGTGAAAACTATAATCGACTTCAATGATTACTACTAGAAATGGAAATTTGGACATTTCAAACAATTTACCGTTAGATTTCATAAATTCTTGTTTAGCTTAATGTATAAATAAGTTTATCAGTATTTTCTGTTTACATTCTTTAAATGCTTCGTGAGAGAAAGAATGTACTTATCTCAGTAATGCTGAATATTGATAAGATAGGCTCCATTTTAAGCAAATATATTTCCTCGTCCTATTGCTTCATAACATTCACTCTTCATAACTGTAACTATCTCATATATAAAACTTACAGCTTTAGCATGCTTGGAATTTCATTCTGCCGATCAGTAATTATTGCCAATGTGGTCTAAGCTTCTCAAATCATCCAACATTTGATAGTTATTCCTTATGAATCATTGTTTTTTTTTTTTTTTTTTTGTAGACCAGTTTGGGAATACATCATGAAAAAATTAATCCGGGAAGTAGCTTCACATGACCCGTATAATTGCTTACGACTATTGGAGAGCTATAAGAATATGCATTTATTGAAGACAGGACTGGCTTCAATTGAATTCAATATTGAAACCTATATATAAATGCCCCACATCAATGGGGAGCCCATCTCAAGTGATTATTTGGCAGCACTGAATATTATGGTACTTGTTAGATATATCCACGAGGTCTCAGAAACTACCTCTGAACCTCGGATCCGATCGAAGTTAAATAAACTTGGGTGATTATATTGGTACAATATATGAGGTCAATTGCTCTATGATGAATTGTTTAAGGGTAGGAAATTCATATGGCTATCATGCATGTTTAGTCCTATGGTGAATAGTACTTAGTGAGAGGTTTGGTAGTCAAATATGTTATAGTTATCCAGATGGGCCATGACACGTCTATGTTTGGGTATTCATATGAATGTCTCATATATGGTTCTAATAATCCGTAGTTTGTAATATACTGGGTATTTGATATGATATATGGAGTTCCATACAAATTTCACAATAAACATGTGAAATAAAAATCACATCTAAAACAGTAAGCAAATCAGTAAAATGACTAAGATCGTTCAACCAAAACAAGTGGTCTCCATTATATTTCAACTAATGATGATAGCAGTCAGTATCAGTCAGTCTTTGTCGAAGACCACTTTTTTTGGTTGAACAATCTTAGTCATTGTTCTGATTTTCTTTCTTAATGTGGTTTAGACGTTGGGTTTAGATACCAAATGAGTACTGACCAATCCTGAGACTCCTCACTTAAATGATTATTAACTTACAGTAAACACGTGCTGTAATTTAGAAGCTCTTTGAAGCATTTGCATCAGAGATTCTCTTATAAAAGTGATACAGATAAGGAATGACTTATCTAAAACATCATCCTTGATGATTGATAACTAGCAAAAAGATCCTTGAGTAATGCTTTGAGTCGCTTTTCAAATAATGATAAACATTTTGAAAACAAAATGAATTGGTTCCTTTACCAAGAACGACTACGAAGATTCGTGAAGGATCTTCAGGTTGACAAAAATGGTAGGTACTTTTTACCAGGGCTGTGGAGTCGGACCTATTATGGCCGACTCCGACTCCTCTATTTTCTAACAGCCGACTCTGACTCCAGTACCGACCGCAGCTCATCTTTTTATTATTAAAAAACAGATGCCAGGTGGCTAATAATAAGAATTAGTACTTTGTAGCTTTGGTGCAGCTCTAAACCAGACGGAGCGGAGCATCCATATGTCATAGCCGAACGACTGAATCGGCCGCTAGCAATGAAAGACTAATAAACACCTCCTATTTAGGCATTTATATTATGTCTAAATACGGCATTAAATAACGAAGAAGTTTGATATTATATTTAATTATAACAAAGTAAACACTGAAAAAGCAAGGCCAAATATTTTGTATTAAACTAGACATTTTGTGTTCTACCAGTCAAATGTCCTTCTCTGGACGAAAAAAATCTACTTGGACTAATTAATCATGTTTTTTTCATTTTATCTCATTTTCATGTACACAAGTAATTACTAGGTGAGGAGTCGGAGTCGGAGTCGGAGTCGGCTGATTTCTTCCGACTCCTCCAGGTCGAAAATATGCCCGACTCCGACTCCACAGCCCTGCTTTTTACTGTAATAAATATTTCGAGATATGTTTTCTTTTACATTTGCAAAACAGTATGTTCTCTCGTGAATAATATTTATGAAACATGTGTTTCATTAAATTGTGAAGTATGAGTTTACATTAATGATGCTGGGATGGTGTAACTCTAGAAGGTCGACTGAAACTGAGTAACACAGATGGAATTGCTGAATCTTTAGCTTGGATTCTCCGCTTTCACAACGGTCATAGCTTAAAAAGGCTATTCCTCCAATCTAAATGGCTATATTTGGTTTAAGTTCGGTGATATTTCCTTTTAGAAAACCAGTTAACTTATTTTCAGTATCCCATACATGCAAAAGTAATGTGATAAATCATTCCAAGTGAGCTCAGTTTCTTCTTTTCTTTTTATCTTATTTTATGTATAAATGTCACACATTGATGAGGCCTACTAACCTCACTTGATAGTGGTCTGGCACGTTGGAATATCTGATAAAGCCTCTTTAGGAGCTTATCTTAGTTCCTTTCAGTTTTACAGAAAAGATTTGTTCTCGTTCAGCTTAAAATTCTTTTGTAGAATTTCTGTATGGTTTCTAGAACACACAATGCTTACCGTACCTAGCATGTAAACAGGTCTTTCCTTACATGTAATGAGATGTAAGTTGTTCGTTTGCTTTATCTTGTGTTTTATTTATTCCTTTCAGTTCGTAACATATTTTCTACATACATTTGATCGAAGGTTGCATACATCCTGTTACCTTTGTAGATCTGTTATAGATGTCATTTCTTATCTGTGTTACTTTTACAAAGGAATCTCTAACGCAAATGTTACGAAGAAATTCTTTTAATTTACTTCACGTGTTACTAAGCATTTAAGCGAGTGGTTTAAGTCTCCGGAGTGATTAGCAGTCGGAGTAATCTAAAGTGGCTAAAGGGCAGTACGTCAGACTATTCGGCCTGATTTGATTTTGGTGGCAATAGCTGACAGTCCTGGGAACACATATAAAGTCAAAACAGGTTTAAGTCTCAGGATTTAGTAAGTACTCATTAAGTATGTAAACCTTATGTCCAAACCACTGTAAGGAACCAGAAAAATGACTAAGATCTTCCAACAAAAACAAGTTCTCTTCGTCATAGTCCAACTGATATTGGTATCAATATTACTCTGAGAGTATGTTTTTCGGGGGATGACTAGATAGAGTTAATTGTTTGTATGGCTTTGTATATACAAAAAAATATATGTAGCGTGTTTGTTAGTGGTCTAAAGCTATTATTAATGTAAGTTCCAAGTCATCCGAGCGTCAAAGCTTTTCTTAAAATTTCACATTATAAAATTTTAAGTTCTTAAAGTTATTAATTTTAATTTTAAGTTATTATTATTATTAATTAATAATCAATAATAATAAGTTATAATTTGAATTTATATTATTTTTTTAATTTTAAGTTGACCTGTAATGCTTAACTTCTTATACGTTTTCAGTTTGTCAGTTGCTAGGTGGTATACGTCACAGAGTCAAATCGAACTTCCTAAACATCAAGACAAATTAAATGTTAATTATGGGACGCGCTATATTATTTGCATTCAGAGAGAACTTAAGCCCGCCTTAGTTTTTTGGGCAATCTAAAAAGGCCCCGTTTTATTTTACTTCTTTAGAACAGTAATGATAAACTGACAGATAAGGAAGGAAGCGATAGATTATCGTTGCCTTACTAGGTCAAATCACGCTACCGGTTAGACAGTTGACGGCTTACTCGGTGATTTGGTTGCATGCTAATACTAGTCTTGTAGCTCGTGTATTAAAGAACAGCATGCAGGCTCACAACTCTGGATCCCATTGAGTGCAAGGGCG
The DNA here is from genome assembly GCA_026182355.1 of Hermatobates lingyangjiaoensis. Taxonomy (NCBI): domain Eukaryota; kingdom Metazoa; phylum Arthropoda; class Insecta; order Hemiptera; family Hermatobatidae; genus Hermatobates; species Hermatobates lingyangjiaoensis. Next base: position 3,645,265 of record JAPFBL010000015.1, read on the forward strand.
TCAAATTATCAAGATTACAGTCTATTGCATATCCTCTGTTTATATGACCATACTATGTGTTTGTACCGGAACGTTTTGTAACTGAATGTTGATGCATTAATAATTAACACCCTATTACCAAAATTAACTAAATAAGTCGTCACTATTTATTAGCTTTGTTTCTTAAATTTTTATTAAACTAATAAAAATTCTGTTATTATTATTTGTTTGTTAAGAACATCAATTAATGAGTGTTTGACCATTGAGTATATGTTTAAGGTGATGTGTATTTATCAGTGCATTCGTAAGTTACATTCGAAATCTCAAACAAACTGTGAGATGGTTGTTATTTTCTCGTAGTTTATGTGAGTCCTGGGTACGGTTAGCACTTGAGTTTTGCACTATAGAAAGAAATCTGGGGTATAAGGTATGTCCACTCAATATCAGTTTAGTGATGGTCAAAGTACCCTTTCAACCAATCTTGGGACGTGTTTCGGTTATGAGAGAGCTGACATCATGTTGTCGGAACCAGAACATTCACGTAAGGGACGGACAGAGAGAGTGTAGCTCCCTCAAAAATGCTTTGAATTTCGTTCATGCCGTGTCATTAGTTTTAAGACTCATATTAAATTGTATCCCTGAAATTAAATCGTCGCTCGTCAAATTTTAATTATTTCATATTCCTCAGGGCCTAGTACTAAAATTGTTATGTTTGATATTTGAACACAACAAACTATAAATACTGAAGTTTTATTTCAATCTGACTATCGTTAAGAAATAATAAAATCTATTAGAAGTTGTATTCGTTTCTGGATCATGCTGTTTTTTTAATGGTCTCGTGCAGAGATTATTATGAAGCCCATTGTACTTTAAAGCTTTTTTATATCATCTTAATAAACGAACTTTTAGGGAAAAATATGAAATGTCTTTGTTGGTTTATGTGAAGAACTAAAATAAAAGAATATTAACAAGTTATTTATTTCAAAGGTGTTAGTTATTTTAACTCAAAAATAATTGTGTAAATTTACTAAATTCAAATCTAAATTGAAAATGTTAGTATTTTTTTTAGCTAAAATTGCTTGCTAAATACGAAGGCAAGAGTAAGTGGTTTCATTCCCCAGGGGAAAGAATTGGCTTTGATTGACGTTGCATTGTTTTGATAACTAATTTAGACAGAAATGGAATACTATAATTTATAATATAGAACTTTGTTTCTGGTAGACTGTCAGTCAAATCGGCAAGTCCAGACCGAGGCTTACGTCAGTTATGAATATTCAGAGGACCTGCCGGCGGCTATACTTGGTATTCCATGCAGGCAGCTTCTTGTAAAAAAAAAAAAGGTCAGTATCCCTGATACAAGGCCTGCTTGTTCTCAGCGAACGTATTGGTCACTGAAATGGGCCTTCGTTTGTCCACCACGCAACTATTGTTAACTTCGTTTCTTCTTTAAGTTAGAAGTGAGGCAATTGTTTTATACTTCATTTTTTCTGTTGTATTTATGAATAAGATAAATTTTTGTGGAATATATAAATGTTTTAAAATATTAGGAAAGTTAATTATGAGGTTAACAAAATAGCAATATGTTATGTATGTATTTCTATCCCACGAACAAGAACTGCATCCAAGTTGTACAGAATAAATGTGCCCGCCTTATAGCTAGGGCGCCATGGTATGCTAGAAATTTCGATATTCAGCATGATTTGAGTTGGGAATCAATTGATTGCTACATTAGTCGACTTGCTAACAATGAATACAAAAAACTGTCCACCCATCCAAATCTCCTTGTTCGGGACCTGAATCCAACAAACAACCCTTCCCAATCCCATGACTCCTAATAGCTCCCTTCCTGAACTAAATATGACGACCTAATGACTTATAAATAATATGGTACCTCAGATAATGCAAAACTGCAAGACCATACGACCACGAATACCACTCCTTTCCCTGACAGACTAACGTCCCCAGTATTGACAATGCCTACTGACCAAAACAAAACAAAAAAGCAGGATGATAATTTAGCATTTAGAACCTTGACTTTGTCTCCTTCCTCTGGAGACTCACTTCACTCCTCCTGTACTAAGCATATTCTATTCTTAATTATTACTATGTAATCGTATAAACAATTAAGTGAATAGTTGGCACAACAGTCAATGGAATCGGATTCTCTGTATGGGGTTATGTATCTTGGTGGTTTGCATAGTTGCATAGGTTTCAGTTTAGATGTAGCTATTTCCTAGATTTTTAATGGAAGGTGGAAAATCTAGTCCCACCTACTATGTTTAAGGGAAAATATATAAAGCTGTCTCTCCCAAACTTGTACCAAGCCAGTTACTCGTTTCATATCCCTGGTCTTATGCAATTAAGTCAAACTAAATTTAATTATCTTGAAGAGAATCAACCTCAGTGTATGTTATCACCCAATGGCATTATGCCCAATATCTAGCCTTATTGTGTTATTTGTTAAAGTCAGACGTCTGTTCCTTCTATCTGATAATTGCACTTCAATGATGTCATTTGGAATAATCTTCTATTCTGTTTCTTTTCTCTGGGATCTGCCTATATTTAGATACCCTGCAAATGTGCATCTGTCATTATATATGTAATTTCATTTAAAACGTACTTTAGCGTTTTTTTTGTTTTCTTTTTTATTTTTATGATTATTTATTTATTTTAATCCATGACTGACGTCAACAATAAATAATAAGATATTGGTTAAAGTTGTATTTCTTAGTGCACATTTTTAGAATTCAGTTTGTTCTTATAACCAAGTAAATGAAGAGAGAGAGCTCTGCTGAAAATTTGACTAAATTACAGCTTTACCCCAAGCAATGCTAATAAGTTTTGAGAATTATTAATACGAGTGAATATTCAGAAAATAATTTTTATTGCGTATTCATGTAGTATGTTTTGTTTGCCAAGCTATTTTCTATATATTACCGTCAAAGCACATTAAGAAATGATTTCATTGTGTACTTCTAACAGGGACCGCTACTTTTGTTGTTTCTTTTATGCGTCTCCTTTCAGTGAATTTAATTTATATATCTATGTATACGTACATATATAAAAAACTAGACCCTAGGATTCATTCTCAATATTTCGATCCTCTTAAGAGTCGTCCTCAGGAAAGGAAATGGCACAGTGAGGATACGTTAGGCAACCGTTTACAGAGCAGGTTGGTCATAACTAAAACAAAAAAAGTACTAGAAATAGCTGAAGATGAAAAAAATGATGATATAAAATGACTTCATTTCATTATTTACAATCTATATACTTATAAAACTCTGATGTTCTATAAACTTATACCTTAAATACCTAAATGTAAACCAGTTCCTAGGAATATGGGCTCATTCAGATGCTCTTAAAGCGTTTAGCATTTAGTATGTACATAATATACTAGTTGATCAATAAACTCAAGATACATGACCAGTCGAAAGACAAACGTACGATCTCAAAATTTCTGCTTATGATGGTTCGATAAGATGATAACTTTAAGATATCAGACTGCGTTATTGAAATATCTTGACGTTTTCAAGACCTTTAAGGGAGAACTTTTACTGTCCGAAAGTTGTTGTTCCATTTGAGAATTAAAAATGTTGTATACCTTGCGTCTATTTGAATTGTTTTTTTTTGGAAATTTTAAGAGCTTCTGAGGATTAGAATGTTTTTCTCCTTGTGGAACTAGTCTAGAACTGAACCTACATCGTTAATGTTTTATTGTCACGATTTCCTTATGTTATATTTCTCCTGCTTCGTGGTGACCAGTGTTCTGGTGTGTGGGCAGTGATGGGTCTTAGTTTGCTTTTCAAGCCAAAAACATATCTTGTCGAAATATTCAAGTGAATATTTGCCATTGTTTTTTTATGTTATCTTCTTGTCAATGAACTAGTTGCAGCTCATGATAAACCTTCCCCTAGAAATTTTTCCGAAAGCCTGCTGCTGAGAGTCGCTTAAATAGTTGAACAGAGACGAGCTGCACTAATAATTGTAGTTAATATAGAGTGGAACATGTGTTTCTCAGTTAGGATGGTGCAGATGTAGTTAGCCGCCTAAGACAATGGCAGCAGGGTCAAAAGGCATAGTGGACGAAGAGGGGATGTTGTAGGCTGAGTGATTTAGTGTGGCTCCAGACTGCAGATGCTATCTCGAGTGGGCGCCTTATATGGGCCCGTGAAAGTGATCCGCCTCGCGGCCTATATCCCTGAAGGACTGACCAGGTCCTCTGTGTCCCACACGCCACCACTCCTTGAGCCTCTCAATGGTCCTTTGAAATCCATAACCACTTCTAAACTCCAGACAAGGAGGACAGTGCAATCATACCAATGAGCTGGTACAACATGTCAAATATCCAAATCAAATATGGATTGTCAGAGTCGACCTATTATTTCTTCAACTACAATATCATTCTATCTAGAAATAGGAAGGAAATTGAGTAATTTTAAATAATTCTATAAGTGTCAGTAAGGCTAAATTTACGGAATTCGGGTGACAACCCCAGATAAACAGACCTTTAGTACTACTGAGAGATCTTCGTTATATGCAGATATGTTATTTACAAAACAATCTTATTTTGTGAAGAGGCCTTGATTTTTTTTGTTTAGTTTTCATATACAGGTCGGTTGTTTTCTCATTTAATGTTACAAGTATACAATTTAATGTTACGACATCAAAAACGTAAAACATGATATACAAACTGAAAGTCGTCCTTTTAAACGTAATCATTTTTCATTGCTTAGTAGTTATATTTATATTAATTTTCTGTAAATTCCCTGAAGACAGAATAAGAAAACAAGTTGATATTATTACCCGACAGATAAAAATTAGAAGTAAAGAAATTGGAACCAGGAAATGAAAAGGATAAAATCGACTTCTGATATAACATAAATGGAGTTCTGCCATAGAAATACTGTAACATGTATAATTTATTGGATTGTATAAATAAGTTGAATTGATTTATAGCGTGAATAGAATAGAAAGTATTCTAGCTACTTTCTTTAGTTTGGTTACGAGAGGACCACAGGGTGGGCAAGATAAGATAAGGGCTCCCACACTCCACCCAACAAGAATTCAACTTCCATTTATTTCCCTATACCTTCTCATTAAACGTGAACTATATATGAGCAACAGTGCCTAATTCAAATTTAAAAAATTAAAATTCATTTTATCCTGTTAGTAATATTTTAATTGAATACTCATCTTTTGAATCTTGTAAACACTAAATATAAATTATTTATAAGTGTGTTACATAATTTCCCAGTATGACTATAGTAATTTCTACCCTTTATATTAAATGTATATTAATGGAAGTGCTCATTTGGGTGATGTATACATGTATATAGTTTTCATCAGAAATACAATTTTTAAGACACTGTGAGTCAAATAAAATAGGTTTCGCAAATTGGTTTGTTGTGGGGGGGGGGTGGGGGGGGGGGTTCTAAAAAACTGAAAGAGTTATTACCATTATATATGATATATATATATTAGCTGAAATTTATACATAATAGTAATCGTTATATGTATATTTAAGTTTTTCTGTTAACCCTAGGATGGACAGAAAGATCGCACCAATTTATTAATTATTAAGTGGGGATCGAACCCCGGTCCTATGAGTTCAGAGGCTAGTACGTTAACCACTGAGCTAACCTAGCCTCCTCTTTTATTCTGGAGTAATTAATGATTATTAATAATTTAATTTTATAAATCTATTGACGCCTTACTGTCGATATCAAAAAGCCGTTTTGTTTTTTATCTGAGAAGCATTAAACGAATATATCATGTTATATTAATGGTATTAGGAAGTAGTTATATATTGGGAGGTGTAAATTTTGAAACTTGTTTAATTTTCGACTATCCAAATTTAAATAATAAGCGTGACTTTTTATTTTACTAATATATTCATTCTTGTAAAGTATTTTGTGTTTATATGTGTTAGTCCTTTATACAAATTAACACCGTTTGTTGATACAGTACGTCACTCCAGGGAAGGGTCGAAACCTACGTATGTTTTCGCTACGTCGGCTGAGTAATTCACGTATTTCAATAGTGAATGAAATATTAAACTGGATCAGATGCTTTGTTTGAATCACCAGTTTGAAAATAGCTTTTGTTCATTTTTTCGTCTGAAATAAAGCATACGTGGATAGCTATTTTGAGTAGATCTTTGTTTTCTTGCACTTTTGGTTTTCAGTATTTTGAACTGTAATTCTTACAGTTTTACAGTAGTCATCTTTTTTTTACCTTAGATACAGGCAGGTCCAAAGAAGAATAAAGAAATAACTTTATTTAAATAAAGTAACCTAATTCGTCTTGAATTCAATTGAACATTCAAGTCTAAACACCCCAACTTTGTTCTGAAAAACCATTTTCAAGAGAGATAGTGAGGTTTGATTGGAATCATTGCATATTCTTAAACTGATTGTCCCAGCTAAGCCGGGATCACCTCTTAGTCCAAATTGTTCATCAGCCTTAACAGGCTAAAGCATTGCTAACTTTACTATTAATAGAATTAGAAACAACTATTCACCTGTACAAAAGTAGTGGCTTTCCAACCATGGTAGCAGTAGCCATCATTTCTTTTTATAATAGACCCCTGTCTTTAAACAAATGAGCTCTTAAACCGGCTGCATCACAAAACAAATCACATACACAATCATAACTTTAATCTGAGTAGTTCCTACCACCAGAATTTAATAACGATTCAAATTCGTTTTGTGAATACTATTTGATTACCAGTGGGTAAATAGGCCAATGGGAAAATAGAACATTCAGAAGTATAAAATTCCAACTCTTGATTTAGTTCAGCAATATTTTTAGCACTACACAGGGTTTTAGAACAAATAAATAAAATTCAGATTCCGATTACAAAATGTTAGTATATTTGGATTCCGGATCTTCATTTAGTATAGTAAAAGTTATATTTGCAGTTTAAATATTGAGTACAAGGTTTCATTAATTTATTGTTGTCAGTTATAGCAGTAAACTGCTTTCTATTTTGTACAGTTTGCCTAGAGGTGTCGTTTTAGGACCAAATCGGTTCACTTTGTTGGAAGAATGTCCATGAGTTATCTGACTGGAGTTGAGGTGAATGCGGGTGGCTTGCGTGATTGCCTTCATTAAGCCTAGAGGAATTCCATGATGGATACTGGAATTAAACAACATGGCATTTAAAGAAGGAATGGAGTGATTTAAAGACCTCTTCGAATCAGAATCAATTGCTTCAAAATTAATATGTAAATTTGAATGTGTCAATCAGGTTTAGGGCTGTGATTTTTAAGAATTATTTTGTATAATTTAAAAAAAAAAACATAAAAATTACTAGATTGTTAAAAAGTCGTACAAAATATGATCAGCTAAATATTCTTTCCTAATCCCTGGATTTTGTTAACTGCGTTAGTATAGTTGTTTCATTCTTGTATAATTTCTGAAAGTCAAAGTATAAAAGAGTGCGGGCAGAAATTGAATTAGGTTATCAAGGCAATAATTTATAGAATAATTCTTTTGTTGTAACAGTGATATGAGGCAACCCGTATTTGGATAAGTAATAAACTTTTATGACGTGAAATGATGCCGTTTACCTGATGAGTGGTGCATTCCTGGAGCCCTTAATTTTTTAGAATGCTGTCGTTAGTCCTCTCTTAGACAATGTTATTTGTAGGGGGTTAAAATAGTAATAAGCTGTAAAAATAACCCCATATATGAAGAGATTTAATTAAGGAAAATTGAACTGGATTCTAAGACAGACAATCTAGTTTTATAGAGTTTTTGTTTTAAATTTATATATGTATAAAGTCTTAGGCGTTTGCTATAAAACAACGCCCTTCCTTGGTACATCTGCTATGCAGCTGAGCTTTATAATAGTGGGCTGGTTTGTTATGCACCTTGTGTCTTTCAGTGTATGTTGTCAAGACAGTAGTGGCCATCCTTTGTTCGAAGAGAGTGGGATAGTCATCCTAATTGAAGCGATAGAGGCGATCCTGATCATTTCCAGGCTTTAACACCTGAGGGATTCTTTGATCGTATGGTATGTTTGTAAGTAGGTTGAGGCACTTCTTGCCTCAGCTTTTCCTTCGTGGTTGGTCGTCACTGGTATTATTTCTCAGTATTTAAGGTTAATGGTTTTTCAGCCTTGGTAGTGTGATTCCGGTTTGCTCTGTCCATCAGCTCTTTTATTACGTCCTCCCAGTGACAGGCATCCAGTGATGGACATTCTTCCTGTGGCATATAACAAACCCTTATTTCCTTTCTCAAAATTTAACAAAAGATCTATGGGAATGTTAGCAGATGAGGCAGATTTGGCTCCTTGTTAGTTTATGAAAACAATTTTCCAGAAGTTCATTCATAGCTCAAATATTTTGTTTTAAATATCTAAGATAATATAATTAACCGAATCACTAAATGTTATGAAAGACATTAGATGTGTGTTTCTGATTCATTTTCAATGGGACAAAATAGGGTTTAAAGAGTTAATTACAATCTTTTTTTTTTTTTATATTTTGAGAGAATCATAACCATAATATTTTTGGAAGCAAGAATTATATATAACTGTATTATTTTATTTAATTTTTTTTTATAGTACAGGTTATTAAATTATATGAATGGTTATCCATATATTTGTTATAAGATTTTTGGCCATTATGAATATAATTTATTGTCATTAAAATATGACTTCTTTCAATTGACAATTTTTATTATCTTTATTTAAAATGAAATTGATTTCTAATGAAGCACTTTATTGAGCTTTGATTTGAGGTTTGAGCTTTAATGAGATTGAGGTGAATAAATTCGACGTGCGAATATAGATGGACTATTGTAGTTCTCCTTTTTAGTGATATATTACCCCTTTGCAATTATTAAAATCCATGTTATTGTTATCATGTTGTATTCACATATGAACTACTAAATACAGAATTTCATCTCTAGAGTTACCAACCTTCGTTATTGCGTGAAATTATTTTTTCTTATTTATGCATTTAAATGGCACATTTAGGAATTGTTTGATTAATACCATACCAGATAATGAATTTATTAAAGTGAAAATGTGACTCTTGTGTTTTAAATAGTGAAACATTTGACTATCATGAAACTTTATCATATGACAGAGACTTCTAGAGACAAAGGATGGAGTGAGTTGCAGTAATACCAAACTCAGTGTGAACCTCTATATGGTCACACTGCAACACTGCCCCTACATGGCATTCCTAACTCTTGCTGTCCTCTCTTATCTCGAACTACATGCCTTCCAACCTTTCTAAGTCCTGAGTGACATCATCAAGTTAATCACTCTAACTTCATCACGCTCATTCGTAAATCAAACTGATTTGAATTTCTGACGGCTGCATTTTAACGCATTAGTCAGATGTTATTGGGTAGAAAAGAAGTAACCATCCAAGTGATGAATGTATTTATTTTATGAGCAATTTGTCATTAAACCGTCAGAATTTGAGAGTAGTAATCTTAAAAAGTATCTTTAATTACTTACTTTAATCAGAAATTTAAACATCATTAAAACTAAAGCTGGTCCGCTGCATAGGTTCGAGGTATCTGCGTGCAAAAAATGTTGGCACCCCTTTCCATGTTGAAATATTTGTAAATTATAGTTTACAAAGTAATAGAAGACATAAATATTTGCTGAAGTAATATTACTTTTTAAGTGATACATCTTGTAGTTGTTCTTATTTATTAATTTCATTTATATTGGATGATACATGACTCACATGATAATATTAAACATGTAAATGTTGAAAATGTTGTGTTGTCAATGCCCCCTTCAATAAAGTTACCTTAGGGGACACCAAATGTCCAATGAACTCCTACATACCTGTTTTGATCTATTGTCGTGTACCTGGATTGTCAAATCATACCACGAAATATAGCAGAGCAGGTCGATGTTTTTAACGTGGTGTCCTTCAGCCATTCAGCGTGGCACCAGCATCACACAAAGGAGGGACCGCCAGTACGCCGCCGAATGCCCGAGGTGGACCTCGCGGAGGCGGGCATCCACGACTGACATCACACAAATTATAACTAAGCAAACATTTGATCAAATTAAACATTTAAAAAAAAAAGAAAAAAAAATTGGGTCAGGCCCGCTGCAGCGCCAGGGTTCTTCTGGCTCTCCCAAGAACTCCTACATACCGGCACTTGGCTGCCTTGGTCAAAGAACAGAACTCGTTAACCGGTGTTGGTGTCAAGGAAGCCATTCCGACTGCAGTTTCAGCTTCCTCAGTGCGCTTACTGCCTTTAGACCATGGAGCAACTGTTTGACATATAATTGACAAATTGACTCAGATATCCAATATTTTCAAAATTTATCAGGATATAAAGGGTAAAGATGTCCCTCATTATTTTACATTTTCTTCTACAATAACGTAACGTGTGCGTTCTTCTGCGAATCCTGCTTAAAACTCTACCGATACACATTACTGTTCGAAATGTCTTATTGGGTGAAAAAAATGCTATATTTCCTTTAGATTTTCAAGTTGTGATTTATCATTAATTAAAAATGTCAGAATAACTAAACATCATAATTACATTGGCTTGCTATAGCGCTAGCGTGATATCTCTAAAGTCGTTAAAACTTTTTCATACTTCCTTTATTACTGTAGTAATAGATTTGTATACATTAATTAAATGAATATACACATATGAAAACAAAGAGTTTTTTATACTTTGTGTTCTTCTTTGGGAAGTCTGGAAGTTGGTTAATTACAATTAAATATCTTATGCCAAGTGTAATAATTGTTATTATCATGATTATAATTAACCTTTGTAGACTATGAAAATACCACCTATATCTTGATTATATACATGGTAGCACTCTCTCCCAACTAAGCTACCTTATAGTCGGCAGATTTTAAAATAATAGCCAAGAAGGTGTGCTAATCTATCTTTTATTATATATCTCTTATATAATCTGTTTTATTAAAGCTGTAAATCAATAAGCACTGTGAAAATACTGAATAGAAGATATTTATGAACTACCGTATGAATTTCAATAATATGTAAGGAATTAAATGCAATATATTAATAATCTCTTATATCTAAATGTCTAATGGCTGTGTTGTGTATGGTACTTTCTGGTTGGAGAGGCGAGAGCCTTCCATGTATATCTCAACCATGTTTGATATCGGATATCTGAACTCCATTATAGTTTTACGAGCATGAGGAATTTCACTGTTTGATAGTGTAAACAAATGAAAAGACTTAGCTCATTTAGTTTTTTTCCTTTTAATTTCTTAACTTTTATCTTAATACCGTGTAACGTCGTTTTTATTTATTTTAATGTTTTCCATATTAATTATTCAAGGAATTATATATAGTAGGAGATAAAATTTCATTTTTTTGTACTTGTATTGGATCTCCTACTTTTCAAGATGGTCATTGATAGTTAATATGTACGAATGCATGGTGACTGGGTAACTTACATGTTGAGGAGGTCACATGTCTCAACAGAGTCAAACTACAAATATGGTTGACTGGCGTTAATGTTGAAAGACCTCTCAACATTAACTAAAACAGGGGTGTGCTCACACATATTCTGCATGTGAGTTACTTAAGAAAAGATAAGCCACAATGATCCACCCACTGTATTTACTTAGAAATATATTAAGGATGCTTACAATTTATTATGATGTATTTAATATTTCATCAAGTAAAAATCTTCTCTTCCCATATCATATGAAAGTGGTACGTTTTTCCTTCTTTCCCCATCCAGTCTCCAAACTTATTTTTATACCTTTTTTAATTTTAAGAGCAAAAATTATAAGTCAAGTATATGACGCAACTTAATGACTAGCTAATTAGTTTTACTGAAATTAGAGCCACTTTTGCCGTTGCAGAGTGACCCAAGTATCAAAAAAATCGTAATTCATTTGACTAGCCAACCTATATATAATCAGTGACAGATGAATTATAGTCTGATGTTAATTTTTTAATATAATACGATCTACCAATAATAGCTGGGCGGACTATTCAGCACCCCTGAACTAAAACATCAACGAGTAACCAGCTATGGTTCAATAAAATGATTTGGTTTCAAAATAGTAAATAGATTGGGTTTTGATTACTTTAGCAGTGTAAATTTATAGATGTGTGTTATGTTAAGTTGAAGGCTGCTTGAAGCAGTTTTCATTCATCTACAGGACACTTCTATTTTAACCGAATGCTCTTTCTTCTGTTTTATTTGCTGTCCTGTGCACTGCATGCCGCTGTCACTCACTCTTACATCTCTCTCTTCTCTTCCACCTCATGTAGAATCAAGCTCTAATCATTGTAAGTATTACCACTATTATCACTATTCTTTCTGTTTTTTTTTTAAACTTTTTCAGCATGCTGTAGAATTAGATTATTTTCTATAATCATTTCATTCTCCCTACTTTTTTTTATATCTTTCACACTATATGTGTATGTATTATATATTTATATGTATATATTTGAGAATAATTACAAACAGATTTTATAATTTTTTTGTTTATTTCTGGTAAGTTGTAGCGAGAATAAGTCAAATTACAGACAACAAATACTGATAAAACTCACATTCACATAAAATCACTTCTGTTAACGGAATGCTTCGAAGTTTTGAAGTCAGTTTTGTATGTGTTATCTCTGTAGCAATGCTATATTCACACGGTCAAGAAAATATTAGACACATGCACGCAAGTTAACAAGCGTATACACACTTTACATACACACACATACGCTCGCACAAACACACACATTTTATATATATACATATAATAAATAAAAACTAAAAAAAAAGTAAGGACTAAATTCAGTCTCATTCAAGAGGCACTCAATAAGTCAGGGGAGATAAGGATAAGTAAAATAAAGAAAAATAATTTATAAATAAGAAGAATACTAAAATTAAAATAAAAAAGAACTAGAAATAAGTTAAGTAAATTGTTTAATAAGACTAAATAAATAATAATAATAATAATAATAATAAAGAACAATTAACAATTGTGATTAAGCTCTAGAGCAGATCTAGCTACTGGGAGTAAAGTAAGTGCTTCTCCTGGAGCTCTAAAAGTGATATTGGCATGGTGTTGAAGAATACGAGTACAATAACGAGAGTATCCTTGTAAAAATATGGTTCGTAGTTAGATTGTTCTTGGTCAGCCATCTTTTTCAAAAATTCTTTTAATTTCTTTCAAATCTTAAACAGTTTTTCTCTTTTCACAAAGTTTCATCATCTCATTCTTATGTTATCATGGATGTAGGAATTCCATTTGCTCTTAAATTGACCATACTGAGGGTTTGGATGCCTAAATCATGCCTCGATACAGTAGTACCTCGAGATACGACTGCTTCTTCTTACGAATTATTTGAGATAAGGCCAAAAATTTCGTGAAAATCCTGTTCTAAATACGTGTTCATCTTACGACGTAAAATCTGAGGCTCCGAGAAAGAATTTTCTCGAAACTTCTGGAACCTTCTAGAAGCTTCTGAGACCGTAAACAAACATGGCAAACTCTGCACGACAAAATTAAGCACCAGACGTGACCTACACTACCGTACGTTTACGTACGCTAGCGGGAGACACCCGCGTACCAAAATCTTGCACCTGAAAACCACCCACGTACCAAAATCATGCACCTGAAACTCTGTTTTTTCATATTAATTCATTATTTATTCAATTCTTTTGTATTTGTATGGTTAAATGTTTGTTTTTTAGTGTACTTTTGTTAGCTTTATAACGTAAAATAGGAAATTATATACGGGTTTTGGGCCGTGGAACCAATTAATTTTTTTTTCATTTATTCTTACGGTAATTATATGTTCGTGATACGAATTTTTTAAGATACGACGGGGGTTCTGGAACCAATTAAATTCGTATCTCGAGGTACTACTGTATTCCTTAGATCGATAATGTCACCTATCGTCCAAAGACCAAACAGTCTTTGTCAGAGTCAAAAACCCAACTGATCTTAGTCTTGTTTTCCCATTTTCTTATTGTGGTTTGATCATTGATTGATATACATATATATATAAATAAAAGGATTTCACATGAACACGTGAAATAACAATCAATGATCAAACCACAATGTGAAAATGGGAAAACAAGACTAAAATCTTTCAACCGTAATAAGCGGTCTTCGTCAGAGTCAAAAACCCAAGGGTACTCAGTCAGTTGGGTTTTTGACTCTTGACGGAGAGGAAGCTGTCAAAATAATAAGGAAGCTGAAACTTGCTTCCTTATAAGTTTTCAAATTTTCTAAATAACGATCTTATGGTATTGTCTTAACGTTCTGTGGTCTTATTATTAACAATGTTTGTATACAGGAAGGACTGCTATCAAGATGTATATATACCAAAACAGAAGTGGTTACACCAAGAATAACTTAGATACACACACTACGATAAAGAAACATTATTTGCCTCTAATTTTTGAAACAACCGTCATTAGGAGAAGGAAGTGAAAAAAGACACAGTGTGGTAATGAAACGACTGTTTTCAAACGGTAGTGCAGTCACGGGCGAGCTGATGAGAAATAAGTATATATAAAAGGCATAATAAAGAAGGGGAAAGGATTATTACAAAAAAAAAATTAAAAGTGCTTAAAGAAATATGATTATTAAAAAATTGTAAAATACAAACGAAGTAAAATAAGAGTAAAACTAAAACTAAAAGTATCAGATAAAAATATATTAATGTAAGTAATTTATTTTTGATCTGCTTTTTTGTTTCTAATATTACTTTTCTTTCAATTTTATATTTTGTTGACATTAATTTTATCCTATCATATGCCTTTTTGATTGTAGCTCTTTCTTTCTTTCCTCCCTTCTTATATGATGTTTTAATCGTAATGCGCGCCTCTGGCTGCTCTCTTGGGCCCATCATTGTGATATATGCTTATTAAGCTTACGTATTATAAGTATTATACCTTATAAGTGTTTATGTATACTGTACATCATTAAAAGCTGAAATATATATGCAATATTCACATACTATAAAAAGGCACTGACTTTCAGACACAAATTTGCTATTCATCCTTATCAGAATAAACAGGAGTCGTCATTTGACATGTGTGCTTTTCACTTCCGCATTTTTTTCTTCTAATGGCGTTTTAGGTGAATATTATTGATTGTGTCTGTTTCAAAGAAATTTACGAAGACAGATCAAGTTAAACAAATTTCGAAATGAAAAACTGTGCTCTATTATTAAACTGTGCTCATGCATGAGGATTGGGGTTTGATTGGGGGAGGGGGGGGAGGAATAAGATGGTTATGCAAAAATTTTTCAGTGAAATAATCATATGTGTTAATCACACTATCTCATCCAAGCGGTAAGGCGAGCAACTAAGTATGAAAAGTTATTAACAACTCTTTAATAATTTAAGTGATAGTCTTACCTAATTTAAAAATCAATGTTACATCCCTTTGGAATATACTTAATTTCCCTTGACGAACGTACATACTAGTTTCAAATAATACCTCATAGAGAATCAACTTCAAATGAACCAGACGCAATATCATTTTTATAGTTGTGAGAATACTACCATTTTTATTTCCATAATTTAAATTATAATGTTTTCATGTGTACAAAATATGTACTTTCACAAGTAAATAATCATAAACAACACCAACACTAGAATAAAAAAAATCTTTATCATCAACAATTACAACTCCAACATGAAATATGTATGCTATGAACAGTAGTACAAGAAATGTTATTCTGTTTTAGTAGTTTTTGCTGTTGCTGTTTTATTTGTAACATTCATTCTCAATCTTTCAATTTGAAAGAAAAGTGTGTTTAGTCTTATTAATGACCGCGGATATATGCTTTGATCTGTTGTTATACTTTAAACTGTTTGTATTTTTTTCGAATTGTGTGTTCAACTTCTAGAGAATCGTGAATACTGAATAAGTATAAATCTGTAGAACATTTGTCGCCTGCTGTCAGATTTTTTTTCATTAACAAAAGTAATTATAATTGGCTTCAGAAGCAATTTTTATTATTTTTTTTAAGGACTCGTTACACTGCTCAGTAGAAATGTATAATTTGTTGATATTATACCTGAAAAGCGATGTAACAGGATTGGTAATGTTAAATATACATACATTCTTCAGTGTATAATATTCTTCTGTTACATGTCTATCTTGCAGAACTCACCTTCAAATTTTGAGGTATTGGTTCTTTTATTTACGCTTAGCAATGCTTCTATGTTGAAGAACATGTATGCTCGAGAGTTGCTTGAATAGGGCTACTGTTTTGTGGTTTGATTTTGTGATAAATCTGATTGAGAATTATGGTAAAGCCAACTAACAAATTCGAGGATAACGAATTTCAACTGATTGAAATAAATAATGATACCATAATACCAATAAATAGAAAAATACGAATATTATTACCGGCAACAAATGTATCTCATTCATCAGTTTATCATTTAAAATATTATCATTAAAAAAAAATTGTCTATCAATTATATTGCAACTGAAAGAAGGAATAAAATATTAAGAATGAGTACGGGGAATATTTTAAAGAAGTTGTCATCAGGTGATAGGGAATCTATTAAAGAAACAGATAACAAATGAGGCTGTTTCGGAAATGCTTCAGAAAGCATTTGGAATCACAGTACTGTAATGTCCATTCAAAAAAGAATGAATTACAATGAGTATTAAGTTGGTATTTGTCTATCACCCTCTTACCTAAGCTAGCACGTGTACGTCTGGTAATATGGTGTTTACCGTTTGGACTGCGCCTAATGTGATTTATTTAAATTTGCTCTGGATCCTCCTAGATTACTTCCATACAGAAGTATGGATCATAAGTCATCTGTTGGTAAGCCTAGTAACTATCACTTATATAAGTATATTGCCCAGTACCGTTCACCTATAACGTCTATCCTCTCTTCATTTTCTTTCCAAGTGCATATTGTTGACAAGGAATTGTGGGCAAAATACGATTTTAGTAAGTGTTTTGTTCTTTTATGGGTTCTGTGTAATTTAAAAATCAATGTTACATCCATTTGGATTATCACTTCGGTATTTTGGTGTCTACAAAACGGACTCTCTCTCTCTCTCTCTCTCTCTCTCTCTCTCTCTTTTATATATTATTATATATATATATTATAATATATATATATATAATATATATAATTATAAATAAATATATATAATATATATTATATATATATATATATATATATATATATATATATATATAATATATATATATATATATATATAATTATATATATAAATTAATTGAATAATAATCAAAATAAACTTGATATAATAGATGAAAATTTAATACACAATGAAAAACAATTTTTTAAAAACAAAATTTTTGTTTTTAAAAAATTGTTTTCATTGTGGTAAATTAATTCATATATATATATATTATTATATATATATACATATAATATTAAATATTGATAAAAGGATCGACCGTGGAATAGAAACAAAACATAAAGTTTATCGGACTCTTTCAAGAGTTTAATTTGAACCTGAAGAACCGACTGAGTTTCGATAAACTTAGTTTTGTATTTATATATATATATATATATATATATATTATATTATATATAGTATATATATATATAACAAAATTTTAAAAGAAACACGTGAAATAAAAATAAACGTCCAAACTACCGTAAGAAATCAGGAAAAAGGCATAAGACTTTCTTTCAACCGTAATAAGCGGTCTTCGTTAGAGTCAAAACTGATGCTGATAGTATGTTTGGTTTGGACGTTGATATATATATATATATAGTATAAAAATTATTTTAAAATTTAGTTTAAAAATTTATATAGTTTAAAAAATGTAGTTTCAAATTTTCGATAGAATTGTCGTCAGTGAGTAAACAGAAAAGAGACCATGCTTAGTCATGAGTAGCAGTAATCCGTACCTCTCTTTATTTACTCTAATGACGAGGTTATTTCAATATTTTAGCAGTGTATTTTGCTAAAACATTATATTTTTCTCCATCCTTGTTGTTCGGTTTGGTTCTATTTTCAGTCATTTAGTATGTATAGGAGGGTATTGTGAGAAGTAGTCACCAGCAATGCAGTTAAATAAATTAATCTTTGCTGTGTAAGTCGACATATCACTTATCTGACAACGACTTGGTTGAAATATAGTTATGTGAACTCTGTTGTTAGTATTACCTTCCTTCCTTTTGTAATAAGAAGCTGTTGACATCAATTGAATTTATAAATTAATTATGCGTAAATCTAAAACTTATTCTTCTAATTGAAACCATCAGTAACTTTTTTTAATAGTTGATATTGTGTTAAATTGTTGTTATAATTTACATTGTGGTACTTTTTTTAATAGTTTTTGTGTATTAAAACTATTAGATTGCAAAGACGAATGATGTCTTTGTGCCATTTTGTCTTCAGGGGTACAGGGAAACAAAAAAAAATGGAAGAAATATTAAAGGGCTTAGTTCTTACAGCGAGCAATCATTTGGGTAATATCATATTGTAACCAATATCTTGATCTTGGCAGGGGAAAAGAAAACAAGTGAAAAAAATAATGTTAAAAAGTAAATGAAAGTATTTAAGTTCAAATGTCTTATAAAATTTGAAGATTAAAAATTTGAATAGAATAAAACAATTTCTGAAGCTATTGATCACGAACCCGTGAGAACCATATGCGCAAATAAATGTTCACATGTGCGAAGGAAAGCCCAATAGTTTGAGAAAACCAGGGCTGACGATCAAGAAGGTTGCAGTGTGTGATTGGTAGAATCGTAGGGACATCTTGCATCAGGAATTGTAACTGTCAAGCAGAGCATGAAACTCAGACTTGTGCTATGGACAGTTGGTGATATTGTGGCTGGCTGTTAAAAGGAAACAGCAGTAACTGGATACATACGTTTGAAATATGTGCTTTAATCAACAATCATTGATTTTATCACGTACAGTGTTACGTCCCGGAGCTCCCTGCTATAGTTTAAGGAAGGGTTGTATATTTACTTTGTTATGGACAGCTATGTTAAAACTGCAACCTGTCCTTGCTATTATCCCTCTATCATCTTTATGAAACACTGTTACACAGCCGTATGTGCAGGTAGGGTTGGGTCTGAGCATCATGGGTTTTTGACTCGTTAAATCGCAATCACCTTCCGATAGTATTTAAATTTTTTGTAATACCTGTTTACTTAATTAATGTGTTTTTTTTTTATTTATTTACAGCTTTTAATTTGTAATGCAAAATAATGCTTATTTTATTGTCTAAATAATTGTTGTAGTATTCATTGAGAAAATCTATATACCCCACAATCTCACGATTAGCGGTGAAGACATGATAAAAAAAAAGATTAAGACCCCCCCCCCCCCCCGAAAATTTCTTCTTCTAACAGTGTGTAAAATCTAGTCCTCTTTATAAACAATAAAAACCTTCTTTAAAAAATTACTTTATTCTCGTCTTTAGGGGACAAAAAAAATAGTAGGTATATAAAATGTGTGCATAGTAGATATTCATAATAAAATGAATCTGTAAAAGGTATTAGAAAGAAGACGAGTATATATATATTCGATGAAAATACAATCCGAAATGGACAAATACAGTTCAATATACGTAAAGAAACATAGAGAAATTAAAAACACACACTTACAGTCTCTAATTTTCGGTTGAACCGTCTTCAGGAGAGATAAGAGAGGGAAACCAAGCGCACTGGTGCAGAGACAATCGTCTTCAACCGTCTCTGTACCAGTGCGCTTGGTTTCCCTCTCTTATCTGTCCTGAAGACGGTAAACCGAAAATTAGAGACTGTAAGTGTGTGTTTTTAATTTCTCTATGTTTCTTTATGTACATTGAACTATATATATATAGGAAAGGTAGGAAAAGGACACGTGGAAGTGTCCACCGACCGACCAAAGTGACACACTTTGTGTCACAAACATATATATATATATATATATATAAAATTTCACATAAACACGTGAAATAACAATCAATGATCAAACCACAATAAGAAATGGGAAACAAGATCTTAGTCTTGTTTTCCCATTTCTTATTGTGATTTGAATATATATATATATATATATATATATGTGTGTGTGTGTGTGTGTGTGTGTGTGTGTGTGTGTGTGTGTTTCTGTAGGGCCATCGTCATTAACAATACGGTTTTGCACTTCAAATAAAATATTTGACGAATGATTTACAGTATTCCCTGATATCGCATTAGTTATTTTAGTTTTCACATATTCCAATTAAAATGATTCGTTGTATACGCAAGTGTTTTCACATGTCACCATAAAAAAATCTAATGGAGGTCAAGTCTGGCGAACGTGGGGGCAAGAAAATGATCTTGTGAAGATCATGTCATAACGGTGACACCGCTAAGCCGTGCTGCAGAATTATCTCTCCCAGCATGAACAATTAGAACTAAAAGAGAATGCAGTGATTGCACATGATAATCACGTTGGCAGTGTTCACTGCGCGTCAGACAATTTATGAATTAGCAATCTCATAATAGATGAATCAAACATTTTTTTGGCTTCCTTGTTCCAAGAACTGGACCAATTAGATTGTTTTATGGTGACCTGTGAATAAATACACTTATCAACCAAACCTAGTTTATTAGAAAATATGGAAGCTAGAAGAATCAGGGTGATTTGAGGCATTACTGTAAATCAATTGGTAAATGCTTTCCTTGAACTGTAGTCGTATTATCCTTTGTATTGTTTATGATGATTGACATGTAGGAACCTTAACCTAGAAAAGGATAACAGCAAAAAATATAGATTGCCTTCTTTCTGTTTGCAAATTATTTCTATCACAAATTCGTGCAATTTATTATAGTGCTTATAGGTGTTTATGATGAAAACCTGAAATAGAAATTCAATTTTATAATTGTTCTTCATACTTTAGAATATCCAGTTCAATACTACACTTACAGTAAATTGCGTATGATGTAAGTGCATGTTGCATGTCATGTGTTTTATTGACTGCTTATGAATCCCATTTTTTCCATTTTTTTATTACAATTATTACGTCTAACATTTTATGTTCGTATTTCATATTGGTTAAATACAACTGACCATTACATAGTTATTAATTGCATTTTTTGTATACGATTTAATTGTATTTGCCTTAACTATTTGGACCATTTGGACAATGTTTTTAAACTAATATTACTCTATTTACACATTGCCTTGTTTGGTCATTGTTTTTTGAAACATCACTTTCACTGAGCCTTAATTTATTGTTGAATGTTTGAATGTATTGATTACACTAATCTGAAACTACTGTCTTCATATATTACATATGGTTGTGCATATAGTTGAAGTCGAAAGTAAAATGTTATTATCATTCAATATAACAAGAAACTTTGGAGCTTCCGTGTTAATAAATAAGAAATACATTTGCGAACTGGTTGGGATGGAATCATAGAGCAAGTAACGATCAGTTCATAAACCGCGCTCGGGCGTCCGCCAATACAAAGCCGTTCTGTGTTGAAACAAATTATCAAACAGAGATTAACATGCGCTGGATCCTTTCGAATACACCTATAAAAAAATTAGTTATAAAAAGAAATTGAACGAACGTACTACCTATGCTAAATGAATTAATGTCTTTTAAATATCTTGTGCTTTCCATTGATTATATAATTGTGTCTGAATATTTCAACGTAATGAGAATGCTATGTATATTCTAAGTACGATTTCAATAAATCCCCTTTTTAATTAGAAAAATAAATCATTAATTACTTTCTTAATGGTCACTTCAGTTTGGCCTAAGTCACAGAGTCGTTTATATATATATTCTCAGTAGAGCTTTACCTACCATCCATCAAGCAGTCCGTAGAGGCGGTTACGCTGTGCCTTCAATTTCCATTCACACTGGTGAGTCCTGTTCGATAGAGACGACTCTGGAGGCCAGCTGCAATGCTCTTGGCCAGATTGTTGGGATGACGTTTGATGTGAACGGTTTATGTTTTGTATCTTTTACGAAAGGCTGCCTCATTCAACAAAGCTTTGTTTTTTGGACGGTATTTTTTTTATTGTGTTACAGATTTTTCGTACGTCGACATTTCTATTTGTGGGAACTGACATCCCTGATTAGATATATATATATTTATTTTTATGAATATATTTTATATATAAAAAGAAATATTTTTATAATATATAAAAGATATAAAGAGGGTATATACTCGTATTACTGTTTTTATTAATATCAATATTCAATTTTGATATTAAAATTTTAAATAATTAAAGACGCTTGCGTGAGATTTTGCTAGTGGTTAATCTGAGTTTGTTGTTTAGAATTTCCTAGGTCCTTGCTTTCATTATTTCAGATGAGATTGAATTAATAACCGGTGGGCAATAGACATTCGAGTATATCAAACAATAAATAAATAACAATTTAGTATTTGCACTAAATTTTGGACTAAACTATATATAAGAATAAATCTTCTGACATCTTATTAAAAAGACATTTTAAATTGTTTGCTCCCTTAAATAGTGCTAAAAAAGTTATTCAATTATGCAACAATACTAAATTGCTCGAATGGTTGAATCTGTTACTAACTTTTTTTTTTTCAGGGTGAACTCGAGCAACAATTACTACAAGCCAACCCTATTTTAGAGGCCTTTGGAAACGCAAAGACTGTTAAAAATGATAATTCATCTCGTTTCGTAAGTATATTCCTTAAGTTACATATGCTACTTAATTAGTAATAATAGGTTTTTAATGGTCGAAAATGTTTTCTTTTAGGGTAAATTTATAAGAATTAATTTTGATGCGTCCGGCTACATTGCAGCTGCTAACATTGAAACATATTTGCTGGAGAAGTCGCGAGCAATTAGACAGGCCAAGGATGAAAGGACATTCCACATATTCTATCAACTTCTCGCTGGAGCGACTCCGGAACAAAAGAGTAATTCATTTATTTCTCTGTATAGTTTTTTTTCTTCTCTATCTACTTGCAGAGTAGCTGAAGACATTTTGGGCTTTCAGATTGGTGCGTTCAGACAAAAAAGGAAACTTTCGTCATTTATAACAGTTAATCTGATTAGTTTCATGATACGTTATTTTCGCCTAATTTTTAAAAAAATGAACACAAAAAATGCATACGTATTTTAAAAATTCGTCATAAAAATGTTTTTTAACCTTACAACAAAATAGCAACACATATGAAATAGAAAAGAGTTGTGAACTCTTTGCATGTAAGCTCATTCTGAAAACCCTTTCATTACAGTGGACAGGAGAATACTTACTTGTCACTTACTCCGTCTTTTTTGTTGTGTCTTTACTTAATTTCTTTTGTGATGCCTTAAATTTCCAAAAACTATCTTGGAAAGTTTCGACGTTGTTGTTCTTGTATGCGATGAAAGAAATTTTATGAAATTGAACTTACCTTTGAAGGGGGCTTGAAATATGTCATTTCGAATACATTGTTAAAGATTCCAGTTTCAGTAAATTTAAGTGAAGGAAAATATATTGTTCCCTTTTATTTGGTATTTTCATATTTATCAAAAAGGATCGAAAATTTTCTTCTTCAGTGGCCTCCCAACTACTATTATTTTAGGAGTAAGTTTTTTTGATACTGCTTTGTATCAAAATTGTCATTCGCAAACCAAACAAAAAAAACAATATCAGAAATGGAATCATTCATAAAACGTAGACGGTAACCACATGTTCACAAAAATATTTGTGTTTACACAGTATCAAATTTCATTAGTTCTGCTACATTAATTCTAAACGAAGAAATTTGTAAACAAACAAACCTTACCAGTAAATATACACTAAATACTCGTATTTTTATTAAGCTATTATCTTTTCCAATTTCATCCTTTAAAAGTAGTTCAGTATATTCAAAAATTTATTTCTTTTTTGCTTCTGTTTGCATTTTTTATTTATAACTTTAATTAATTAACATTATTAAATTATTTTAATTAAAAAAGGTTTTTCTTGATATTTAATTCTATTTTTTTCGACAACGCCGGATGCACCTACTGGATATTTACGAGTATATTTTCCTCACGCAAAAGACAATGTTTTGCTGAATTCTGTATGGTGATTATAGAAGATATTTATTGCATTGTAAAGATATGATGCCACTGGTCTTGGTTAATGGCTGTTACTGCAGGATACCCCTATTGATTGATACCCACATCCTGTTGAACAGATCAGACCAGCACTCAGTCCGTTTGTTTGCGGACTCTTACAAACCAATAGCTCGGTTGTTACAAAGTATTCAAGAATAATTTGTAATATTCTACAAGCTTTGAGCATTTTCTTTTTTATATCCCGCTACTAAAGGAGTCGACGTATCTGAATTATCACAAAATATATTATTTTGGATAATGCACTACAAAAGCAAGTATCTACAAACTTTGAAAAAGATATAATAGTTTAAAGCAGAATCTATTTTTCAATGCTTTTTGAAATTAAGAAATCTACTTCATCTAAAAATGTGCATCACAAAATCTGCTAATAATTATTACATTACTTTTAACAAGGTTATCATTATTTTAATGTAGAGTTATAATTTACCTCTTTTGACTAAACGTATGTATTCAAATTTAATGTTGTTATTTTTAACATATTTTAATGGTTATTTAATGTCAGTTTATAATCAAATATTGGTTTCGAAGAAGCTTTCTTAAATTGAATTAATATATTTATCCATTTTTCTTTTTGAAAAACCATTCCTACAAGCTTATTTGCCGTAAAAAAATATAAGTTTTATATTCCAAAAAGAATACGTTATCATATTGTAAAAAGTAGTGAAACACGTGTTATTTAATATGCATATCCAACCCAAATGGAAATAATTAAATTAACCATATGTGACAATCTTAACCAAATCATCAGTACTGACGATAAGCGAACTAACTTACATCAGTTCTTAGTTTAATGGTGAGCACAAAACCTTCAGCCCATCTGCTGCATTAGTAACAGTCGCACTACTTTATACTAATCATGTAATGATTACTACTATTCTATACTACTACTACTATACACTAGTCTATACTAACATGAATATAGCATAAGTATATTACCACTAGAACAGTCATCAGTTCAAATGGTCGATACACTAAAATTGAACAACATCCAGTACTGGTGGGAAGCACACTACCGCTTGTCAGTCTTCATTTCTATTCATGAATATGTATTGAAGTAACATAGACCAATGAAATATCTGAAGACTAGAGCAATCTTCAGATTTAATGGTTTATATACCACAACTAAACAAATCCTCATCACTAACAGAGAGCACACTAACACAAGACAAACACACAGCCCTAATGACAGGCACATTACCACCAGTTTAATCTTGATCGCCACACGTAGGAGATACACCGTACCCAATATAGTGAACACACTTTTTCTACTATTCAGTGAACTCTGTTCTACATAATTAAAATTAAAGCATGTTTTATGTTTATTTTCAAGATTTGGTTTTTTTAAATGTGAAATGGTTTTCAGTCTGTAATTTGTTATTGATATTTAGAATGTGATTCTGTTGAGTTTCTCTTTTGGCAATACAATCCAACTTTTTTTTTTCATGTATTAATATTCTATTTTATTCTGAAAGGAAATTATTTATAAAAAATGATCTAATAGCATCAGGGAGATAAATATCTTGTTTCTTTCAGTTAACAAATTATTAAAATTCATTAAAATTATATTTAAAAACTTATATTGGAGTTGTCTACAGTGGAACATTTCTTCGGTATTGAAGGTACGGTTAGGGCTCCTAGAGACATCTGATCAAAATTAGATTTACCTCCCTACTTAAAAGTCTCCTTTGCCGAATGTTTTCAATGCGCTTTCTTATTACAAGTGTTTTTCTTTAAGTCTTCAATGGCAGGTTGCCAAACAAAGCAGTAATCTTGTAGAAGGAGATCAATACAGGATCGGAAATTTTTTTTAAGCCCATTCCAATGGCCGGAGAACTGTACAATTGTATTACAATCTAATCTTTACTTTCTTTTTAACCTTAATTAAAAATTTGGAAGGATGTATAAATATTTTAAGGATATGAAAATGGAACGATAATTTCTATTACTATCAATACTTTCTTTTATTATTATTTCCTTTTTAAATAAGGTATCCAATTTAAAATAACTGAAAATGCCAGCAAAATAAATCAGATCTTATGAAAATAAGGATCTGATTTCTGCTTTTATCTGATATCTGATTTTTTTTTAAGCAAATATCTTCTTTTCTTTACATGGATGTATCATTACAATGATACTTATCTTTTTGAAACTATTAGATCATTTTTGACAAGTAATTTCGAATAAGAAGATTAAATTAAAAATAATATACCTATATGCCACCTGAGAAAATATAATAAAGAAGCACCTTGTTGAATTTTGATTTTTGTTTTCTGTTGCTAACGCCTAACATCCATCCGAAATTTCGCATTCACTGTTATTCAAGGGTCTAAAAGTTTGGTTCATTTGATATTTGGCAGTTATTTTTAGAAGAAAATGTCTGTTTATTTAAAGTTAATAGTGATTTAACTGCACAGCTCATATCCTGCAATTAATGCCACGAAACACTAGCAACAAGACTATCCAGATATACAGGCGAGAGGAGTTTACTTCCTCTCCGTGGGATGTCGGGTATAAGATTTTCCATCTTCATATTAGAAAAGTTTAGATATTCTTCAATGAACTCAACTGCAACATTATCAATCAGTGGTAATAATATTACTGAAAGAGACAGTAAGAAGTATTACTAAACCCAGTATTACAAGAGAGGATTTAATTGTTTGATTGTTTGATGGAAGAACAGTATAGGTTTCATAGAGGGGTAAAAGGATCTAATTCAACCAATTACAGATTGAAATACTAATTTTGTTGGGGAAAAAGTAGTGAGAAAAGTAGATTTGGGAATGAGATTATAAAAACATTATTATACTTGGAAATATGGATTGTTTAACAAGTAAGAAAATGCAAAAATACATTCTCAAAGAATGTGCATTAATTATTGTTTTTTTTTATATTTTGATTTATTATCAAATACCATAGAGATTATTGAAAAAAATTTAAATGATTTAATAGCTATAAGTATAGCAAGAAACCTAATTTAACAAAACACATTTTTTTAAAATAAATAATTAACTTTATTATTATAAAGTTACTTTACTCCTTAATGTATAAATTATGGAAATTAGTGGGTCAAAGAGCTGAATCTCTAAACTAATTAGGGAATTTCCATTAACATCAGCTTGGATTGAGAAATCATGAGAAATAATTAGTAACCTTTCCTTGAATAACAATTTCTTATTATTAATTTAAAGCCTGAATAACACTACTGTCAAGTAGCCGAATTAACCTAATACAAGAAACGTTATTATAAGTTAGCCAACGTCTTAATAGGTAATAATGTGTATTGACTTCGTGTTAAATGTGTAAAAACTTATAAATAAAATCAATGTTATGATTGTCATTCATAACAAAAATAGTTGTATTTTTAGAATAAAAAAAGTAAATAGAAAAAATATTTTAATTGCTTAAGTGATTAACTAATGACTTAGTAGTTACTTTTACAATGGAAAATGAAAATTATAGATTTCTTATAGTAATATACTACTCTGCACCTTTAGTGATATTGTTACATTTTTAACTAAATTTACTATTATTAAGGATATTTTTTTAAAAAAATAAATTTTTATTGGAAGTAATGGAATAATGACCACTTGTTGGCCTTGAATCCTTATCTATCAAGCTTTCTACTCTTGATAAGTCAATATCAGTACTGCTCTTATATTAAAAGCCCATTTTGTTAAAAACAGTCGCTGTAAAGTGTGAATAAAAAAAATTTCTAAATGACATTTTTTTTACAATTTTTAATGAATAACAATTTTTTTTCTCCCAGGTGTCAAAGCCTATTAAATACTCCTACTGTACATGCAGTAGGGTTCTAAGTGGTGGTTGATACACCCCTACGCAGCAATGATCATCCCAGCTTAATGAGTCGGATTGATTGTAAATAGAGGTTTAGAGTGTACCATTCTCAGGTTCATTGGTTTAGGCATTTTGAATGATTCCTTGACCATGTACTCGCTTGCTTCTATGACTTTAGGGCGGGCTTTTTGAACATTTTTAATATCTAAGGTTTAAGCAGGATTTGAACGCTCAACTGCCAGACGAACCCGGACCTATTATTAAGGCCAATTAAGTTTCGTATTTATAAAATAAAGTAAGGATTACTAAGTGAATTATAATTAGTAGTAAATCATATTCTTATTTGGTAGGTTATTGCTTATTGGTATTTATTTTTTATATTTACTTTCTCAAGTTTTTATCATTTAAATCGAAGTATAATACAGGGTGAGGAGTAAATAATAAAAAGTAGGTGAACAGTAAATGATAAAATATGTCTAGAAATTGCTTATACATACAACTATATAAATGTTCAAACCACAATATGAAAAGGAAAAAAACCTAAGATCTTTCAACCGTAACAAACGGTCTTCGTCAGAGTCAAAAAGTTAGGTGAGCCAAAGTTAGGTGGACAGTAAATGATAAAAAACCCAACTCAGTTGGGTTTTTGACTCTGACGAAGATCGCTTGTTACGGGTGAAAGATCTTAGTCTTTTTTTTCCTTTTGATATTGTTGTTTGATCATTGATTGTTGTTTCACTTGTTTATGTGAAATCTTGTTATACAAGTATATGTATTGACAAAATTATTACTTTCACAATTAAATCTTATTCTAAGCAATAATACAAAAGCTTTTAAATTTTATTAACGAAGGTGTTTAAACTGTTTTCCGTCACAATTTACACAACTTTGAAGTTTACCTTTACGCTTCGACAGTAATTTTTGTACAAGTAGTCTGTCTGGTTATTCATTTCCTGAAATGCATTTCTTATTTTAAATCACCAATATTTTATAATTTTCGACTGTAAACTTTGTTCCTGAGTTCATCCCAAAAGAAAAAGCCTATTGAAATCATTTCGGTGAACTGCCTATAATCGGACCTCTTCGTCCAATTGTTTCATTTGTTCTCTTACTGAGGAAATGTTTCATCAAGAATCTGAAGATAAAGATATGAAATTTTATGATCAAAAACCATGATGTACGGCTGATTTAGAAACCTGGATAACCCAGACTTGATACCCAGACAGACTTAGCAAAAATATTTCTCCAAGTGTGTAAGAGATAGACTTCAAAACTGTGTTAATTAATCGTGATGGAAAACAGTTTGAGTATCTGCGTTCATAAAATTTAAATTATTTTGTATTATTGTTAACAATAAAATTAATTTGTAAAAGTGATTATTTTGTCACTGCATATATGTAGTTGTATCTATTAGTAATGACTATAGAAATGTTATCACTTACTGCCGACGTACTTTTGGCTCAGGCTGTATAATAACATTGATTGCACCAGTTTTTTTTAAATTTCCTGTATTAATTACGAAACATGCAAACAGTAACAGCATTATTAAAATAATTGGATTCTTCGATATTGAGTGACCTCGAAAGCCTTAATGTTTACTTTATTTCCTATTTTGTTTGGTGGCATTAAAGCAATAATTCAGTTTGATTTGGAAAGAAGAGTAAAAAATTAAATGAGGTTTTTAGCAAATTTAATTAAAATATTCCATTCTATTTCATATTAGCATTAGTTCTTCTTATGCGAAAAATGGTTTAAAACGTTTTGCGCAAAAACTCCATAGAAATGTTCGTGTTTCACATTATTCCTGGAAATTTTGAGTTTCATGGTTTTGAAAACGGAAAACCATATTGAAAACTTATTTCGAGAACCAATTTTTGTTCCCTCTGTACTGCAAATGGCGCTATCATGATACTCACAGTGTGTTTCTGATGAAACGTTATTCAAAGAATGTGGCATATATTTATATTTGTTTCCTACATAATTTTAGCATTATTCTGAATTTAAGAACCATTGTACTAATGGAGGCCTTTTCTTAAACCTTTAAGCTACTTGTAAAAGCTACTTGATAAACCAATTATATTTTTATTTTTTGTATTACAGTAGTAGTCTCGTGACAATAGGGAATCCAGGCAAACGGGCCTGCATTATATTAACATTTTAATTTTTTTTTATATTTTAAAAAGTTTATTTTTTTCCTGCAGAAATGCCTTCTGTAGCTAATATAGTAGACCTGAATCTGCTATTGTTTTTTGTGTTTTGTTAATGTGAGAAGGGAGGGTCATAGAATAGGATTAACTCGTGAAGTAAATAGTAATTTGTTATATTTTTAACTGTTACTATATAACTGTTTTGTAATAGAAAATTGTGTAGTGATTTATAGTTTTCTGAGGTTTTAAGAAATGTCATTTCGCGTTCCTAGTGTATTACATACACTTTATATTAATAAGTTTGAACTTTAATTTTAAATACACTGGATTTATGCGGAGTTGAGTTTGATTTGATAAAGATGCGTAGGAGTGTAGATCATATACTGTGACCTCATTGTAAAATGCCTTATTGTTGCAGAGGACTTTATATTGGAGCCAGCAAAAACCTACCCCTTTCTGTCAGGTGGCATGATTCCAGTTACTGGAGTGGATGACGCGAGCGAATTTCAGTCCACAGTCCAGGCTATGCACATTATGGGAATGACCAATGAAGAACTTGCCTGTATGTTTTTAATTGATTTGCCTGCTAATTATTAAAACACTATAATGTGGATATTAAGTGATTTATATTTAAAATTACAGACTTGTATGGCTAATTACAAAGAAGGAAAGTATGTTTGTAAATATGTATAGTTCGCAAAGCATTTGGGCTACTGGAGCTTTTGAGCGACCACTTTTAAGGGTCTAGAAGAAGCGTTTATATTACTTATAAACGTAGAAGCTGATTTGCTATTTGTTATTGCTTAAATTCACCCTGAAGTGTAATTTTATGAAATGTCCCTTGAAGTACCCTTAATGACAAATATAAAAAAAAACTCAGGACAATAAAAATAAGATGGAGAATGAACTGTCGTATCGCATAAATTTTGTCTAAACTGGAAGGAAATTTGTGTGTAAGATGGCTCACTCGTCTGTAATTGTAACTTGACATCGGTGGCACTAACAATAATATGTTTTAAAGGAAAAAATATTTAAATTGTAAGACCACCAAGAGTAGTTGGTTGTCAAATAACTCTTTAGTTTATTAAAAGAGTGATTTCTTTTACAAAGAATATATTATACATTTATAGAATATATTTTATATTTGTCTATGTATTACCTGATTTGTTATTAATAATATAAAATAATTAATAAAAGTAATGTTATTTATACAAAGAATAGTTCATTTGTTAGGAAATGTGACTAAGGGT
This sequence comes from Hermatobates lingyangjiaoensis, assembly GCA_026182355.1. Lineage (NCBI taxonomy): Eukaryota > Metazoa > Arthropoda > Insecta > Hemiptera > Hermatobatidae > Hermatobates > Hermatobates lingyangjiaoensis. The sequence goes on from JAPFBL010000015.1 coordinate 3,676,453, forward strand.
TGATGTTTTTTTTTAAAATGACCAGAACATTCCATTAGAAGTACCATTACGGTAGGAACTAAAACTGGTTGATGTTTGTAGCGATCCTGCGTGTGGTCAGTGCTGTGATGCTGTTCGGCAATATGATTTTCAAACAGGAAAGAAATAGTGATCAGGCAACGCTACCAGACAATACTGTGGCCCAGAAGATCGCACACCTTCTCGGTCTCAGTGTCACCGACATGACGAAAGCTTTCCTTAAACCTAGAATCCAAGTTGGCAGGGATTACGTCACCAAGACCCAAACAAAAGAACAGGTGAATTTTTAATAATTTTTTTTCCTTTAAAATTCAAATTTAATTTCATTTTATTTTTAATTATCTTTTACTTCTACTTGGACAGTTATACGTCGTACTTGACATTTAGTTTTCATAGCACTATTAATTTAAGAAACTCCACGCACAAGGTCTACAGAATGAACCTTCACTTCCTCAATAAACGAATCAATTTAATACACACAAAGTAAGTAGTGTAAGTTTAAATAAGTAGAAGTAATTACCTTTCTTATTATGTTATTTACTAAAAGTAAACGAAAGTAATCGTTAAAGAAATGGATTTCCATATTTTGATGAATTTACACGTTGGAGATCCCATGAATATAATTTTGAAGTTTTTTTTTCGGATAATGTTTGCGTGTGTGGAGGGCTATGTTTTGCAACAGTTGTGAACACTCAACAGGTCCACCTTTTGACTGGTATTGGACCCGAAATAGCCCTCATAGTGTAAATGGGCTGTATAGATGGTTCTCTGTCCATTTGCCTTTTGGGTTTCCACTTTATTATTCATTATATATTCTGCGCCGTCTTTCTCCTAAAAAAAGTGCCAAAAAACAACTAATTCTAGAATTTTAACATTTTTCAGGTATTATCCAACAGATACTAGCTTTAACTGTGAAAATCATAAGAATTTTTTGACAAAGGTAGAAATGTTGCGCAAAAGTCTGTAAAAAATATTGATTTATAACTGAATCAGTAAGCTCGTGAAGATGATTCTGGTCACTCAGTTTGACCTATCATAATGAAAAGAAAAACAAAAATAGTTCCTTAGATAAGGTTGAGCTATATAGTGTTTTCTTGAAATTCTGTCAAAGAAAAAGGGTATCGTAATAATATTAATTATAATTTAATAATTAAAAAAAAATTTGTTGTTAAACTAAAAAATTGGAATATACATTTTATTTGGTGTCTAACGAAAATTGGTTTGCTTTGTAAAAAATATCAAAAATTTTATTTGGTTGGAAGAGGATATACAGCTCCGAAAACGTTAAAACGTAATTGGTAACCTGCTTTACTTGTTAGATCTGTTTACATTAATTTAAAAACATTCATATCATAGTTCGCCAAAATGTATTTCCTCAACTTCAATATTATTTTTAACAAAATCAGAAAGTCCTTTCAATTAATTAATTTATGTATAAAATGTAGAAATTGTAAAACTATTAAAGAAGAAAGAGCGTGAATTTCAGGCTCTTTCTATTGTTACGTTCTTTAGTCACTAACTAAACTAAATGTTTAAGACATTAAATCGTTCTTTACGGGATCGCATCAATTAGGTTAAATAACTGTAGAAAATTATAAAAACTATAAAATTATAAGTATTATAACTTTGTACATTTTGACTATTTTTGTGAACAACTAACTCACAAAGAGCAAAATCACGTACATTTTTAACTAAGTATGTAATATGAAAATATTTGTTTTGAAAACAAGAATAGACTTTGACCAAAATTTGAGATGAATGATGAGGTGTACATTGAGATGCGGATATGGAAACTATTTCTTTCGCTCAAATACTGATCATACAGAGTTGAAATAGTATATTCAGAATGGAAATTTAATAATTAGAGTTCCAGGAAAAATGCAGTGTCGTGTACTGATTTTTTTTTGTTTTGACAACACAGGTGTAAAATGTAACAAGTTTCCATCATTGCACTTACAGCTTTTCACCTCCAATGCTAAGAGTGGAAAATGGCTTATTTGTTGTTTAACACTTCGCAAACTCTAGACTGACAGCTTGCGTGCGGCGCTCTGAGGAACTGACCATTAAGTGTTTATGTATCGCTGTGATGCTGATTTACCTCTCTATAGAAGTTTCACTTATATAACAATACAATTGAACTGAGATTAGTAATATGGTTGTATCTTTGCTTTATTCTTAATACCAGTTTGGCCTGTGTAGGTTGAGTTCGCAGTAGAAGCCATTGCAAAGGCCTGCTACGAAAGACTCTTCAGGTGGTTAGTTAACAGGATTAATCGATCTCTTGACAGAACCAAGCGCCAAGGAGCCTCCTTTATTGGAATTCTCGATATGGCTGGCTTCGAAATATTTGAGGTTTGTATAAATCCCAATTACCACTGTAACTCAGTTGTAGTGATATTAAATTAAATACTTTATTTATTAGTTCTGGCCTAAAGCAATGTGAAATGTTTGTCAGCCTCTGTGTTAACGTAATCTGTTGTTTACAATTATTAATAATTTAATCTGTTCCAGATTGCTAATAATTATTAAAATTTCTACATTCATCATATGGGCTCCTATGAAATGTTGGCCATTGGCCATTACTAATTATTGGCCAATGATTGTTACATCTTTGTACTTCCTTTTATAGTGAAAAATTATTACTTTCAATGGAATGAAATGTAAATGCTTAGTGGGTTGTAAAATTTTCCAATATTAATGGAACGAAATATAATTATAATTACAATAATCATTATTCCAGTATTATTGGAATAATCTACTAAGTTATTGATCATCAATGAAATGAAATAATTTTTGTTTCATTTTATTAATAGTAATAACAAATTGATAGTAATATAAATATTGTTATTGTTATAAATTTATATAGTGGGTGTTATTTGATCGTTGTATTAAATTATAAATTATCTCGAGAAGCAAGGAGTGCTCAGTGAGGCTTTGCTCCTCGTGTCCAGAGCTTTAGATTGCTAACCTGTGGATGGTGGATCCCAAGATTAATGTATATTTAGTTATTTTATTTATTAACGAAAGTAAATCGATTTATAAATATATAGTTAATATATTTTTATAATAAAAAAATTTTTGGTTAATTTTTTATATATAGACATTAATTAATATTGTAATATTAATAAACAAAGCGAATTATAAATACAATATTTTTGTATACCTATCATCAGCTTATGTGATTATTGATTTTTTTTATGTTGCAGCTAAACTCTTTTGAACAACTCTGCATTAATTACACCAATGAGAAACTACAGCAGCTCTTTAATCATACCATGTTCATCCTAGAGCAAGAGGAGTACCAAAGGGAAGGAATCGAGTGGAAATTTATTGACTTCGGTCTCGACCTCCAACCCACAATAGATTTGATCGACAAAGTAAACCATCTCTACTTACCGATATTCTCAATTAACCTAATGTGATATTAATACTCCTTATATAAAGTGAAATGGGGCTTTAATGAAGGCATTTATATGTTATCATGAAAGGATATATATATAATAGTTTATTATTGTATAGTTTTGCTATGTCTTTTTCGGTGTAAATTACTAGTTTAGGTTCACTAAATTACTCCCACTGAAGGGAGCACCTAGTGACTTTCTGTAACTTCTTTATAAGTTTATGGATTGATTTTGTTCAAAGGAATTTGACTTTTTTTTGTACACATGTAAATGATATTACAGTGTTCTAGTATTTTATAATAAATATTTATAAGAATATTTGTTGTCTCCTATAAAGAGACGGATATCTGCAAAACAAAAACGACGTCAACTGGAATAGATATCTCCATTTGTACTGCCTTGTCACGTTTGTTTAGCCATTTTTCATTTGAAAAACTATTTTAATATTCTGATTATAGTCACTGATGTTTTAATACATTAATTTACGTACTAATAATGGGTAGTAAGATGGTCAGACCCCTGTTTTCTAATTCTAATTTAAATTTTGTATTGCATTTATACGTTATTCGTATATTCTATCAGAAAAGGTTAATTACACATATTAAATTCCAGAAAAAAAATACTAGCATTAAATTTAGATATATTGAGTTAGAACAAGAAAACCTCGGGCATAATTGGCTATAAAAAGGATTTTGTAAGCGTGTTTCTTTACTTTGTGTGTTTTCTATCCTCAATTTTGAGCTGTTATATACATATATATATATAATTTTGTCTCACCTTTACAAGGGGTTTATTATCTTGAAGTTGCGAAATGAATAATTTACTTGAGGTTCTGAAATAAGTCATCTTTACTTGAGGGTTGAGATATGTGATCTGTACTTGAATTACAGATCTGTACTTGAGATCATCATTACTTGAGTTTATGAATGGATTATAATAATTATGTTTGTGAAATCGATGGTCTTAATTTCAGGTTCTCATACAGATAATTAAAGAACAAAAGTTTTGACAGCGAAATTATTATTGTGCTATTAAATTTATCTTGCATCTCAGCTCGTTAGTTAGTTTTAGCGATAGTGATTTCAGATGTTAGTTATCCTTTTATTCTTTTATAATAAATTAGACCAAACGTATAACTCCATCGTGTATATATGTTGAGTTAGAACAATAAAGTCTCATAGACAATTGACTTTAAAGAGAGTTGTATTTTTTCTGTTTTTCACTAGGTAATAAGTAACACAACTATGCTAGGTAGCAAGTGAATAACAATAATGCTACAAGAAGTAAGTTTTGTTAAGATCGCAATTTTTTTTTATTTGTTCTCTTTACTTAATTTATTATCCCTCTGGACCGTTTTCTTTGACATTTAGTATGTCTATGTAATGTTGATTGATACTGATTTCTTATTTTCAGCCTATGGGCATTATGGCTCTACTGGATGAAGAATGTTGGTTTCCAAAAGCGACGGATAAAACTTTCGTCGAGAAACTGATTAGTTCACACAATTTTCATCCAAAGTTCATGAAAACTGATTTCAGAGGAGTTGCCGATTTTGCTATAATCCACTATGCTGGCAAGGTAATGTACCAAAAACGTATTTCAAAATAGCATTGCATAGTTTCAAAATTTTACGAAATAGTCAAAATAAATATTTAAGTAAATAAAATATAGAACTTCAAAATTTTTCATTTTTAAACTAATCGCTAATGCATATTTCCAATGACTGGATATAGTAATTAGATATTATACTTCTGTTTTATGTTAACAAGTCTATTCTTGCCACTGTTGCCACAAATATAGTCCTCACCGTTTGAAAATAACGTCTCCGTAGTTATTAGCAAGACGTTGAAAGAAAGTTAAAGCGTAGGTTATTCATCCTTGAGTGCATCAGATGGGAAAGTGCATACATATATCCTAGTCAGTGCTATTCTGTACGAGTGTGCCTGGTCTCAGTACAGCTACATGGATTAGTCTGCGCAGGTCTTTTGTTAAATTCTAGCACAGCATAATGTCCATGCCTTACCGGAACTTTGCTACGTGAAGCTAGCCTCTACAGAAAAGTGTGGTCGCGTTATTGCCACCATAGGTATCCACCAGATAAAGCTAAAGGACAAACCCTGAAACAAAATTACTTCTAAATACATGAAATTGTAGTCGAAGTAACAAAAAAAAAAGTTAGATTGCCATTTACATTTTCGTTATCGGTATGCAGTAACTTCTCTCAATCTTCATGAATGGTCGGTGGTAAGCTTCACATAAGGCAAGAGAACGTCTTGGTTGCCCTGCTGAAGCGCTTCAGAACCTTGCTGTTTAATTTCTTGTTACTTTCTCAATATACTTTAAGAAGAATTAGTTTTAGTTTAATGTAACATTCAAATTTTGTGGGTACTTTTCTGTTTGAAATTGATCCCTTTAAATGGAAGACTAATATTAAAAGATTCTGTTGAAAACGTGAATAAAGAAAACTTTCTTTCGTTATTTAGTTAAATTTCTCATATTGCAATAACAGTGTTATCATTGTTCAAATCAAAATAAAAAATGAGAAAAAAAGACTAAGACTTTCAAACAAGTTAAACTTAACAATAAGTTGTATTCGTTAGAGTCAAATCCCAACTGTCTCTGGCGAAGACCGAGTGTTTTAGTTGATTTCTTAGTAGTTTTTCTCATTTCTTATTGTTTGAACATTGATTGTTATTCATGTGTTTATTGTGAATCTTGTTGACAGTATTATGTGTTCCAATATATTCATTTCAATTATTTATTTCTTAGTTCTTCGCACATGTTTTTTACGGTAATTACTTAAAAACTAATTATAAACATTCAATCGGTGACATGTTTTTGTCAACACAGATTTGATCCAGAACATTAATTTAAAAAAGAAATATAAAAGGTAAATTACAAACGAACAACCATAAAAAACTGGTAAACATTTTTTATACTGAGTACATATGCTGTATACATATGTACTTTATACTGAGTACTTTTTATATTGTGTACTGAGAAATAATATGTACTTAAAAAAAATGTGTACTTAGTTAAATAGCTTCTAGGTATCATTTGTGTCCACTTTATTAGGACATTTTTACATGTATGTAATTCTTTAATTAGTAAATACATTGTTAATTGATGTTATACATACGTTTGGAAGCTGTAACGAGAGGTTGTTTGTTTTGTAGGTCGATTATTCTGCAGTTCAATGGTTGATGAAGAATATGGATCCTCTGAACGAAAACATTGTCCAACTACTGCAGTCCTCCACAGAACCGTTTATTCCTCAGATCTGGAAGGATGCAGAAATAGTAGGAATGGCTCACCAAGCCATCAGTGACACTCAGTTCGGTGCTCGCACAAGGTTAGTTTCCATATTCCTCCTTAAAAATATATCCTGAAAGTTATTGCATTCAAGTTATAAATCATTACATTATTGAATTACACATTCAACAAAACAAGTGCTTCACTTATAATATCGCTCTAAAATAACATCACTACACTATTTTTTTGGTGTTTTCAATAACCTCCATTATTTTTTTCTCCGTTCAATCAATATATGATTGATAAACAATCATGTTTTGTATATTTGTTTTTTTGCTTTTATAGGTTATTAAAACCCTTCGCTATACGGCCTTTTAATTTCATGAATTTGTAATATGGTTGATCTTTTAAAAGCCTATGTACTTCTATCATATATTTATTTAATATCAATATATTTAGAAGCGAGCAACAATCTTTCTAAATTTTTACTCAACAAATAGTTACTTGAATTTTTAACTAATCTCTGATTCAGTTTAATTGAACTCTGAATTGACAATCTTTTAGAAGAAATGTATATAATTGATGTTACTGATAAAAAAATAAACCTGAATTATTATTGAAAAATCATCAGATTGTTATGGATTCAATAATGGAGGAATAGGAACTGCATTATTTTATGAAATCTGTATTGGCTTTGTTAGAATGGGAACTATGTTTAATTGTGATATTGATAATTAAAGTAACAATGATAAGTGATAATCCATAACACTTAGTTACCCAATTATTTATATGTAAAACAGTTTAATGTGGATATTTCTTTAATATGCTTCATATTTCAATAATTATCATTGAATTGTAAGCCTACCATTAATCCGAAAAGACTTAAAAATCAATGTGATGTAAAATGTAAATGTGTGTAAAGTAATAGGTATTTACTCAATTGGTTTTCATATTTTCCTCAGTAAAATTTAAATATTCTACAGAATGAGAGTAGTTATACAGAGTAGTAGGCTTGTGAGTGTTATGAGATGTTATCGTTGTTCAAGACAATGCTAGCACAAACCTTTCGACATGTGGACAACTGGTTAAACTGCATAGCGTACACAGTTTATTTTAAAAAAAATGACATCACCTGTAAAACTAAACGTAAATCTGAAAGTGGCGTATATCTGAAGAGTAATCTGTGACTGAGCAAGTTTCTTCACCTCTGTTTTCGAGGCTAGTTTTAGGTATGAATACACTGTAGTCGGTTTGGGGGACGTGCTTTGAGGTTGTGGAAAGTAGACATTTCGGTATAACGAAGCAATGTTTAGCGGAGGACTGATTCTTTTTATTGTAAACAGTACATCGGGATTATGCGATGAGAGGGTTATGTTTAGTAGTAAGATTTATATTACTAATATGGCAAACCGTCATACCTCGTAAGATGATCTTGGAGTTGTTGGAGCGCTTTCGGACGTTGTCCGTCTTGATCGAAGATGGACAACGTACGAAAGCGCTCCAACGACTCCAAAATCATCTTATGAGGTATGCCGGTTTGTCACATTAATAATATAAATCATACTAACCTCAGTGGTAATAATAATATGCATGTTTAGTAGTAAACTCAGTAGGAGAGCTGAAATATTTGAACATTTACCTTTCATTGCTTCTAAGGATTCTAAGTTAACACAAGACGGAACAATGTATATTAACAGGAGTTAAACTGTAATATGATTATAAAATAAACTAAGAAATATTTTGGGAAATGATATTAAAAAGGGAGTTACAATTTAGTTTGAGACGAGGTGTAGTCCACGTCAACTGAATTGTTTCTTTGGAGTTTATCGGGATAAGTTTCTTATATTTCACCATCCGACTCAGTATAGATAATTCGAAATAGTAATTACACTGCACTTCGTGAATATGTATCCAAATGCTGATGCCAAAAGTGAGATTCACATATAAGGTCCTGAAGCTCTTGGAATTCAGTGTGTGACTACAATTGCCAGTAATGTATGTGAGGAAGAGAAACCTAAAACTTAAAATGTATTTAGAAAATTTTAACTAAACTAAGCGATGAGAATATGGTAAAGCAGAAACAATATTTTAAATTATAATAGTAAGCATATTTTATAAATTGTATTAAAGTATTCATATTAATACAAAAAGAAGAAAAAACATAAAAAATGTAATGAACCTTGTTACTACTTTTGAAGTCACACCTTCAAAGTTAAAAAAACTAGAATTAAGAATTAAAATGTTTAACCACTTATATCAGAATTATCATTTCTCCTTTTAATAGTGTCTTTCTCTGATTTAACAGTGGGCTAAATCTAAAGCACAAGTTACAAAAGAGAACCATTAGTTAAAATTATAGTAAACATCTATCAGTAAGCTGATGGAATCATTAACTTTCATTAATATTCTAAAAATTATATAATCGTTAACGTTTTGTAAGTGAATAAACTCTGACAGTGGGATCACATCTTGTAAAATCACATCCACTACTTCACACAGAAGAAATGTTTCCACAAGAAAACCTAGATTTTTTGAAGGATTTATAATAGATTAATAGATTTATTAATTATAACTGAAATTATTAATTATTTTTATTTATTAATAGATTCCTCGTGTGCCTTTACTTTTATCCAAAAAAAAAAAAAAAAAAAAAACTAAAATTTTTGTAATTTATTGGTCTTAAAAATTCTTAACATTAAAATATTGAAGTTATTAATTACTTAAAGAATTAAACATAAATGCATAGTGCACAGATTTAAAGTTTAGCTAGTAAAAAAAAAAAATGAATTGGACAAAATGGATTCTACTGCAAAATTCAGCGAATACCTAACTCAAAAAGAGGTTTAATTAGGGGTTTAGTAATTTCCAGTATCATAAATTAACAATATCGTATGGAGATAAAAACTTCCCTGTGAGAGGTCCTCTCTCAAAATATTTTCTATGAGTGTTGTGATGTACGATAATGTCTGTATTATTGTTGCCTTAATTTAATTCATCCATTCTTACCTATTAAAATAATACTAAAAGCCTTGGTAAATGGTTATGATGTAAATAGAAAAGATATTTGATTGAACAGTGTTTGTATGTTGTATATCTGCAGTTATTTTTTGTATTTTTGGCCAGGTCACATTCGTTGAGTCATACTCTTGACAGGTAACATGATTTACCTCTCTAGATATTTGCTTCATTAATATTATCTACGTAAATCATGCCCTATATTTGAGTTAATTCCTGATCAAAACTTTTAAGACAATAGATTTGTTTGTTAGCACAGTACATGTTACATATTATTATGTTATTTCCTGAATATTTTCAGAGTTTTTTTTATTAACTCTATTAATACCTTGGTAGCCATTGTTGTACTGGTTGATTAGAGCAAACTAGACTAAAGGATATTTTGTAATAAAAAATCGTCCAAATATAATATTGGTGTCCTTAAAGTCTGTGCAGTTATAGAATGTTGTTTTGATAATTAATACCTATTAAATGGAAAAAAATATAGGTTAAATATGTATGATTCATAAATTGGTCTTTTTTCATTTTTCTTCCTTTTTTTTGACAAGTATTCTTATTCCTTTATTTTTGTGTCGGAATCTATTAATTTTTAACTGGTTTTTGTATCCTCTACGTTATATATTCTTCATCTTATTAATTAACTGTTGATTAACTTCCACTTATTGAAAACTGTTGAAGTCTTCGATCTTGCTAAGTGAATGGAGACCATTTTAGTGCATCTGGGTTTGAACGTTGTCGTTCAAGAGAGTGTCACCACTCTCTGTAATTTTCCACTCTGGTTTCATGAATTTTTCGGGTAACTATTGCTTGTACTCTCCTCTTATCGTATGGCCACTTTTAAGGTAAAGTGAGAGAAACCTACTTCCTTTCGTCGTTAATTTAAGGGGCAGGGAAGGGGCCGACCTAAATCTCTTTACTGCATTGATGGTCATTTTTGTAAAAGCAGCTAAGAGTCATCCTCTAGCTGTATTAATTTGTTATCACTTGCTTCGTTGTTTAATTTTGGATTTTAAACGTAATAGTCAGGGCAAATATGTTTTTATGTGAAGTAAACTTTTTGTTAGGTTTTAGGAGAGCCTCATTTCATGATTGGAATGACTATGTCAAGAGGTGGTCGTTAAGTTAAGTATAGATTGCTTGACACGAAATAACAAAATAGATATTAGGTATTATCCACGATGTACAATTCCTCACAGTTAGAAATGCATAAGTATGCGTTGTTTTGTATATATAGGTTGCCATATTGAGCCAGTATAAAAAACTAAAAAGTTGCACTTTTGAAAAAGATATTAGTTAATGTATTATTTGAAGAAATAAGAATGCAATCTTCAATTTTATGTTATCTAAATAACAGTCTACTAAATTGGATGTTGTTAGTCAGTTTGTGAGTTTGTGGAGATGCCTGAAAAGTAAGTACATTAGTGATAGTTGAGTCCAGAAAAAAACTTGGGTTGTACAGAAATAATCTGGGCTATATATTGAATCTGCAACCAGAATGTTCACCTCAAAATTTTTTCCCCACAGCATCCAAAATATTGCTCAGTGAGTGCCTCCACGACATATCCTTAAATGAATAAATATTTAAAAACTTGTACTGTACAGTGCTAGATAATGTTGACTTTCAGTTAAAGGAGCCCTCGAAGCTTGAGAAGTGTTACTAATCCTGATCAAGGTTTCACGTTAGTATAACCCGTTTAGTCAGTCGTGATTTTCCCTTAGTTTCAACATCAAATAATTATTAAATAAGAATCACAAAATTTATATTTTTTACAATAAATGGCATAGACTTTATGGACACACCAGTTTACATTGTTAAAGTATTAAGTAAACAGTTTTTGTAATAATGTGATTATTAGCATAAGATAGATTGTTAGTAACGTTTTGGTGCCTAACCATCTTACCTATAGTATTCTTCCCTGGTTTTTGACCTTGTCCACCCCCCAGAAAAGCCTTACTGTTTATTTTTTGCTATATTTATATCCTATGTATCAGTACTGGTTGAAACCAATCATCTTTGGATATTCACAGCTACCCTTATTAAGTAGTGACGAAATATTAATGATTATAAACACATATCTGAAAACATACTTGGGTTAAAGTTAAACCAATACTTGAAAAACAATTTAAACCAACAATAAACTCTCAATCTGCTTTCAATTATTGATGAATTTCGAAACTAGTCTATCTAATAAGAAAGTATACTAGCTTAAGATGGTTGAGGTTTCCATAACAGTTTCTTTATCTAATCCGTAAGAATTAAAAAATTAGGGTTTTCTAAAATAGAAGTGTAAATAGGTTATACTGAATAAATTCCTTCAGGGTTCATCGACGTAATCATTTGATTTTCGAATTGTCATTGTATCCAGTAAAAAAAAAAATAATTTAGTCAAGTTTTGTTTTTTAAATAATTGACACTATTGAACTATTATGTTTGATGCCTTTATAAAATTCTATACTTTTATTCTTTGGTAAATTCATGTGTTGTTTTTTTTTTGTTCATTGTACATACATATATAGTATGGTGACATATAGTATATATTATGTCCTGTGCAAAATACCTTTGTTTTTAGAAATATTAGTGTTGGTTTAATTACTTTTTCACTTGTATTAATTCTTGAATTATTTTCATTATTGAAAGTAAGAAAAAAATTCCTTATAAGGGAAAAAATTTCCTTATCTTAAGGAAATGCTATAAAAAGGTTCTAAAACAGGAAACTTTAGGTCCATTGTAAAATATTAAACTAGGCAAATTTGAAAAACCAATCGCATAGTTTAACATAAGCAGTGGGTTGTACCTATTTTTTTCCCTAATGCCACTCGGTGTTTGGAGGTAAACGAGAACTGATTTCAGTGCTTTAAAGAACGAGATTTAACCGTGAATTTATTGGTTATTCTTTTTAGCCTGTACATTGATAAGGCGGAAATTCTCAGTGACATGGTTATTAATCAAAACAGGTTTTAGGTACTGAAGAATCCTTGTATTAACAATGAAATAAAATGAGGTTTCAAGCATCAAAATAATATAAAATATATCAACAGTTTTTATTGAGAAATAATTAAAATATTATTGACTAAAGAGGCAGTGAATGAAATTTTGATCTAGTTAATAGGTACAATGTATTGTACAATCTAAAAAGAGTTAGTTAGTTCGAAAACTTAGTAGATAGTATTAAACCCATTCGTGTTAACTTTATTCCATACCTAGATCAACAAATAAGTTGATTCGCTCATATTTTGAATAAATAATCCGTTTGGATTACTGATCCAAATTAATCAGTCTGATCCCCAGATATACCAAAAATAACCCTAAGCACCTGAAAAATGTGTTCTTCATTGATGGAAACGTAAATGTGCATAATAAATCATAATTTTTAATGAGGATTGTTTTAAGCCAGTTTTACCCGTGCTAAAAATCAATCAATAAATCCGCAAAAAAAAAAGCTCAAAATAATTCTTAACGTGCTATAGTGTATGAAAAAATATATTATACTCGTATCTTCCATTTTCGCACTATGTACTGTGCATACAAAAACCTCTTTTCACCTGGTATCTCATATATAGATTCTTAAATAGTAATACATATGGTAAATAGTCCTATGTAGATCGACTGGTATGTCGAGCTACCTACCACCCACTACCTATGTAAAGTCTTTTGACATAATGTTCATTGTTGCCATGTACATAACATTTGCTAGGTATCAAAATGTGCAATAATAATTTTTTGTTTACCAATGATGACCTCAGTCTTAATTGAAATATATTCCTGATTTGTTTAGTTTTATTAATGGGCTGTAATTCTTTGTCCATAAGTATAGTTTTCCTTAAACTTAATAGGTTTTTTTCTTTTAGTTGCTGCTTTCTTTTTTTTATTTTTGTATACTTTTCTGTCAAAATATTTATAAATATTTTTTAAATCTTTTGTTTGAAATCAAGGAAGAAGGTTAATCAAAAAATTATTGGAAGTATGTTTTTTTTAGGAGAGGAATGTTTAGAACTGTGAGTCAACTATATAAAGAGCAACTGAATAAATTAATGGTGACATTGAGGAATACAAATCCTAATTTTGTTCGTTGTATTATCCCAAATCATGAAAAGAAAGCTGGGAAGATTGACGCCCACCTTGTTTTGGACCAGTTGAGATGCAATGGCGTGTTGGAAGGCATCAGGATCTGTCGCCAAGGATTTCCTAATAGAATACCTTTCCAAGTCAGTTCACTTCTCACTTGATGTGGCTGTTATTAATAAATTTAAGAGTAGTTATACAGTAAGCTTACAATTGTGTAATGCAGTTGTAAAAATTAGTAGACTGAAGAAGAGAGATTATTTAATTTTAACTTTGCTAACATAAAGAACAGTTAAATATAGTTAATGGGTTACTTCCACTAAGGTTAGTAATATTACAATTAGTAATAATACATTCCGTCATACTTCGTAAAGTCTCTGAAAAGCTCGACCGGTTTCGGGTCCGTCTGGATCCCATCTTCAAGAGCACCTAACTGACTGTGAATGTTATTTTCCTATAACCTACCTATATATATCATCTACATTGTGTCATCAGTGTTGTCTGTGTAGTTAAATTTGTCTGGAAATAGATAATGAAATAAAAAATAAAAGGAAAAAACATAGCAATTAAAGAAATATGCAAAAAAAAATTTAACTACACAGACAACACTGATTCCACAATGTAGATGATATATAGGTAGGTTATAGGAAAATAACATTCACAGTCAGTTAGGTGCTCTTGAAGATGGGATCCAGACGGACCCGAAACCGGTTGAGCTTTTCAGAGACTTTATGAGGTATGACGGAATGTATTATTACTAATTCTAATAAAGAACAGTGTTCTCAACCATTGTTTACTTGTGGGCCTCCTTATCTATGTTATCATCTGTGAAACCTATATAATTTAAAAAATCTAATTATGCAAATTATTGAAAAAAGGTGTTATAACTAATAACATACATGAAATTTAATAAAATCACATGAAGTTGTGTCATGATATTGACAATATAAATTCAAAATTCAAGGGCTTTTTTAAAACAAACAAAATTTCTCTTTAAATTATTAGTTGTGCAATCCGTAATTGTGTGGTATTTACTCATTCTGAGGTAAAATGGATAAACAAACAAAAGTCTCCACACAAATGAAGTTGTATTCAACAGCAACAAGGCGTTTCGAACACTTTGTGTTCATCATCAGGAAGACACTATAATACAAATTATATCTAATTTTGTAACTGTAACTATAATTTGTATTATAGTGTCTTCCTGATGATGAACAGTTCGAAACGCCTTGTTGCTGTTGAATAAAACTTCATTTGTGTGGAGACTTTTGTTTGTTTATCCATTTTACCTCAGAAATTTCTCTTTATTTTATTTTTCAATTTATTAGCTAGTTAAAAATTAATTAAATTAGCAAGAAAAATAAATTTAGATATTGCATATAAAAGAGTTGTATGTATACATTTTTTAGAATATTAAACCATTATGAGAACAATGTGCCTGATGTTTTAGTCATAATGTTTTTTGTGTATTCTAACGCCCAAGTCACGACATTAACATTTGTCGTCAAAGCATGTTGATATTTGCCATGGACCACCTACCACAGACCATGTGCTCCTCAATTACTATTTTTTGTTTGGGGAGTATAAATGTGGATCATATTGATAACCTGTTATGATCACTGTGCTGCTAAGAATTGAAGCTATAATTATTTATGCTGTACTTCTGAAATAAATTCAGAACTCTATTACCAATAAATCACCAATTTATTGGTGATATGATTTATGAAGAACTCTATTCTTCATAAATAAATATTTAAATTATTCTGATTCTGAGAGATTTAAGTAACAATTAATATAGGGTTACTTTATAATTAATAAGATTAATTCTTAATATAGGACTGCGATTCCATTGTAACTGTTGTGCTTTGTTATTATAAAGAATAAATGATGTTTAAAAAATAAAATTTTAGGAAATAGTTGTTAATTGTTATCAAATGCAAACGTCATAGAATGGTTACAGTGAAAATTATACGGTTATTGAAATATGTCAAACGAAAACAAAAAAAAAGGAGAACGCCGTTTTAAATTAATGAAAGCAAAGTATGTGTTTAATTTGTTGATTTTGTTTATTTTAATTTTGTCAGTAAAACACGTTTGGCTGGTATTAATTTCTAAAAACTTACTATGAGGTTTGCCAATACCTCGATGGTACAGTCTGAATTATGACTTGTATGTTAGTTTACTGAGTAATGAACTTCTTTGAAGTATATCCTAGGTTATGGAAATGTTAACGTAAAAAACTACAAACGGTTTGTGCCTACTCCCAGGAAAGCGTCAATTTTTAAGATCTAAACATCATCATCAGTTAGTATCAAAATTACTTGCAGGAGTAAAAGATTAGACAGAAACTGAATTTATTAAAAATCAGGGTACTTGAAATGAAAATGGTATTGAATAAATCAGAGAATTTTGATTGTTATAGCTTATAACTAACAGAAAGTAACTTTAAAGATTGGAAATGATTATTTAATAAAACGAAATTTGAAAGAAGTTGATGATACCGAAGAAGGATGTTTTTTTATGATTGTGATGGGCGAACTGATTGTAGAGAATATTGTACTAAATAATTAAATCTGTTTAAAAAATGTTTTATAAACACTTCAGTTTATTTTTACACAAAATGGGAAATTGTATTTTGTATACTTTATAAATAGATTTCATTAAGAAATAATTATCTAATACAATTATAGTTTTCTTCATTTATAAGTAACTTTTTAAACCAAGAGGCAGTAGACGTACATTTATGTGTGCAACATTCCATGATATTTGTTTTCAAAAATAATTTATTGTGGAAAAGGTAGTTTTTAGAGTAAAAAAAATTGTGACTGTTGAATGGAACTGGTTTTTTTTTTGTACTCGTATTATGTATTAAAATTACTTGATGTTCATATTTAAATAAGGAACGATCTCTGGCCATCCCCATTGATTTTGAGATACTTATGTTTAAAATAAGCTTGAACCTCCAAGGGAAACCTACAGAGTGAAACAAATTCGAAGGAATACATTTGTTAATTCGCCCGGATAATACGAACGAAATTGTCTAATGTATACCTGATTTGAATCGAACTTCCAATAGAATAGTAAATATACACCTTATTATGTTATGTAATCGCTCAAAAAAACGATTTTCAGGACAACCCGATCCATTAATGATGTTTGCTAAAATTTTCCTATTATTATAGTGGCTTCCAAACTTTTAACACAAATATACTTCATGTTTTTGAGAGCACCAAGGAGTATCGGTAATTAATAATAGGTTCATCTCGGAAACTTTTATTGAAATAGATATAAATAATATGATTATCGTCATGTATTGCAATGTTCGAAATTGTATCTTTTTAAGAAATCTTCAACATTCAATGGAGACATTTTGAATTACTGCATTAAACTGAGTTTAATGGATGACCTTGCTATGATAAGAGTAAATGTATAAGAGAATGTTACAAAACTGCAACTGAATAATACAATAACGAAGCAATAGTGTAAGCAGGCATTTAGCTAATCTTGTACTTCATTGTGGATATAACATTAACTGGAACGAATAAGGTTTTATTATATGATTAGATGATATTTGTTCAAATATCTGCTAAACTTTTCTGATGTTTACATAGTTCATATTTTTTTACATGTTTTCTGTATTTTATGAAGTTCAAACAAATAATTGTGTCTAAATCAAATAACCAATTTTTTTGCAGGAATTCAGACAACGTTATGAATTGCTTACTCCTAATGTAATCCCGAAAGGTTCAAAAGCTTTCATGGATGGTAAAAAAGCATGTGAAAACATGATCGCAGATTTGGAACTGGATTCTAACCTCTACAGGATAGGGCAGTCGAAAATATTCTTTAGAACTGGAGTTTTAGCTCATCTGGAAGAAGAACGGGACTACAAAATTACCGACCTCATCGTCAACTTTCAGGTTTGTTTTTATATAAGGTTTAAAGAAATGTGTTGTTTGGGAAACAAATGAATGGATTACATCCTTACTTCTAAATCAGTTTGAAAACCGCACCTTGTCTTCAAATATGTTCTTCAAATAAGTCATCAAGTTTCATAAAATTGATTTTCTTTCAAATAGTGGTCTTTTTCTAATGACTGAATAGGCATATTATCCCTTATACTTTTTACTTATCGCTGATTTTGGAAAATCGTTAATTCTAGATAGAAAATGGAAAATTTAATGCGTATTAGCTATTTATGCCTTCAATAGCTTTTGTTTCTTAAAAAATCACAAAGAAGGAATTCCTAAAAATAAAAACATAGGAACTTTTAAACAAGAAAATTTAGAATCATTATGAAAATGTCTCTAGAAAAGTATTAAGTAATCCTTTTACTACAAACGAGTAATATAAATTCCAGTTTGGGTTAAAACTGTTGCAAATTTAATGAATGGTAATACTTATCATTCAGAAATTTACCCTAAAATGAAGAAGAATATTTGGAGAAACTAACGTCAGTGATTAAAAGAAAAACAAACAATCAATTAGGACCGTATATTGTAAGAAGAAAAAGTAGCAAATGGAATTTTACATGCAGACGACCGATTCAAAGAATCCAGTTAAATTTTATCAATTTTAAAATACATTTTCTTGTTCTGTATATTGGAACTGATTAAAAGAGCAGACTTGAGGTTATTTTTTGAACAAAATTGACAATTGCATTACTGAAGAAAGTAGAAGTATTTTATTATGACGACAAAGAAAAATACTGCTACCAGTATGGTGTAAAAATATAAAAAAGAATTGACTTATGTTTGAATATGAAAGACATTTGAACAGTCCGATAGACACGAAGAAAAATTGAACACGAAAATTGCTCTGTACAGGATGATGAGCGGTTATTTTTTTTTTATTAAATTTTATTTAATGCTCTGTTGTACATTTTGTGAAGTTAGCATTTATTTATATCTAGTTCATAAATATAGTTACTAAAATATTCAAATTTGGCGTACACCAAAAATTAGTATCTTATGGAAAAAAAAATTCAAGTATTTTAGATCATTCTAGAAGAAGCAGTATAGCTCAGAAACACGAAACATCTTAAGTTGCCTCTCCTACTTTTTGGATTTTTTTACATTAACTTAGAAGTTTTCTTAGCATATTAAACGAGTTAAACAGATTATTGGTATTTAAATTATTTTAAAAAAAACTCAATGAGATAATTTTACATATAAAAAGTAGAAAATATTTGGAACTATTTAAGGGGAATTCGGTGCATGGTATAAATTTCGGTCTTCAAAGGGTTATATGTGTTCTTAGGACAAGGTCATTATTTTCTTCTTTGCTCTGTAGAAAACAATCTACTAAAGATTGTTAAAAACTAATTTTACTAATTAAGGGGCAGTAAATATTATTTCTCCTATGGTTTCCATTGTTCTTCCCGCTTTGATTTGAGTCACAGATTCCTTCCTTAATAGCAGGCTTAAAAAAACTGATCCATCTGGTTTTGTATGCAACACTGGAATTCTGGTGTCTACTGAAAAAGCAAATGATGTTCTTGTTAAAAAATACAGACTACCTGGAATTAAACACCCCAGTGATGGGCAATTTCAAAAACTTAGAGACTAATGGCAAATAGACCTAGAAATAGAAGTAGCAATTCTTCTAAAATTTAGAGAGAGTAATTTTTAAAATTAAGTAAAGCCGATAAAAGCTATAATCTTTCTTTATATTTTAGAAATAGGGGAAATTATATTTATTTAAATATCATATTATATATTATTTTGTTAAATTTAAAGAGGTGTGTATTTGTGCTACATGTGACTGGTTGAACCTAAAATCAAAGGTGAGAGATAAATGCTGTGAAAATTACGTTTTCAGTTTCAAGATGTAACAACAAAATAATGAATCATAATTATTTAATTATGTGTACTGCTGGTTCTTAATCTGTAAAACAATCTGTTTAAATTTACTTTAGATTTACTTAGAGAGAAGAGATAGTTCACTTCTATTACTATTTATATGTCCCCTTGATAGGATTTTTATCTCCTCCTAGAGTTCTCACTAATATAGAATTCATCGGTTTCATTCATTAAAGTTGTGTTTCGTCCTCTTAATTTGAACAGATTAGGAGTATGAGTTTTATTAGTGCATTCATGTTTCATTTTTTGAAATGTGAATAAATAAGATTCGAATTCTGTTTGTGATGGTCATAACATTCTTAATAATTAATAAGACTAATAATTAATCAATTATCACAATCCTTATAAGAGCCAGTAAAATTAGCCAATTTCTAATTAATCTGTTGAAACAATTAGAATATCAGATTAATTCATCTAATTAATCGAATAAGTATACTTCTTAATTCTTATTCAATCTATATAATGTAGTTTTTCAAGTATCAACCAATTATTTAAGATCATATCATGCTGTTTTATCCAATTAAATCGATGTAAATGTCAATAAGGTTAGCCCTGATATATCTCATAAGACTAACAAGAAGTATATAATAAGATTGACTACTATTCCTAACTATTTATTAAAATAACAGTTAAATGTATTCACTCTTTTACCTTACTCAGAACTGATTCCTTTTTAATAATATTCTACTCTTAACAAAACTAACTTCTTGTATAAGAGATGTATTATTGACAGTTTCTTAAAGTGTGTATTTTGTTAATTGAAACAATTGTCCATTCAAATTGTTGTAATAGTGGTGACTTTTTAGAAGGAATAGTTAATTTATAATATGGTTTATGATTTTTTAGGCTTTTTGTCGAGGTTATTTGGCAAGACGTAATTACCAAAAGAGACTTCAGCAACTTAATGCCATAAGAATAATCCAAAGGAACTGTTCAGCTTACTTGAAGCTGAGAAACTGGCAGTGGTGGAGACTCTATACAAAGGTAATCATGAACTTAAAATAAAACTAATTTCATTAAAAGTGGGGCAGTTAGTAAGACTATTTCTCCTAATAATCAATCTCATGTTAAGTTAACAGCATTTATGCATTGCATAATTGTTTATGCAATTATGCAAAACTATATTCTACAAATAATTGTATTTATTTACTTTTTAGATCAATAATTTTGTACCTTTTGTACAAATAAGTTAAAAAAAAAGTAATAGATTTGTTTGAAAAAGTTTTTTTTACTGTATTTACTCACGCAAAGTGAATTAAAATTTGCTTACCTTACTTTTTGAACTATAAAGTGCACCAATGATAAGGCAGTTATATATATTAAAGGGTCTATTTTCATATATAAGATGCATGAGATTACATAATGATTCTATGACTCTCACTACTCTTTTAGGAATATTTTTTCTGTACTAAGAGAAAACTTTGCTCTGAAGGTTCATTATGGATTTCCTTTAGGTTTACTCTAAATATAATGTTTATATGTTTTTTCAGTATGACTTTTCTCTTCTTAATTTAATTTTATAGTATCTCATTTCATTTCATTAATAGTAATTTTCATTTATTTCTAAAATGTTTTTTTCTTATTTTACAATCATTTAGTTTCAACATTCTGCAGGTCTTGATGATCTCTAAATGTGAGTTTTATACGAATTAAGGTGATTTTACGTTTTTGTAATTTGCTGCTCTAATTTCAGGTTATCCTTGAAGTAATGTTGCTTTTTCAAATAAGAGTGTGAAATGTTTCATTTGTGTTAAATATATAAAACACTTGAATTAATAACAACTTAATTTCTTAGAATTCATAATTATATTTAAAAATAACCCATAGTGCCGACTGAATTACTAATCTATCAAATGTGCCTTTGAAAGAGTTTAGGGCCTAAATAATTTTAAAACTTAAACGTTTAAGAATTTCAAGGAGTAACATTTAACTATTTGTTCTTAAAAAATACAAGTAATTATAATAATTATAAATTTTTTCTTATAATATAGTTCATGAAAAGAATAAACATAGGTGGTCATAGGTTTATAACCACCTATGATGCCATTGTCTTCATTTTATTTTATTAAATAATTGTTTAAGTTAACTGTTTAATATTTTTGAATGATCGTAAACATCAAACTAAACTGATCATAACTAATTGGTATCCGGGCCTCTACATTAAATTTTTAGTTAGTAATAGCAAAAAAACAAGTTTTAATGAGAGTGGTTTGTGGATGGTGTTCCAAAAGTCACCGTATAAATTGTATTCTCGTTTTTCGTGTCATATCTGATGAACTATTCGCCCTGTTGTTTTTGGACAACATCATGGGAAGGTCACCTTTTTGACAAAAATGTCATTGTAGACAGTATTGTGTTGTCTAAAAATTAGGCATAAACTCAGTAATCTTCTTAATGATTGAAACCTTTCAAAAAATACTAAGCTTGTCAAAACTATTTAAAGAAAATAAAAAAAATCACTCCCGATGTTTCATGGAAACATGCAAACCATTTACCTTTGTTTTAAAAATATTGAAAAATATAACTCTTGATTCAACTTTCGGTTTATAATAACCTACTTATAAAATTATAGAAATTATAAAAATTTAAAATAACGCACTTATAAAAATTTATAATTTCATTGGTTTTTGTGAATTAATTTTTCATGAATTGCGGTGTTTGCTTATGATTTGGATACGAGCATTTTAGCAGGATGGTAAACCAAGTATCGGCCAAGGAAGTATCAAACGTAATACACAGACCACTAAATTTTCTCTGTATTTATGGACTTAATATTCTAATCCATTCAGAATCGCAACAACACTTGTGGATGACCTGACTTGTAATGGTTTTGTTACAATATTAACAGTAATATACCATGCCTATTTGAGGGTACCTTACTTTTTATTTTTTTGTATTAACCTTTCATTTCGTTTACATTTTGAGTTAAAGTTAAGCTCTTTGAAAGAGAAATGTATAGATTTAGTTTTTTTTTAAATCATATTAAGCATGTGATAGGTAGAACAGTGTGATAACTTTTTAGGGTTGAAAGTATAGTGAATTTCTTCATAACACTTAACTCTGAAAAAATTATGGGAATGAAAATAACATCAGGAACTGAAACAATATTACAGTGGCACTAAGTAGATTTAAATATTATCAGATTCCTTATTGTTTATTTGATTCATTTTTTTAACTTAAAATTAGTGAATGTTGTTAATTAAATGTTTTACGATACTGTTGCAATCAAATTTGCTCTCATTAAAAGTTTATATTTTTATAAGTAGTTGCCTTTGTTGTGAAAGCAATCAATTGGGTTACTTAGATGATACTTCTGTAAAATGCCACCCTTGCAAGTAATATTAACTTGCACTCAGTTTTTACTTCTATTAATCAAAATTTCAGAAAAACTTTTTAAGATAACCTTATAAAATAATATTGATACTTTAATAAGTTAGTACTTACCCATTCTTGATTTACATTCTCAATGAACTTTTAATTTCTATCTCCAACTGAATTATAAATTATCTTCGTCAGATAATTTATAATGAATTCCATTGCACAGATCGCAGAAAATGTAATTTAAAAGTAGATTTTAAGAAAGTTTATATAATATTTCATTATGCTTTATTTATTGATAATTTGTGCATTAAACCTGGTAGATAGAAAACTGGAATAATATTTGAGTAAGTGATAAGAATGAAATTGTTAAATGTAAAATACATTTTTAAATATATAATTTAAGCAAATGACAACTATAATATATTAATTAAAAGTAGTGCACTGAGAATGCTGCACCACAATATAACAGTCAATCAGCGCTCACCCCTCTTACTTCAGGCTATGTAATGATTACATACCTTACTTCCGGGTAATGATACCCGGACTCCACTTGTTTTGTGTCTTGAAAATGATTGCAGGAGGCAATCGAAACGCGTTGACAAGCAGGATTCACTACTTTAACCGTTGTTCTCACAACGCAAAATTAATTTTCCGTTAGCTTGAGAAGTTGGAAAAGAAGCTCATCGACCGAAAATATTCAGTCATATACAACCAATCTTGTATGATTAAAATTAATATATAAATAAAATTGAATCGAATTCTGCATTGAATTGCTGATTATTTGATCTGGCATTAACAAGAAAAGCGCTACTGTAGTTGACCTCGGGGGCAAAAGAAGACATGACTTCAAACCCCATTAATCTACTTATTGTTATCTTAGTTTTATAATTCCTGCATGTTTTTGAAAAACATGTATTTGCACATATCTTTTCTTTGAAGTTATTTATCTAAATGATTCTCCCTTTAATAACTTATTATTAACATTGCAGAAATTAATGTGGTTTTATGCTATATTCGAAAAAATTACTTTTTTAAAAAATCATAATGTTGGTGGTAATAATAATAATTTCATTTATATTTATCAGTGGTCCTCAGGGCCACTTTGATTATCACCTCCAGATTAGGTAGTATGCTTTATTCAAAATGCTACATTTATTATTTTCGTTTAAAATATAATTGACGAAATTAGTAATTACAGACTTACTTTCAATAGACAGTATTGAAACATTCCTACCGTTATGTTTTGAACACAGACATGGAATGTTGCATTCACAGAGACAGCTGGATATGTTCAGATGTGAGAAATAATATTTTGTTTCAAGTTGAAAGAGGTGCTTTCAACTAAATATAATTTCAGCTGAAAATAAAATATTTTTAGTTAACCGTCTTAAGAATATAATTAACTTTTTTTTAAGAAAATACTTAAAAGTATGTTAAAAATTGTTTATATTGACTTTAAATCATTCTAAATATAGTTCGTTAGATTCACTAAATGTATTTAATTAATAATGGATTTTTAAATTATGTATTTTTGTATTTCTTTATGTGATATTTTTTCAGTATATATTATTTTTAACATGATATTTTTGAATAATTTAGGTCAAACCATTACTGGAAGTAACCAAACAAGAAGAAAAACTTACACAGAAAGAGGATGAATTAAAACAAGTCAGAGAAAAATTAGATGTTCAAGTGAAAGCAGTAGAGGAATTAGAAAAACGTTATCAATCAGCGTGTAAAGAAAAATCTATGCTTGCTGAACAGCTTCAAGCAGAGGTGGAATTGTGTGCTGAAGCTGAGGAAATGAGAGCTCGACTGTCGACCAGAAAGCAGGAATTAGAAGAGATCTTGCACGATCTAGAAGCGAGAATTGAAGAGGAGGAAGAACGGTCCAATAACCTGGTCAACGATAAGAAGAAACTACAACTTAGCATTCAGGTACACTTTTTCTATAGTATAATTATATGTGAAGTGAATTAATTAATCAAGGATTGTGGTAAACAGTTTTCATTATGAGGTATCGTCAGTAGTATTCACGCCAACAGGTAGATGTAAGGTAATCGCATGACTCAGTTCGGCTCTAAACCAACTTAATGCAACTCCTCTTTTAGCTCTTTTGTGCATTAAATATAATTAATTTTTTTGTAATTGTATTTTGTTATAAGTAATTTTTTTATTCTAATATTTAAGTTTATATGCATATATATATTGTTGAAAAGCAGAGCAGATTCTGCATTCACGACTTTTTTAAGTAGCTGTTCTTTTTTCCTAATTACACTTCTATGTTGCAGAGGCAATGCAAATAGCAGATTTCCCAGCGATATTTTCAGACAAAAAACATAGTCAAATAACTACTAAAATTTTATCCGCTACTTTTTAAACACAAGCTTTCGACCTCGTTGGTCATCCTCAGGCAGAATAAAATATTAAGACAGATAAATAAGATAAAAACTCAAACTAATAAAATAACAAGATACAACTAGAAATGCATACATAAGGGATAACAATAGAAAAGGTGATATAGAGCTAACAATACTAAGAGGTAATAGTAGGTGGTGGCGATCCTAGCGTCCGGGAGGTTAACCAGCCGTCACTCCGTCTTTATTAATTTCACTTTATTGTCAAAGTTTCTGGAAGTCGGTATAACAAACATTTCTCTGGATTGTAAGTTAATCTCCGGGCATTTTTCCTTTATGTAGATGGCTTCTAGGATTTGTAAATGAAGAGGGTTTCTATTAAAGTTTAAAATAGAAGTTCCCTCTACAACCATCTTACGCGTGAGTGAAGTTTGGTGTTCTTTCTCCACGTGGGCCTTCAGTGCTCCTGTAGCGAGGTGCATGGTGAGACGCCTTGAGAGTTTCGTCATGGTCATGACAATGTATCGGGATGGTAGGGTTGCACAGTCCCCTTCTTTACAAATAAATTGATACACGACATGGCTCCTCTGAACTTCATTTGTATCCTTAATAATAAGAATACAATGTTTCCAAACGACTAAGAAAATGAATGCTTGGAGGATTGGTGAGGGGCTAATATTCCTTCGATTCACTGGATGACACGACTGAGTAATAAGAAAACAATTCTCCATGAGTTTATCTTCGTCAAAAATAATTATCCAGTAACAACTTTAAATAGTTTAGAGATATTAAACGTAGACATTTGATTGAAATACTCATACACCAGGGGACAAAAGATGTACTAGTATTTTCGAAAGTTCTATTTTGAATATTTACGTACAGTTTTCCGATAGCTTATGATGCGCATCAATATTAATTGTTGTGACTGAAATAAACCGAAATATTGTCTGATTATAGGATTTGGAGGAACAACTGGGAGAGGAAGAAAGTATTCGACAGAAATTACAGTTGGAGAAACTTCAATGGGATGCTAAGTTAAAAGAAATCGATGAGGAATTAGCTGTATCAAAGGATAGCAATAGCAAGTTACTCAAAGAAAAGAAGGTATTGTTGGAAATTTATGTCTTTTTCTTCCTAAATATTCGGCTCTAAAATGAGTAAAATGTTAAAGTGGTCTGATTATAATTGAAATATTGTTACTATATGATGGTGCTAATTGAGATTGGTTATTTTTTCCTTCCACGTAACAAAACGTCCAAATTCCTTGTTGTTCACAAATTTGTTCTTTGAGAACTTTAAATATTTTATATTATTTTGAAATGAATTAAACGTTAATAGTATCATAAAGTATTTATTTTGTCGTCTACTTGATCATAGACTACTTATTCTCTACTACTCTACTTTGGTTTTTCTCCTGTTGAAGACGGATGATGAAATATAAAAGTTCTGTTGGTTAGTGTTTTCTCTGCTTTTTTTTTTTAAGTTGTATAGCAATTTTCAGTGAACTCTCTTTATTATCATTAAAAGAGGTGCCTTTAGTGGCATGATACAAGGATTTTAAACATATGATCAAAATTATTTGTGCTTTTATTTTAATAATACGGCTATGTTACATTTTCCTTTATGACAAATCTATTCTTGAACTGTAGTTTGTATACGTTTATAAAATCTCCTTCGAAGTTTTATATCTGATAAGTTAGGAAAATGTTTTTTTATACAAGTATTTTTGTTGAGAATGACGACCAAATATTTTCCAGCAATATCGATTAAACTGGAAATTTAACAACATATTTCAATTTGGAGTTCAGCTAATACAGTGTGGGCTTCAAAATTGTATTCAATTTTTAATAAATCTTTTCCGAGAATTTTGTAGTAAATAAAGTCATTATTCTGAAAGTGTTCATTGATTGTACTTACAACCATTTGTTGCCTTCTTTTGCTTTCAGCAATGAGGTTTTAACATTTTTTCTCAACCCACAGTGAATATGTTTTTCTTATTATTAGCGGTGTATAGGACGATTTTTTTTTATATTTTACCTAATTCATCTTATTTTATACTACATATAAACCATTAATATTTTATTTAAAATTGATCCTTGGTCCGTAGGGTAGGAACCACCGTTTTATATCTTTTTAAATTATATTGCATCAAGTTAATACATAAGATTATTATTGGTATGTATATACTTATCTCGACCACATATATTCAACACTATTTTCCTTTTCTTATCGAGGTTTGGTCTAGCAAGACCGTTTGCTAGACCAAACCATGATAAAAAAAGTAAAATATTTAATTATATTCAGATATCATTCTGGAATCTACATATTTATATAATCGTGTAAATTTATATCTTTTCTAACGTTATATTTAAACATAATATTATCATGCACGAAAAATTTTGCAAAATTGCGATCGATATTTTGAACATCAGCTGGTCATCAGGGGATCAGAGATGAATATGAAGATATAGTACATATACCTTAAGCTGGCGAGTCCAAACCGAATCACCACGCCATTGATTATAATTTTAAATATTAAATCTAAATAAAATGGTTTATTAACTATTAATAAAACAAAGATTTATATCTGTAAATATAACAAAGATTTATACTGTAAAGACCTACTTCATTGTTTCGGCATTCGTTGACATCAGATGTGTCATGGCTTAAAAAATGGTGGTTTGTATTTCAAGGAATGCACGTCTGCAAATGATTATGGATGGTGATATATTGAATATAGACTTTTGTTGGTGTTTCAATGTATGTTGTTTTGATTCTGCTCTCTTGTATTAGAACATCATTATCGAATATTCTCATTTGATAACCTTCTTAGTTATGATGGGGAACTACTGTTAAGAATATTAATAGCAGTAAATATTTTCTTCTATTCTATGTAGTACGTTCTTTTTAGTTTGAATGATTTTTCATTGGATTTGAATAATTTTCGAAAATCAGTGGTTGAAAATGTATCAGTTAGTCTGCCTTTTATTGGTATTATTTTTTATTTTTATTATTTGAGGGTGACTATAGCACTGAGTCTTAAAAGAAAAAACTATTGTACTTCCCCTCTTCTGTGCTAAAGTACCCCAGCAGTTAGTTTCAACGCCTCCAAGAAGTTCAGCACTTTTGCTGGTTCCAGCGGTAAAAGTTTTTCCATGGTTTGTTGAGTGTCCCGAAGCACCTGCCTCTCTGCAGCAAAGTTGCCTTACAAGTTATCAGCAGGTGCAACGGTGTTTCTTCCTCTTTGCAGAATCTGCACAAACCATCATTGATAATGTCCATTCAGGCTCCCTATGTTTCGGGAGAAAGTACTTCCTTTCTCCTTCATCGGGATGGCCTTCTTCGGATCCTCAGGTGCACTTGTGGGAGGTGCCCACTTTATCGCTTTGGACCCTTTTATTGGTATCTGATAATTATTTCTATCTTCACCAAAATTGTTTGCTGATAGTATGGATTTTTCATTCATGCTCCAAAATAAAATTTCTCACGAATCTTGACTTTTACATTGGTACAGTCAAACTGTAAGGTACTTCCGAATTAATAATTGTGTATTAACTAGTTACTATTTATAGATGTTGGAGGAAAAGTCTTCGGATTTGGCTCAAACTTTAGTAGAAGAAGAGGAAAAATCGAAGCATCTTGGGAAACTTAAAACAAAACATGAAGCTACAATAGCTGAACTAGAGGAGAAGCTATTAAAAGATAACCAACAACGACAAGAAATGGAACGAAGCAGAAGAAAAATCGATGCTGAGGTTTCTTTTCTACACTTTTTTTATATTCTTCCATTCACTTCTATTCATTTTCATTATATTAATATTTAATTAATTTTTAATTAGATGAATGAAATGAGAGAACAAATTAATGAAAAGAAGATGCAAATAGAAGAAATTCAACTTCAGTTAGGCAAAAGAGAAGAAGAACTCGCTCAGGCTCTAATGAGGATAGATGAGGAAGGCGCAGGTCTGTAGCTCTTATTTATGAACTAGCGTCCATTGGTATACTTTCCTTGATTATGGCTTAAAGAACGCAATGGTTAAGAATTAAGGAATATCTGTGCTGTAAATGATTCTGAATGGGTACATCATATATCATATAAGTATGAAAAACATGCTTATCAAACATAAGAACCATTGAGAAAAATTTTAAAAATTCTGAAAATTTATATGCAAAAGGATAAATCTTTTTTAAAAGCATATTTTTAACTGCTTAATTTTACTGAAACGTGTGAATTAATAAAATAAAAATAAAATTTAAGTTTTGTGGAGTGTATATCAGAAAATTATTCGGAATTCGTGCCGTCATGTAAAATCTACATTCAGACCTGGTCGTATACCTAAAATGAATTTTCTTTATTTATGATATAGAATAACTTATTTCTAATGGGAAATTTCATATTATGGTCGAAAGGCTAAAAGGTATATGACAATAAATCAAAACAGGTTTTCTATGAGAAAATAGAAACAAAGCTCATGTTTTCTTAAATAATTGATTTTTTGTTTAATTATTTAGAGAAAGCAGCTAGTCAGAAGGCTCTTAGAGAATTAGAATCCCAATTAACTGAACTTCAAGAGGATTTGGAGGCAGAAAAGCAAGCAAGAGCAAAAGCTGAGAAACAGAAAAGGGATTTGAATGAGGAATTGGAAGCGTTGAAGAATGAACTACTGGACTCTCTTGATAATACTGCTGCTCATCAAGAACTAAGAACCAAGAGAGAACAGGTTGGTTATTTCTTTAGTCTTTTTTTTTCTCATTTACAAACAAACTAAATTTATTTTTTTACGTTTTTTATTAACTGTGTTACTTGTCTGTGTAGGCAAAATATTAAAATCTGTTTGACCTCCATTCTAAAACTGATTTGTTTATAAATATCTAATATTTCCTGTTCCCCTTTACAGGAATTGGCTACTTTGAAGAAAACACTAGAAGAAGATGCACACATTCATGAGGTCTTAATGACTGACATGAGACATAAACATTCCCAAGAAATTGTTGCATTAAACGAACAAATTGAAGCACTCAAAAAGGTACTTTTTTGGTTCCACAATTTTTATCAACACATAAAAACTAATTAACTTGGTAAAGAAATCATTTTTAAACTGTGATATTACGAACTATTTCTGCTGTCCATATCTTCTGTACAGATGTCGCAACTATCGATAGTGATAATTGATTTATTCTATGTTTTCTATTTTCAGTTTCTTTAAGTCCGGTTGGACCACCATTAACTTATTTTGAAAAGATTTTTGAATTGACATCCAGCGATGTATCATGAACTGTGTAGCAGTTTAATTTTAATTTGTTATTAAAAATTGTTGGAAAATATAATGAACATTAAAACGAATTGCTGTTTTGTTAAGTTACATACATTTTTTTTTTGTTTTAGTTACTTCTTATATTAACTGGTTATTTATCATAAACCATGGTAAAACTATAGTAATTTCTTGAATGGACTATAGTTGGGGGTAAAAACAAATGACCGTGACTATTATAGGGTTAAAAGTTAGTCTGTAGCCCAAAGATTCTGTATTCGTTGTTGGTTTTACTTCATAATTTGCATAATTTTTTATATGTATTACATTTTTTATAATATATTGATTTATTACTATTACTTTTTTTTAGGCTAAAATAACACTAGAAAAAGCGAAAAGTCAATTAGAAGCCGATGTCTCAGAACTTGCAACAGAACTATCAACAGCTGGAACACACAGGAGTGAGTTGGAAAGGAAGAGAAAGCAGGCAGAAGCAGCTTTGAGCGAGGCAGTTGTGCGAGCCTCGGAGTCGGACCGGGCCAAAGCAGAGGCCACCGAGCGGATAGCGAAGCTGCAGATGGAGCTCGAGCAGGCTACGAAGCAGCTGGACCAGGCAGAGCACAGTGCCTCCACGGCCGCCAAGAACCTCCAGTCCATTGAGTTCCAACTCTCTGAGGCACAGGTGAGGCTTACTATTAGATATCGCTCTTGTTATCCAGTAGGTCAAAAGTGTCCAAACTACTTTTACCTAGGACCATGAATGGAAAAGCAAAATAAACTCCAGACCACTAACACCAGCGGTAGTGTATTAAAGTAAGCGAAATAATCATTGTATCCAAATTACTCTTAATAATTGAAGATATTTAAAGAAATTAAGCGATAATACATCAAAATTTATAAATCAGGCCCTAGTAGTAGCGCTATTGCCCTTAGAACATAAACTATGTGGTCTGGACGTTGGTCCTGGTGGATTTATATGTTTTAGATACAAAATCTTGTTTTCGTCCGTTGTAGGAAACATAGTACCGACAGCCCTATTAAATTATAACAGTTATTTAATAGTGATCCATACTTTAATAGTATCAATGGTAATACAGGTCCTGACGTTAAAGTGCATTGAAAATTAAAGATGTGCTTTGACGGCTTGTCATACAGTATGGGGGGGGGGGGGGGGGGAGTGACTTAGTGGTAATGTAATAGTAATATTATTATGATGTAATATATCCTCAATTATATTTGTCATAGTAATCTTTTATTTACTTTATTACTATATTGTAACATCTCTGCAAGCAATATTTGAAAGCCACTGACGGTTACATAATTGTATAATCTGATTTTTTTCTTTTTTTCAGACACTCTTGGAAGAAGAAACTCGACAGAAATTAGCTATTAATTCAAAACTGAGACAAGTGGACGGCGAGAAAGGAGCCTTGCATGAACAGTTAGAAGAGCTCGAGGAGAGAAAGAACAACCTAGAGAAACAGGTGTGTGTTATTTTTTTATTATACATTAGTTGTAATTTATATATTTTTTTAACTAAACATCACTAAAGCATACATTCAGTCATGTCTAATTTCTGTAAATTGTATGCTTGAAGTTTGTTTTCGTAATTTCTTTACATGATATATAAAATTCGCTGAAGATAATAAATCTATTTAATTTCATGATAAACAAAAAAATGTGTGCTACATATTTCTGTATTATCATAGGATGCTTTACTTTACAGACCACGAAATAAGTTCACGTCACTTGTCCTTTATAACTTAACGTTACTGTTAAACACTAGTAACCCTCTTAGGTAAAAAAAAAATAATTTAATTGGGAGTTTTTTTTGTTCAAAATACCTGTTTTGTAGAGTATTTTAAGTGAATTGGAATTTGTTTTTACTAAACTGTTAAATAAAATCTAATACAATATAGACTAATAGATAATTGTTTATACATGAATTTATTTTTACTCATGAATTTAAGGAGAATAGTTTTTACTATTGTTATTAATCCGGTAATGTGACTTAGATGTAACTAAAATGGTTACCAAATAACAAATGATCCCATTTTTCTTCTCCTAGAACAGTAGTGAAAGAGAAAGATTGTAAAATGTGAGCCATGGAAACAGTGACTATTAGTTAACTACAGTTCTTAATTTTACCGACGAGGTAAAGGGGAACATAATCAGACGTTGTTATGTGTAATAATTTAAAATCTGTATGTAAGTTAGAGGTACTGTCTGTGTGTGTGGCGTAGTTGTTCTGCGCCCCAGTCGAACAACCTTGGCAAGTGAGGTACCAAATGACAGACCATAACCAGTAGAATGATTTACTGTGTAAAATGAATAGGGAACGTTTGCAGCCTTGGACAAATCTTACAAGTGCCAGAGGCGCGCATCCCAAAGAGGAACTCCTTCAAACTAAAGTTTTAGATTAACATCACATAATACTACTAGTTTTTTTTTTTTTAACAAATCATGACATTTTTATAATATACCTGGTCTTAAAATATTAATTATTGATTATACTTTATGAATTATAATAGAATAATATAATATTAAGACCTTAGATGATGGTCCAAAGAGAAATAGTTTTAATAAAAATTTTAATAGAGTGTAACTTGTATCTCATATTTTCCCTAAAGTCATGTTTTTAAAATATTTTAATCTCACTATGTTACTATCTTCATTATTTGTGCAGTCTGTTATAGTGTTGTATTTACTCATATTTGGGGTATTTCAAAAATTATGATACCATGCAAAGAAAAAAATTTATATGAAAACTAACAGCCTTTCAAACACTCAGTGTTCTCTTAAAGTTTGCATCTAAAAAATAATATACATATATGTGAATTTAATTCACTTTAATTCAATTTGATGTTCTTAAAACTCACAGATATGTATATTTTTACTTTACTATAAGTAAAGTATAGTGATCGTGAAAAAATTCGATCTCGAGATTTTGACGGAATTACATGTTTTGAGGTCCCAGAAGTCGTTTTATGACTTTTTTACGATGATGTCTGTGTGTGTGTGGGTGGGTGCGTGGGTGGGTGCGTGTGTTAGCATTGCTTGTTACCACGCTACGGTCCAGAATCTTTGATGGATTAAGTTGATATTTTACACAAAAATGGGCCTCATAAAGACGAAGATCCCTATTGTTTGGGAAGAATTATGCATAATGGGAAAGTCACTTTTTTTGCCAAAAACCGTTTTTTTTTAAACATTTATTTCTCCTAAACTAATAACCCTAGAGTTTTGAAATTTTGACATTATCTTTGAAGTTTTAAATGCAACAAACGAAAAATATATTCAGAATATTAAAACAACAGGAAATATTTTTTTTTTCAATAAAATGTAAAAATTTTGACTTATAATTCAATCTCAAACCTTGTGAGAGCGATACCAGCCATACTGTTTGATGGATCAAAATGAAACTATGCCTAAAAATAGAACATTATGTGGAAAATGAGTTGAGATATTTTTTTCTAAAATTACATTCGCTAAAGGGGCGTTACAGTACGATTTGTGTTTTCAGAAAATGTTTTTTTGACGCTAAACGGCTCGTTAAAAAATAATGAAAATTTGACCAAAAATGGAACGAAAAATTAGCAATTCATAAAAAAAAAAATCATGAAGTTTCAATTATGGGAAAGAGCAATAACGATATAAAAACTCTTTGTTTACCCTAGACTAAGAGATCACCTGCTATACTTGTCGAATTTTTTGTATTTTTTTACATTGTTTACATTGACTTAGAAATTTTTTGAGCGAATCCACTGAGATAAAATTGATTTTATAAAGGAACAGTTTAAATTATTTATTGAATTATATGAGATGTAAGAGGAATAATATTGTGCAGGAAAATGATAACACTCACGCAGAAAAAAATCGTATATATGTTATTTGACAAAGGGGAAGGAAAATGATCTTATTAAATACTAAGATGCTTATTATTATTATTATTTTAAAGATTAAAATTCCCAGTATGATAATTCTATATAAGACCAAAAATGTAAATGATAATTCATAATCTGAATCTTTCGTTTAGAGATTAATAAATGTAATTATCATACATCTTTAATTAACAAATCACCTTAAAATAACATTTTCTTCGCAGTTTAAGATGTTTTTCAGAGAAAAAAAGGGTATTTTCTTGTTTTAAATTTAAAAATTTTACTTTAATATTCAATGTAGAAGAATGTCAAGTAAACGATGTAAGAAATCTACTGGCTGTTTGAACGAAAGCCATTCTCTTGTAGGAGAATAAATCGTTTCAAGAAATGTTCACTTTGGTTTTTCAAAAATGTTATTACTGCTGTAGTTATACTAATGCAATTATTTGCAAATAATAAATTATCTGTGATGTACAAAAATAAGCTTATAAAATGATATGTCCTTCAATCACTATCTGTACTACCTCAGGAATGAAAGGCTAATAATTATATCCCATTTAGATGTTTACGTTATGCTTAAGTGAGACGTTATGTTTTATATACTCAAGAAATTTGACATTAAGTTACTTATAGTAAAGTAGAGTGTAGGCCACTCCAGATTTTTTTTAGATGTAAACCTGAAGAAGAATATTTAAATTTTCGAAACGCGTTGTTAGTTTTCCAACTAAACTTTCTTTTTTTTGTGGAGACGTAATTTTTGAAATTCCCCCATGTGTTATCTTTTTTTTTTATTTTTTTACAGTTTTAAACGTAGACACAATCTTAAAAAGCCTACCACTGAGAATTTTTCAAGATGTGATTAACCATACCACCTATATGTATTAGTACTATGTACAAATGGAGTTCAACCCGTTAAAGTTATTGAAAAAAGTTCTGTAACACTTTTTGTTGTTCGTAGAACAAAACCGTTTTATTTAATTCTTCGCCCTTCTCCCAAGAGTAACTTAATAATCAGTACTACAACCAACAACTCCATGTTC
The DNA here is from genome assembly GCA_026182355.1 of Hermatobates lingyangjiaoensis. Lineage (NCBI taxonomy): Eukaryota > Metazoa > Arthropoda > Insecta > Hemiptera > Hermatobatidae > Hermatobates > Hermatobates lingyangjiaoensis. The sequence continues at coordinate 3,711,914 of JAPFBL010000015.1, forward strand.
AAAAAATCTAATGTCATCTCTTATTTGTAATGTTTGTGAAAAAAAAGCTATTCCTTTCCTTCTCTATACCTTCGTTGAAACGTATAGTAGTTAGTAATGTAGTGGTTTGACTTCATTCCTAATTTGTGGAGTTTATTTCACTGTTTTCATCATTATGGTAAGTGAAAAATAAAAGTCGTATTTCTTTCAAAGTAGTAAATTCTAGTTCTTTCGTTTTACAATCATTTAAGTTTAAAAGATTTTTTATTATTATTTCACATTTATATAAAAGTTGTTTTTTTATGAAGTAAAATAAATAACTGTAATTGTAACCAACGAATTATTACTACCTCTAAGAAAAAATGAATCAGTTACGTAATTTATTAATTTCCAATTATACAGATAAATTTACGCATTTATAAAATAAAATAGGATTAGAATCCAAGTGATGGATTCAAGTGATTGTTGTTAAAATAAATGTTATAATTATTTTCAGATTGCAAGCTTGACCAGTGCTTTGGTAGAAGCTAAGAAAAAAGCAGATGAAGAAAGTGAAACTGCTGCAGGGCTTGAAGTGGCCTATAAAAAACTCATGAAGGACATGGAAGCTCTTCAGAGGCAGTTCGAAGAGCTACAGGCTACTAACGACAAATTAGAGAAGAGCAAAAGAAAATTACAGGCAGAATTGGAAGATCTCAATATTGATTTGGTTTCACAAAGAGCTAAAGTTTTGGATCTTGAGAAGAAGCAAAGGAATTTCGATAAAGTTCTAGCTGAAGAGAAGGTAAAATCAATTTGGTTTTGATTATATTCTTTGGATTAGTAATATGTCTGTATTCTTACTGTGTGAGAACATTACAAGGCGGTGTGGGTAATACCGTCATCTTTCCCAGTATTGACATTTAGTTTATATAAACTGTTTCAGAGTTGATATAGTTCAGACTCCCCTGTCGAAATCTGAACTAAGTTTTTATAAGCATATTATATATAGTTTATATAATTTTTATAACATTTTATTTTTATGTCAACAACATAACTCAAAAAGCTATTAATGGATTTTAACAGCATTTTAATAGTTTTGCGTAAGTAATTCAATTTTGAAAGTGATCTGAAATACCATACGAATGATTATTTATCATTGTGAAATCTAAATATTTATATATATATATATATATATGTGTGTGTGTGTGTGTGTGTGTGTGTTCAATAGATGATATATTTATTAGATTGGTCGAAATGCGTGTAATTTCAGATATTTTGAGTCAGAAGATAATGAATTAGTTCATTGTTAATTTTTTGTTGTTGATGTTACTAATACTTAAACATTTCATGTTTGTATTATTTTTTCTTATTAACAATTATGTTTCTGACATGGCATTGTTATTTATCTCATCTTGAGAATTTGCTTGATCACTGATTGATGACAGCAATACTGTTATATTTGTTGTATTATTGAAAATACATAGTTCTCATGGAAGTCATTATTCTCATTTGAATTAGTAAAAATTTCAGTTTTTTTAAATTAATTTAAATAAATATTTTTAATTTTATGAAAAATATATAGTGTATAAATGATTAGACTGTAGGAAATGCAACTTTATTAAAATCATTGTTTTGGATAGGCCATTGCGGATCAAATCGCTATGGATCGAGATGCCGCTGAAAAGGAAGCGAGAGATAAAGAAACAAGAGTTTTAGCTCTAACAAGAGATCTAGACAACTTCATGGAGAAGATTGATGAGTTGGAAAGGTCGAAGAGACAACTTCAGTCAGAACTTGATGAACTCGTCAATAATCAAGGAACAGCTGACAAAAATGTAATTCTCACAACTTTTCTTTTATGTGAAAGTAATTTTAATTCAAACTTTTGAATTGAATTGATTTTTTTGTTTGGTTTTACAGGTTCATGAACTTGAAAAAATGAAGAGGGTTCTTGAATCACAGTTGGCCGAACAGAAAGCACAAAATGCCGAACTTGCAGATGATCTTCAAATTAGTGAGGACATTAAATTAAGGTTGGAGGTGAACATGCAAGCACTGAAGAACCAATTTGAAAGAGAACTCCAGGTTACTATATTTACATGTTATGAGCATCCCTATAATAATCATATACATATATATATATATATAATTAAATGAAACGGTCCAACTAACTTTTAAATAAAAACCAATTAAAAAAAGATAGCACACAGATAGACACAGGAATAACTCACTTCTACATTTTGATCATCGTCATCAGAGCGGCGACTCTGCCTTCCTGCGAGACTCTTCGCCTCCTGATGACAACGATGATCGAAATATAGAAGTGAGTTATTCCTATGTCTATCTGCGTGCTATCTTTTTTTAATTGGTATTTATTTAAAAGTCCGTTGGACCGGTTTATATATATATATATATATAAACACTTTTCTTCTTCTTGGAATTTGGTCAGGGTTAATATACAGAATCACCTTTTCGGAATCATAATATTTTGAATTTATAGTGATTGTATAGTAGATATGACAAATGTCCATTGTATTTTGTTAGTTTATAGCCCTGAGGATGTCTTAAAATAAAGACGAAACGTTGGCGGAAAGGTGATTCCGTATACTAACCCTGACCAAATTCCAAGAAGAAGAAAAAGTGTTTATTAGTTATTTGACTTCTTAAACCAAATTTGCTTTTTTTTGTCAGTACTTAATTTACAGATTTTTAGTTTGTATGACTGGTTGTATTTATATTTGAAAATAAAACTTACCAATATCAATTTGAGTGAATGATCTTTTGCCGAGAGCCAGTGGTACCAAATCCGAAAACTATGTTAGATATTTGAAGTACCATGACACGCTGAAGATGAGCCTCCCGGAGGTGAGGTTTGACATTCCATATCACAATACAGTAAACTTATTGCTAAAAGGAAACTCAAGCTAGTTATGTCTACGGTCCTTGAGTTACTAGGGAAAGATTGCCCCGGGAAAACTTACGAGTACACATTGTATTGTATTCTTCCTAAAAGTACTATATGTTTATTCCTTCCAGGGATTTTCTTAACTTAGCGTCTTCTACGTCCCTTGTTCCGGTGAAAATCCTCATATAGGGATTTATTTTTTCTTAATCTTTCCAAGACCATTCAATGGATATCCGTACTACAATGATTCTAACATTATCAAGAGCAATTAATCATGTGGACAGCTGCTTTGTTTAATGTTTGTCTTTTAATTGAATATACTATGAGTTGTTTTTATATCTTGTACAATTTAATTTTTAATTACCATTTTCAGTTCTAATTAGCAAACCTTTTTCGTATTACGAGGTATTAAAGAAATTATTTTTCATGTATATCATTAGAAAAAAATATAAAAAATGTGAATTAATTTTTTTTTAAAAAAAATGATTGTAAATGTTTAAAGTATAAAGTTATTAATAAATAATTTTATTTCTTGCCAGTTGATATTTAAGAAATTAGAAATATCAACTGGCACGATATTGCCCTTTGTATTTTTGTCAGCAGCTATATGTTAAATCGAAGTTATGTGCTAACTTTTCTTTCATATTTACAGAGCAAAGAAGAAGACAACGAAGAAAAGCGACGAGGATTGGTAAAGAGATTAAGGGATGTTGAAGCGGAGTTAGAGGAGGAGAGGAAGCAGCGGACTAATGCCATTACGTTCAGGAAGAAACTGGAGGCTGACATCAAAGAACTCGAGGCTCAGCTTGAAAGTGCTAATAAAGTAAGCTTACTCAGTAATTAGGGTTAGATGTTGTCTAGTGCTTAGTGTTCGAGAAGACATCATCTTTTTATTCAGTGTTCGAAAACAAACAACAGGCTAAATTTTTCATCTAGTTTATGAAAAATATACTATACTATATTGCCAGGTATCCGTTAAGATCGCTGAACAAATACTTGATTGAAGTGGGTCAAAATTTAAGATTCCTAGGGAAGAATCAATTTGATTAGGCGGCTCGGCTCGTTCACCACTGAAATGACATGTAAAATCGAATTATCAGAACTTCCTCTCCCTGAAGTTTAACACTAATGAAGAAAGCAGTAATATGTTAAGTGATGGTAAAAAAGTACACATAATTTTGAATGACAAATAATTAGTTAATAGTTTTAATGTGACAAATGTTTTTAATACGTAATGCAGAATTAGCTTCTAACAAATAAAAAGAATGTCTATGCGTGGGGATCATGAAATGCCAAAATGCAGTAGATTACATATGCGTCCGAAGCACAGGCTGCAAGTTTAGTTGGGTGTAGTTAGTGAACCTCAGTTTCCCTTTGACTCCCGGAAATCAAGAACTGGATGTTGAATTCAAAATATATTCACTTACGGCATATACTTGGTATATAGTTTTTCACGTCAAACATGAACCTTTCCCATGAATTTTGTGGTCGCAGACAATATTAAATTTAGTTAATGGGTTAGTTCCACTGAGGTTAGTAATATTAGAATCAGTAATACATAATATTAAATTTACTTCAATTTAACTTAATATTGATTTTCATTTAATTAAATATTGAAAAATTATACAACTTTAATTAAGTATTGAAAAATGTTCTCAAATAGTTTTTGTGCATATTGATGCAATGGTGTTGTTTTAATTACTTAGGACTCATGTCATAAGTAATTATGAAAATCAAACTATCATAACTATCAAACTCTTTCATAACTGAATAGCGTTAGTTATACTTTCTAGAAAAAGTGATTGAATCATTGTAACAATTTCACTTTAACAATGTTCACTGTAACAATATGATTACCGATTTATTGCAAAATATTACAAGAAAATTTGGTATTAAGCACAAATAATGTTATTTTGGTATGACAGTAAAATTTATTGGAGTTTATCTCTTTCCTTGTGTCATGATTGATAACTTTGTTTGATAATAAGTTTACTCGATTTGTTTAGATCAAGGAAGACGCTGTGAAACAGTGGAAGCGAGCTCAAGCTCAGTCTAAGGAAGCATCGAGAGAAGCAGAGGAGGCAAACGCTGCCAAGGAGAAATTATCGGCTCAACTGAAAGAGGCTGAGAAGAAATACAAGTCAATGGAGAGTGAAGCGCGGGGACTCCAGGAGAATCTGCTGACGTCAGAAAGACATAGGCGTGCTCTGGAGAGTGAGCGGGACGACATTGCCGAGGAACTAGCTAACGGATCAAACAAAGTGTCTGTATCCATTCTCACTACATCCTGTCATTTCAGTGGGATTTTGAATTTTCCGGAATACTTAATTACAAGCATTCTTAGATATAAACAATTTAAAAAGTGATACACATATGAATAAAGCATACATTCACCGGTTGTTGTTCGTAATTGGTATTGGAGCTCTGTTCCTGATTTCACAATTCATATTATAAAATTAAATGGATGAGATAATATTTCCAAGCCTTGTGTAAAAACAATTTAGGAGATCTTAGAAAATTTAATAAATAAATACATGCATATATCAGTTATATTTATTAATTAATATAGAATTTCCGCTCGTGATTTTATATTATTTATTTAATGTTATATTATTATACATTTATATATTCATATTATATTATACATTTAAATATTCATATTATTTAAATGCATGAATTCATAATACATTATTATTATACATTTAAATGCATGAAATAACAGTGCATATTAAAACGTAAGGTTTTTCCTAAAACGTTTTGTTGGCGCGTTTTTTGATTTGGCGTATTATGTCTGTGTTGGCTGTTACAGGACTATGCTGTCAGATGAGAAGAGAAGACTGGACGAAAAGATTTCCGAAACAGCAGAACAATTAGAAGAAGAACAAAGCAAATGTGAAATCCTTGTGGAGAGATCGAGGAAAGCACAGATGCAGATTGACCAACTAACTGCAGGTTTGTTATGCACTAATGATGTCTGTGATTATGTAGCTCTGAGTTTTCACAGTGTATGTTACATGGCTCAATTTGTTATCTAATATAAATAAGAACGTTCAGTAACTATATCGTGAATGTTCTTATTTTCATGGCAAGGCACTGTAAAAGTTGCTCTTAAGCCCTTCGTTTTAAGTAAAGATAGAGAACCGGTTCTTCTATGCCTCCTATATTGTATCGCGAATAGGAGTTCCATGAACATGCATGAACTAATCCTGTCTTCCACTAATCATATGTGAAACAACCTTACGTGGAACGAATCTCATGTAGTATATCCAAACGGCAGATACAGTTTTTGAAAATATAAGAACAGTTTTAACTTACCGTCACCACCCATAGTAACTCCCATGATCTATCCTCTATAATTGCTACAGGCTACAGATCCTAGGATAAATTCCTTCTGGAGATGAAATCACCCTTGAATCTCCGTGGTTGGAATACATTAGTTTCCTGAGGACGCGTAGGGCACCTGGTAAAATAGGTTTTAATTTAATAATCAATGTTTAAACCCAAGCACTCTGGCGAAGTGTTTGCTATCACGCACTTTTATCTGCTGATGACGGTTCAAACAAAAATTTGAAGTTTTAAGGGAAACCTTAAAACCTTTCCTTTATCAAGAAAGAAAACACTAACTGATTGAATATGAGAGATAGAGGGAGTTGCTGTCTGGCTCTCTTGCATTATAGTTCTCTAAGAACGAATGTATTGTAGAACTGCATGATTGCCGTTATTTTCTTGGTTTTTTTTCTTATATCTTTTTTTTATTGTATTTACGGAGCGTTTAATATTTATCTTAAATATACATGTAAATTTATAAAACATTTCTCAATATTTCGCCAGGCCTAAAAATAACACATTTTTTCCGATTTAAATGTATCTTCAATAGATACATCATATCACATGAACAATTATAGTAATAATTTGTTAATCTAAAATGGATTGTTACAATATTATATATTGTGTTCAGTACGAAAATATTCGTAGTATCCTAAGGTCCACAAATTTGTTCTACAACCACAGTACTGCTGCCAACGACATTTGGGTGTACTGAAGAGCGAGAATGTTGTGTTAATTGCTATTTCATACCATAGATTATTTGCTGTTTTATTGATGTAGTTTTTCTTAAGATGGCTTAAAATAAACCGAAAAATATGCATCTATATATAAGGATGTCTGATTCTTGTTTCTGATCAAATCTCAAAAAATCAAAATAGTTTAAGAACATGTGTTATCGAAATTTTACTGTTCATTTACCACATAAGCAGTTGATCTCTGAGTATTTAAATGTTTTTTTAAATGTCAAACGTTCATAATGCCGCTATACTTTTTGCCTCCTCCCTCCCCTATCCTTAAGTTTTCCTAACTACCTGTCTACATTATTTTATTTATAATCTATAATTATAACTGATGTATAAAATAAAATTAATGCACGAAAATATAGGTCTACATCATTAGCACTTTTAAAAGTTCACATTTAATACCTTCTTTCAATAACTGATGAAATATTTGATTACTGAGAATTAGTAACTCCCACTATTAACCATATTAAACTATCTTCACCATCCCTCTGTAGATGTACATTTGATTGTCATCTTCAATTTACTTCGTCTTTGTTTATCAGTCCCTATAAATCTACAATACAGATATAAGTCTTTCTTGGCATTTATGTCTTTGCCCATCAGTCCCTATAAATCTACAATACAGATATAAGTCTTTCTTGGCATATATGTCTTTGTCCATCAGTCCCTATAAATCTACAATACAGATATAAGTCTTTCTTGGCATTTATGTCTTTGTCCATCAGTCCCTATAAATCTACAATACAGATATAAGTCTTTCTTGGCATTTATGGTTCAGAAAAGTTAAACTGGATTAAAAGTATACTCGTATTATACCATATTAGCTGTTATTTGTAAATACTGGCTTCGTAAATCCACATTTTTGTTACATTCGACACGTGTGGAATGGCAGTGATAGACTAGAAACAGAAAAGTCTGTGCAATAAAAAAGTTTTATATAATGAATTACTATATGTCAATTGCATTCTATTAAAACCACAACCATGTACTATTGCTTTATTTGAGATGATTATACAGTATTGAATGTTTATATTTGGGCTTTATTAACACTGCTTAATTTAATATTTCAGAACTAGCAGCAGAACGAAGTGTGACTAAAAAATTAGAAAATTCCAAAATGACTCTAGAAAGACAAAACAATGAGTTACGAACAAGCCTTAGTGAACTTGAAACAAGTATGCGTGCTAAGAGCAAGTCAGCTGCTCAAGCATGGGAGAACAGGTTGAGGAACCTTGAGGAGCAGTTGGAAGTCGAGTCAAAGTAAGTACTTGAATGGTTTTGTGTACGGTGTGTGTGTGTGTGTGTTATGAATTGAGGAAGTTTCTAGTGTTGGTTTGATAAATTTATACGCCATAAGATTATAAATTAAAGAGTGCCAGTGTGAGTATTGTCTGCAGATTGATAATAAATTCGTGAAGTGAATCTCTTTGCTCTTGATCGTTCATGGCTAGATTTTCATTCCTTATCAGAGGAATGATAGATAACCTTAGAGCTTATGGCTAGAGACCTCCTTCAGGAGAGGTTATGCTATCGGGTTGAGTAAGGTTTGCCTACCACTATCTTGGGTAATCTGTCACTTTTTGTTTAAGTAAAACGTTTTACACAATATTCCATAGCTTCTAGTACACAGATTCACTGTATATGCAGGACAGTAAATTCAGTGTAGACTCTGGAAGGTTATGTTTTAAGTTTAACAGTCTTAATTTTACTGTAATAAGTTATTTTTGTAAAAATGTGACCTGATTCCCAAATTATTATGTTTTATCAGACAGTTGATATATTTATTTAAGAGTTGGTCTACTAAGCATAGATGACTGCATACATCACTGGTTTGTTATTGTATATTTAGGGTTGAAACACTAAGTAATATACGATGTTTGTTTTGGATAGACATATAGCTGTTCCTTAATATAGATGAACTGGTGTTTACTATAATGTCAATTAACTGGGTAGACCTGCCCGTCGGCAAAAAGCGGCAAATATAGCGTGTCACCAACTGCTAGTCACATGGTAACAGTCTGTTACTGTCTGATAGTGCTTTAGTTCGTGCTTTGTCCTTGTATCTTTAGGTTTTCATGAAAATGAAGTAGATTCCAAATGGTTTGGAATAGAACAAACTATTTTGATTTTACTTTGTTCTCAGACAGAACTTAATGGTTAATAAGTATTTCAAGACTTTATTCTTATAACATTTTATACCTATATTCTAAACTTTAAATAAGGCTACAATCTATGTAAATTTAGTTTTTCAAATATGTTTTTACTAAAATTGCTGATATTTTTGTTACAGTGATAAGTCAGTGTTCCAAAGACTGAGCAGGAAGTTAGAAAAAAAGAACAAAGAACTAATTGTACAGCTCGAAGATGAAAGAAGAAATGTTGACCAAACCAAAGGGCAACTTCAAGAGGTTAGTACTAAGAATAAAATAAAATAAGGGGAAAAAGTGTGACCAACGACTAATAAACATTTTCTTGGATTGTGGTGCACATCGTTAGTTAGTTTTCTCTTAGGGACCAGAGTCCTACTATGTTGAATACTGTCTTATCTATAGGTAAAACAGTATTTTCGACTACATATATATCAAGGAAAAGAAAAGGAAAGAACCAGTACTGTAGAATACACTCTCGTTTTCGTGTAAAGGTCAGTTAGTTATGTTAAATGGTTTTGTTGGTAAGAGTGTGGGTGAGTAATGTGAGATGCTTTATTCACAGATTAAATCGTCAAATATTTTCACTTGTTAGTCATGAATTTGTGTTGATGTGTGGGAGATCGGGTTCGTTGATAGGAAGTAGAGCTTTAAACGAGTAAGTTGAATGGTTGTTTTTATTGTTTTCTTCTTGGTTGACTCACAAGTCACTTATAGTTGTTAAATTATTGTTGACATCAACAGTATAGTGGAATCCTGAATTTAAGAACATATATTGTGAACAGTTTATTCTGCCTAGTTTGTGCTTGCTTTTGAAGAGTTATCAAAACTTTGTTTGCAGTCAAAAAGGATTTTTGCATAGATCTAGGATTATTTTGGTAGTAGTGAACTAGTTTTCAATGATATAAGAAGAATCTGTTACGAATGAAGTGACGGTGAATCGGGTCTATCAGCATTCCCGAACTAAGAACCAAAGTAAGGTCCATCGCGATGATTTATTATGAGTTTGCTGATCCCATTGCCAATATTTAGGATGAACAATGCTGAAACCTTTATTTGAAACTCCAAGTTTGTTTACATTCGTTGCAGTCAGCTACATCTTGATCACGCCACATCAAAAATATATCATGTCGATTTATGTTTGTTTCTTCCTCACTTAAAGAGATGAAATCTCGTTAAATTTCCTGTGTCAAGTGGACTTTTTTCTTTCAGCATCGTCACTATGATTTCAATGGTTTCTGTTCAGTAGAAGAGACTCTAATTACTATGATAGACATTTTCTTTTTATTTTCTGTGTGCACATCGTATAGATGAAGTTAAACAAGGTTCCTAAAATGAAGGAAGTATGTTTGTGTACTAATAATACGGGTTAGGGAGAAGTTACTAATCACTTGAAAGAGTTGCTATTACCAAAGAACTCTTATTCATTTACTGGTCTATCTTTCTTTTAGATGAGTATTAAGATGAAGAGTCTGAAGAAAACGTTATATGAACACGAAGAAGAGATTAGCCGAGAACAAGCGCAGAAGAGGAAGGTTCAGAGGGAACTAGAAGAACTAACTGATACTCACGAAAATCTTAGTAGAGAGTACGACAATCTACGAGCGAAGTTAAGGTAACCATTCAAGATCTCTGGACTCCCATGTAACAAACTTGTTACTTATTAATACTGACTTTTAGGCTTGAAAATACTTTCAACATTTATGACTTTATTTAATACCCTCTTATGTTCTATTTATTCTTAATTATTATAATTGTCACTCAGAAGGCCGTATAATTAGTGTTTTAAACAAGAGGGTGACTTATTTTTGTAATGAATATTTCGAAATATTTAAAAATATTCATAAAAATGTTAATATTCTAATCAGAAAATGGATAACAGTTTTTGAACCTAATATTCAAACATGAATGGATAGACAACGTGCGGTCCGCTGTCCAATTACAGATTTTTGTTAAGAACTTTACAGGTTGTTTGAAAATAGATTTGTTACTATAATATTGATAGATATTACAATGATTTATTGACAGATATTCTTCCTTCTCTTCTCCATTGCAGAAACATACCAAGTAGTAAATAAGACCGAAATTACCTGTAAGAATTTACTATGGGAATATATCCTGATGATAAGATAATAAAAATATAAAACTACAAAAGTCTCATTGAAACATATATTGTTGGAAATGAATGAATATTTAGTTTTTTTTTTATTTTAATGTGCCAATATTTGTTCATACTAACATTTATTTAATTACTAATTATCATTTTAAAAGGATGAAATAATTTTTAATTTTTTTATTCAGTTGTGCAGTCAGTTGCTCTGTTGTGGTATTTACTCATGACGATCAATGTTGTATCCCAAGGAAAACGATTTAAAATAAGAAATTATATAATCTAGATCGACTAGTGCAAGCTGTCGTGTCGTGGTTCATTTTTTCTTACGGTTGGTGGACACTTCAAAATAATATAACTTGACACTTGGTAGACACTGCACTTTAGGATATTTAATTTAATTGGACTTTAAGGAATAGTGTTTTAAATCATTAGTTGTGCAGTCCGTAATTGTGTGGTATTTACTCATTCTGAAGTAAAATGGATAAACCAACAGAAGTCTCCACACAAATGAGGTTTTATTCAACGCGTTTCGAACACTTTGTGTTCATCATCAGGAAGACACCAAGGAAGTGGTACTGACGGGTTGGTCAAGTGAAAAGAACTCACTGTTCAAACTCGGTGGAGTTGTTTTCACTTGACCAACCCGTCAGTACCACTTCCTTGGTGTCTTCCTGATGATGAACACAAAGTGTTCGAAACGCGTTGAATAAAACCTCATTTGTGTGGAGACTTTTGTTGGTTTATCCATTTTACCTCACTTGACATTTTACAACTCCACTTGACCAACCCGTCAGTACCACTTCCTTGGTGTCTTCCTGATGATGAACACAAAGTGTTCGAAACGCGTTGAATAAAACTTCATTTGTGTGGAGACTTCTGTTGGTTTATCCATTTTACCTCAGAATGAGTTGTTTTCACTTGACCAACCCGTCAGTACCACTTCCTTGGTGTCTTCCTGATGATGAACACAAAGTGTTCGAAACGCGTTGAATAAAACTTCATTTGTGTGGAAACTTTTGTTGGTTTATCCATTTTACCTCACTTGACATTTTACAACTCCACTTGACCAACCCGTCAGTACCACTTCCTTGGTGTCTTCCTGATGATGAACACAAAGTGTTCGAAACGCGTTGAATAAAACTTCATTTGTGTGGAGACTTCTGTTGGTTTATCCATTTTACCTCAGAATGAGTTGTTTTCACTTGACCAACCCGTCAGTACCACTTCCTTGGTGTCTTCCTGATGATGAACACAAAGTGTTCGAAACGCGTTGAATAAAACTTCATTTGTGTGGAGACTTCTGTTGGTTTATCCATTTTATCTCAGAATAGTGTTTTAATTTATAATGGTATATTATATTAACAAATTTTTTTCAATATTTAATTATTCAATAATTTCTATTTATTGAATTTATTTAGCGTTTTCCTTTTTGGAGCTATTTATGTATCAGCGTGGGGTATAAAAAAGTATATATATAGTCGTATATCTTTTTATGTTTTATTCAATTCGAATAAATATAAACAAGTTATATTTTTAATATAAATTCCACTATTTGTGAAGTAGATGTCCTTGGATGTTACAATATGTATGAGAACTATTTAATAAGGAATTATAAAGTGCCACCAGTTTAAACTAAACTATAAACTCTTAATGAGAAATAATTTAAAAAATCAGTGGTGAAATTAACACAATTTGCTGAAAATTGTGTGACAAAAACCGATAAAAGTTCTACAGTTTGAATTAGTTTCAGGTCTATCGTGAGACCATGAACGATTAGTATATTGTTCTACTCATCAACTCTGTTTGAAACCCTTTCTCTCTCCAGACCTGAAGCCACTACTTTATAAAAAAAAAAATAGGTAGTGTGTTATAGTATGTTTGTCATTATTACTGAAGAGGTGCGAATTTTGAACAGTTTATTTATGGAGAGATGGGAAATCTTATATGCCTTCTCTTGAGAGGATGTGAACCCATTGGTCCAGATACCGTATGATGTGCTGTCCTCGTTACGGATGTCTACTCCAGTATTAGTGTAAAGCAAACACCATATTATGAAAACGTCATATATATTTGAGATCACAGAAAGTTAAGTATATAACTTGACTTGTATTACTTCGATTTGAGACTGTCTTCAAACTGATAAATTTAATTTATTTATGGTATATTGTACGAAAATAATCCAAAAAATTAATTACATATTAATTGCTTTTTGATTATTTGCGACCTTCCAACTTCTAAAAATAATCTCTTTGAACTGTGATGTGGACTTTGCAGATGTAGGTTTAAATGTATTACACGATAAGGATTCAAGACACAAGTTTCCTCCCTACAAATAATGTAAGAAAGTAAAAAGATATTTCTACTGAGTAGTCTTTCAGTATATGTTGACCTTAAGTGGACTTTAATTGCTCTTCGGGTTTTATAATGCGGTTTAATCTGTTTGTTTTTTTTAAGGACTATTGTGAAAGTATAAGACAGTATACTCTTAATACATATCAAGGTTGAGATCCCAGTTTGAAATTCCAAAGAGAAAATAAAATCTTTCGACCAAAGACTATTTTTATTAATGGAAGTTAGTTGTAGAAAAAGAAGCAGGAATTCCTCCCAAAAATTTCCCTGCCCGTTTCTCTTTTTTAAAAATCATTTTACCAACCCCACACTTCCCTCTTTTTTACAATATTGTGAACAGACTCTCCGATCAGGCGGTTCTGATATTAGTATCTTAGTTGGCTCTTTAGAATTTTAATATATATATATATTCTTTCACTTGTTTCTTTTTTACTATTAGTATTCACAAGTAAATATCGAATCGCGTTTCTCTGACTTCATTATTGCATTTAATAATATTCTTCTGTAGTTAAGCACTACCTAAACACATAGACATTCAGTGTCATTTGTAGAAAGGTTACTTAAAACAGCAATGGTGTTTAACTACTTGAAATGCGCAGGCGTGGTGTAGTCCTAGGAAGGGTTCCTGGCGTGAGCAAGAGAGAGATCGTAGCCGCCGAAGAGGCCCTCAACAACACCACGGATGAGAGCATCGATGGAGATGATGCTCCCAACACATAGGTATGTAAGATCGTGCGGTACTTCTAATATACCGGTCGAGTTCTTGGGTAGAGTTTACTTTTTAATATTTACACATATAAAATGTATTTGAGTTATAAATAAAATAGATGATTAAAAGTAGCATTAATCTATTTAAATGACGCATCCGATCGCCGACATTAATCATAGTAACCTCTTTTATGCAATTTAATTTTCGATGTAAAAAGTGTAAAATTTATCAGTGAATATTAAGAAAAAACTTATTCCATTGATTCATTGAAATAAATGTATACAACCTTACTTAAAGTTAGAAAAAATCGTAAAATTACTTAATGTGTTATTTTATTTCAAATGTAAAAACTGGAAAAGTCCCTAGTAGTATTGAATACATGCTTGGTTATAAAGTAGTAGTTTTGGTTTGAACTAGTTAAATGAAAATATGTTAATAAATACAATGTGGAAAATTGAAAAAAATTAGTTTGAAAATAAATACACAAATTGTAAAAAAATGTAATTATTGAAGAAATTCTGTTGTAAAAATGAGACTTGTGAGTACAATAATATGATTATTAAAAATACTCAAAAATCTAATTTTTTTTATTTTTATTTTCAGATGAACTCTACAATGAAGACCCTTTTTGTATTTTCTATACCTAATAATATATGTCCAACAATATTTGTTTAGGGTTGTTAATAAGGTACTTAAAAGTATTTTTGTTGCTGTATTATATCTTAACTGTTAGAGTACAATAAGTTGGGTGCCAATGTAGAATATGTAAAAAAAAAAAAATAAATAAATTTTCATCCGTCAGGGACCTTGCTTTATTGGAATCCGACGATAACCGCCTATATTATTATTTTGCCGTATTTTAAACTAAACATACCTCCGTCAGTGGTCAATGTTTTCTAAGTGAAAAACGAACTGAATCTTGTATACATTCCTAACTGAATCATAATATTCATATATAGTATGTTTTATATGTTACTCTTATTACTAACAAAAAAATATATTTACCAATTTTGTATTATTTTATATGAATAGAAATTAAATATATAAGAATTTTTAACAATATTAATTATGAGTGTAGCTGAATTTTGTATGTAATAACAGGTTGCCTTAATAGAAGGGCTTTTCTATGTTGTTGTTAAGGAGAAGCTCGTTTAGCTTTTAAGTCTGTAGAATATGAGTAAATTATTTGTTTTCGGGTCATATTACCTAATTAACTTTACGAACCTGCTACAAAAACCCCAACAATATTATCAACTCTTTTTTTATTCTTTTATAGCTTACTTTAAATTTACATTATTTATCAACAGGGATTTTCTTTTTATATTGGAATGTGAAATGTATAAAATTTGCTATAGCTCATAAATTGATTCATATCATTGTGAAACATACAAGCAATTTGTCCTCCCCTGCTCCACCAGTACTTATGTATATATGTGTTTTACCAAAATGCTTTTCATTTAATAGAAAAGAAAGGCATAAGAAATAACAAGTGTCATATTTATTTATGAATTCCTGGGGAGGAGGGTTATGGTTGAGGTTATTTTATATAATTCATTTCTAACTAACTTAAATAAAAATACTTAATGAATTGTATTATTCTTCGCTATTTTATTTCCACCTTGAGTTCTTTTAAAAGGAAGTTTGAATTTATGAACATCTTGATTGATTTTATGACTTAGCTTGAAAAATCGTTTTTTTTTTTTACTTTACTCCTTCCAATTTCAATGATCGATGATACGTTTTTTGTACTGTTCACAATCTTTGAGAGGAAATCAATAATTTACATAAAGGACCTTATGATCATCAAGGGGAGATTTGTTTTAAAATTTTTCCCCTTAGAGTTCTATAAAATCATTCCACAAGAATATTTCCTGTAATGAGTTGTCTTATTCCTTTCGAAGAGCCTTTTCTGAAAAACTTCCTTCCAGCATCGCTCTATATGTATTTTGGCTTGTCTTCACTCTTTCGTTCAATTGAGTGAAGTATTCAAACAATTTTTCTAAATCGAAAATAGAATTAATCAGTTCTAACAAAAAGTCATATGCCCTTTTCATTAGATTACACGTCTGTGATTAGCTACTTCAGAACATAATGTCAACTGTTTTATCAGTTCAAAAGTAGCTAAGGCATCAACAATACTTATTTTATTATTTGAAAGGTGCAAGCAAATGTGTTTAACGTCGATCGTCTCACTAGTCACTGGGATCTAATCGCAATTAGCATGAAGACGTTTCTTTTTGCTTCTCGAAAGCTACACTATTTATTATTATATGTATAGTAATGTATAGTACAGTTGATTAATCCCTGGTAATTTGTGGCCAATTTTTTTCATAACAGCAACACCATCATTTGTTGATGCTACTATATCGGTTGATAAATCAAGATTTAAAGTTTTTAATTTCTCAGAAACCAATTTTAACATTGTTTCTTTAGCAAGTACTTCTTATTGGAGCTAATCCTAAATTAAAATCTTTTTCAAGTTGATGTACGGTAATATTTAAATATCTTCGATTTCCTTTACCAG
Organism: Hermatobates lingyangjiaoensis; assembly: GCA_026182355.1. Taxonomy (NCBI): domain Eukaryota; kingdom Metazoa; phylum Arthropoda; class Insecta; order Hemiptera; family Hermatobatidae; genus Hermatobates; species Hermatobates lingyangjiaoensis. The sequence continues at coordinate 3,728,692 of JAPFBL010000015.1, forward strand.
TCAGTCCATTCATGTATAGCTATAGAAACTTTTTGCCCTTTATTCTTCATACAATTTATTGTATTTTGGTCCATCCAATGCAGCAAGCTTTGATACAATTTCTTCCAAACTAGTCCTTTTCACAAAGTTAAGAATACAGGGCTGGGTACTTGTTTGTGAACTCGGGCCGGTATCAGATGATATTATCTCGGTTATTTTATCGTGCACTGTTTTCAAATGATTATGATTTGATACTGCTTGTGATTGATCCTTTGCAAGTAAGCATTTTATTGCAATGAATACAACGGGCTTTTTCTTTTTCTACTTTTTTGAAATAATTCCCACACGTGTGACATTTAGGACTACAAAGATATAACAAATATGAATAAAAATTTATATTTTTATAATATTAAAATATATTACCTACTTACATTTTGTATAATAACATACATCTATATCAAATATCGATCAATGGCACAAAACACTGAATTTATGAACTGTACATAAAGAAACCAGAAGACAAACTGATATAAAATCTAAATTAAATATTCATCCAATAGACAAAACACACCGTTTCTTGGAATCATATCGGACCGACATGATTCCAAGAACCAAACCACTTGCAACAGTGTTTTCATCAATTTGGTACATTTGACTAAATTTGTCATTTTCAAATTTTTTTTAAGTGTTATTCATACATTGAAAACCCATATTTTCTACTACAAAACCGGTTTTCGAATTTCATAATTTTCTCCAAAAAAAACCGGTTTTTAAAAACCGACAAACCCTACTGGACACAAGAGAGTACAGGGGAATGAGGCAGTGGACCAGTTGAAAAAGACCCAAACAAACTGCAGTCCAGTGCCTAATGCACAACCTGAAAATAAATTTGTATGAATAGCTTAGGTTTAGGTAAAGCTGAAATTAGCTTCATACGAAGATACTCTGTCTGGGGGAAGCAGAAATCATTATATGAATGAGAGAAATCACCTTTAAGTTGCTAAGATTTTTATAACTAAAACTACTAGCATATGTAAGAGACACTTGCCTGAGAACAGTGATGAACTTGACTAACAAATTTAATATCAAAATACGTGCATATTATTAGTACCACAGAGGCTAGTAAATATTATATATTATGTAAGTATTATTATGCATGTATACGTTCGTCATACCTCGTGAATCGTTGTTCTATACGAACGACGGGTTGAACGTAGTGCATCTTCAAGTAAGACTACTTGTAGCAGGAGTCCTACTATAAATATGCTGTAGGAGGGATTTGTATATAATTTGTTTAAAATTCAAAATTTAATGAAAATGGATTTAAGAAACAAGTAGAAGCTCAATAGCACTGATATACCGCAGTGATCACAAGTTTGATGAAACTCAGGCCCTCACTTCAGTAATAATAATTACAAGTAAGTAATAATAATTACCCATTAAAATAAAGAATACATCTACACTGTAGGGCCTCATTGTTGTGTATATGTGACCTATTGGTTTTGTGCAATATTGCATAATAGGGAAGTTACTTTTTTGGCCCGTGTGATTTTAGACTTCTTTTTCTCCTAAACTACTAACTTAGAGAATGCTACAATTCAGGGTTATTATCAAACTGACAGAAGCTATTTTAAACAAAATATCAGATTTTTACACTGCTGGAAAGGTATTTTATTAAAATGAAATATAAAAATTTTGACCCATCATTGATTCTGAATGCATCTGAACACAAAACAGGTCACACCGTTTAACGGGTATAATGAAATTATACCCAAAACAACATCTTTTGAGAGGTTCAGCTGAATTATTTTTCTAAATAATACGTGGCCGAGAAGCGACATTATGATACATTTTGTGATTTCTGAGAATCTTTTACAATTAACAGTTAACTATGAAAGAATAAAATTTTTAAAAAAAAATTAACCTAAAATTTGTAAGCTAATTTTTGAAAAAAATTCTGATAACTGCAAAAGGAAAAAGCTGCAAAAACTCAACTTGAAATAATAAATACCTGTTGTTGTTAGATTACTTACATTCTGTTAGAAGTTTTTTAACAGAGTGAAACAAAGTTGTTAAATTATAATTTTTTATAATAAGAAAACATAACTATTAAACAAATGTGGAAGTTACCTGCTCTTAAGTTTGCTACATGTAAATCATATCAAACTTTTTGACGGTTAATTTGCTTTTGGTTTATTTTAATGTGGCTTTTTTTATAATACTATCAAAGTCTGTGCTAAAGTTTTATGAAACTCATTGATAATACATTTAATAATTTCATGTCTCAGTATTCATTTTTCAGTTATAACAAACTTGAAATCATTGATCTAGAATCTAGAACAACCTGGTACATTATTATTAAACTAACGACCAGGGTATCATCAATCTAGTAGGGACCTCAGCAGTATCTGATATATTAGGCTTGCCTTAGTAGTGCGAAAATCTACATTATATTAAAACTTACTTAATGTTATATTATAGTTATTTAAATAGTTAACACTATGGGATCTGAATTACATAACATAGAGTAAATTGAAAAGTTTAATTAATTTACTCTTCGTTTGTCTAGTGTTAGTATATCGGGCATGTAGTGTACTCAAGGAATTGTGGCCAGATGAAAAGAAATACACGAAAAAGCGTACGTCAAGTTTCATAGCATGTAAGAGGTATTTTATAGTATATTCATTTGTACATACATTTTTGTTTCAAACAAAATCATGATTTGTTTTAATCATGTTTTGTCAAACAAAATCAAAATATTTTGTTTATAATAAAGACAGAAACTGGTAGCATTTTTACTATTGTTTATTTTGCGTTCAAAGAAATCTATTTGGTTTGCTAGAACCGTTTTTTGCAGTCAGGATAGATATGGTGAATATAGAATGACGCAATAAGCATGATGTTATGGAACAACTCAGTACAAGGAAGTCTGATTGAAGCACTTTAACTCCTGTCAAGTGATTCATAACCGAACATTCCTCCTAGAGTAATTTGTCTGGGTTTTGTTTCTTTTATGTACTTGATTAGCAGCAAAGTGGAAGTGGTTCCTATAACAGGTAGATTTTAACTTCACTGCTCAACATGTCGTCCCTCCCTTCTGAAGACGAGTTGGACATCCTCTATGACTGGCTCAATACCATCGCCTTTTCCAGAGCCAAAAGAAACCTTACGAGAGATTTTTCGGATGGTGGTACGCACTACTGTTTTATTTACAGTCCTTCAACAGATTTTTAATTTATACAGACAAAACATTGTTATTATTTTATAGTTACTTATAAATTGTTAGTACGACTGAGGTTTGAAAACATAATATTATTATAAAAGCCCGACTTACCTCGTGAATCAGTGTTACAGCTGCCTAACCGGTTTCGTACGTTGTGCATTTTTAAGAGGGACTGATCATTTTCGAATGCTCCTGGGAATAAATACTTATTGAACAAGTAATGCCAATATGTGCCTAGTAGTAGTATCTAAAGCTGAAATAAATAATAGGGAATTATCAGTCCCTCTTGAAGGTGCACATCGTGCAGAGCCTGTTGGGCGGTTGTATTACTGATTCAGATGATAGGACAGACTTTTATAATAATATTTGATTTTATGGATGTTATTGAGATCTTTCAATTGACTCATTCAATCGAGTCTAGTGTGTAAAATTAAATTGTATTGTTACACTCCTCACACTGAATTGCCTAAATTTAAAAGTTATTAAGGAGTTCACCATTGACGATTGAAGTATACTTGAATGCTCATCGCATTCTAAATAAATATTAACAAAACAGGTCAGTTCAAATTGAATAAAAACGAGAATTTATTCTCTCCATTTCTCGTCGCTTGGAGTTGGATTTGCGGTGGCTGTGGTTCTCATCCAAGTTGGGTAGATCCTTGTGGTCGCTGTGTAAGAAGTAGAACTTCTTGGGGGAGATGCCTGGTTAGCATCCAATGAGGGATCTGGACCCTCCACCCCTACTAGTGGGAACGGGCCTTAAACTCAGCTGCTTGGACTGAAAAACTGGTACTTGCCTGGTGTGATCGGTTTTCTAGGACAGTTGGATCGGAGACGATTTCATGCACCCTTTCTATGCCTAAGGATAGGTGGAGGTTAGCCAAAGTGATTGATGTCAATCTCATATAATATGCTGATGTACTTTATTCTCAGGTCACAGTACTTTGACTCCCTGTGAGGATAGCCCGACGAGACCGATCTCAACCTATGTAAACCCTCCTAGGAGGGAGACGACTGAATCCTGGGTGATACGTGTCGTCCATAAACTGTCAGCTTGTAGGAACTATTCAAATGAATGACCTACTAGTAATGGTGCTACCTAGTAATAAAAATGGCCTTGTAGTGAGAGCAGAATAGCGTAAGTCAACGCTACGTTGGCGTTAGCTAACGTAGGTAAACCAAAGTAATGAGCATACAGATCATATGAAATTGATAACACTCAAAGAAAATTGTTACATCGGACAAAGCGATGTAACAGTGGCAACAAGTCGACATGCAGACTCTTACTATCCAAGCCGGAAGTGAAATAACTACAGGTGGGCCTTGTGCTATATGATTTTGGTTATTAATTGTCATAGTGGGTAATTGATTAATATTTGTTGCAGTACTGTTGGCTGAAATCATCAAGCAGTTCTACCCTCGATTAGTGGAAATTCATAACTACAACTCCGCCAACAGACACACAGCTAAGATGGAAAATTGGCTTACACTCGACAGAAAGGTAAAACAATCAAATTAATAGTTTAGAACTCCTTGATTTTTACTTGAGAGTATTCATTTTAAAGAATTTGCATCTTTAACAGATAACTGTTAAAAAAATTGCTAACTTAATTTCGATTATGTCAACAAACGATGATTAGAAATAAGTAAATGAATGTATGATCATCATTATTTTCTTTTCTCTCACTTATCTAGATTTCAATGATTTTAGTTTAACGAGTAACACTTTTGTATAATTTGTATAGAGGCGTATATTTTTTAATATACTTTTCTATTTTTGTTTTTTCGTATACTGTTAAATTTTTGTATTGGAATATTTGTTTGCAAAGGACCATAGAGGTAATTGCATATCTGTAAATGACAGTGAAATAAAGTAAAATAAATACTCACTTACTACAATGAGGAAAATTAACCAGCCCTATAATAAGATTCAAGAAATTTAATTTTTTTCACATATCTCATATACCGTTTTCTTCAGGTTTAGATCCTGATAATGGTCATGACATTATTAGTTTGTATGTGAAATAAACCATATTGATTTTCCTTATTTATGATTGAATTAGGAGTTTGTGAATATATGATGATTGCCAAACCATTTGAAGGAACATAATGAAATTAAACAGAAATATAGCAGTTTTGTTCAGTGTAATATAACAACAAAAGTTCAACTCTCTAGATTTAGTAGTTAGTTAAGGAGAGAAAAAAATGGTGTTTTAAACACTCATAATGGTTTTTACACACCCACAGACATAATAAAAAAACAGGTAAATAATGGTGAAAATTCAGGAAATAAAATGTGTATACCATCATAATCTCGATTTCAACATTTTTCATAAGTACTTTTATTAAAATAAAAATTAGTATCTTTACTTAAAGTAAAAATGATTTAAAATGAAAAAAAAAATTATTTTTTTTCTTTTAAAATATTCTATGTTCAGTGGAAAGTCATGTTTCTTTAAGTGATAACAAGACGAATGCAAGTTTATTTTCTGCACACTTTTTTTCAAGTCAAATAAGAAAAAGTACAACTTTTAAAGGAACGTCTTGCACGTTATTTATACCCAGTTAAAGTACAATCTGAAGTTATGTGTAATCAATGTTACATTGTTTTATAAACTGGTAATTTTTATGTTTAAGGTTCTGACTCACCTTGGGTTGGCGGAAAGCAAAGAAACCTATCAAGATATCTGTTCTTGCGTGAAGGGTATAGTTGAAAAGTTACTACTTAAAGTCAAAAGGAAAATTGACGCTGATATAGAAGAAAAGAAGAATGAGAATCAGATCAAATTTTATGATGGTAATAGCAGCATGAATCATTTGAATTGACCTGACTGTCTATATGTCAGTCTACACTATATCAGTATATGACTGTCTATATGTCAGTCTACACTATATTAGTATATGACTGTCTATATGTCAGTCTACACAATATCAGTATATGACTGTCTATATGTCAGTCTACACAATATCAGTATATGGCTGTCTATATGTCAGTCTACACAATATCAGTATATGGCTGTCTATACCTGCAGTCTATATGTGACTGCACATATAGAAATGTGTCCAGTCACCAACTCCGTTTGATGCAATGGTTTTTTTTTTTAAAAAAAAAAGCTTTGAACTTAAAAATAATTGTTATAATAATAATAATTATTCATAAACATTTGTTTCAGATGGAGAAAGTGACGTGAGTGCCCCTCCAGCTATATCAGAGTACAATAACCTTATTGAAAACCTAAAAATTAAAGAAGAAGAACTAAACATGCTCAACATGAAGGTTTCTGATATTTCAAAAAAAAATTTTTCTCTTATTTGCAATTACAAAAGAGTTTTGGATTTTTTGAGAGTATACAGTAAGAAAAAAAAATCTATTAAAGATTGTTGTAGAAATGAAGGACATTAAGTCTAAAAATGCATAATACTAAAAGAGATGTTTAATGTATTTGTTAAGAATGAACTTAAATGTGTTGTGCATATGCATATTATGTTGTATTAACAGGTAACTGAGGAATAAAATGCAAAGGTGAAGTAATGGGTAAGTTACAAGATTAACGGAGTTATTGCTCCGTACACACGCCCTTATTATATTTCTTGATATTTATTTCTTTATCAGCGCTCCATTTAAAAAGTATATTTTCATAAGTTTTAGCCATTTTTGTTAGGTAATGCACTTGGAAAACATGCTTAACTTGAAGGACCAAAGAATCCAAGACCTCAGCTGCCAGCTTAACAGGTGTCAGTGTCAGGAGAGACAGGACTATTGTTACCAGACGAATGGATTTGCAAACTCCAAAATTAAGTCGCAATACTTTGTCTGAAATATAAATCTAAAAGTAAACCCCCTTTTTATTTGGTATTTTGTTGTAGTAATTTTTAGTCAATATTTTATTTCAGGGCACCTTTGTAGAAAATATGAAGAAAGTTGGTAAATGTTTACCACTTTGTAAAATTTTTATACTAATAAGACAAAATTAATTATTTGTACTTTATAGTAATTATTGATATAATTACTATAAATTCAGATTTCTATTTCTTACCTTCTTCGATTTACAGTACGAGGAAAAAACAAATTGAAAAGTGAGTATTAATATTTCTAATATAAAAAACAATACGAATTTAAAATGTATTGTGTTCAGAATACACATATCTATCACACATGAATAAGATTTCTAATATAAAAAACAATATGAATTGAAAATGTATTATGTTCAGAATACACATATCTATCACACATGAATAAGACTATTACAAGAAAACGAACGACGAGAATTTATTGCGGATATACTAGAATTTTGAAAGTTAATTTTGTTTTAAATTATTTTTTAAAAAATATTTCTTCAATTCATCTTACCCGTAACTCATATCGTTACCCAAGTAAATTTAATTATAGTTGCCAATAGACATCTGAGATGGATTTTCACTTTCATTTGACGAATTTTCATTTCTTTAATATGTTAGCAGCTGTGGTTTGGTGTGTTCAATTGAATAATTTATGGGTTGTAACTAGGAGCGTTAACATAATTGCATATAACTCAATTATGTTGTAGAGAAAAAATAGTAACACTTACAAGTTACTATAAGAATCATTTTTTACAAATTAAAATCTTGTTTTTGTTCTACAAACTCTGGACAATATATCCAAGGTCAGTGGCGTGTGATGAGGTTTGAAATTAGTAAAGCTCCCGAGGTTTTTAAGATAGATTTAAAAATATATGCACTCATTTAGCTTCTTCAATAAACCATTCAATGGTTTATGACATGAATGAAAAATGACTCGAGTAGTTCAACTAAGTGGCAATTTTAAAAAAAAAAAACATCCACTACGGTAGTTCATATCTCATGAGCAGCACTGCAAAGTAAATATTTAACTTAGGAAAAATATAACTACTTATAACATTTGTAAGCGCAGAGAGGATTTAATGTTTGAATAAAACATGCGACTTTATGAAAACCAAAACATGTACCTAAAAATAGTTAGATATGAGGAATAACATTTTATACACTTGTGAGACTCTGTCTACTTCAATATTTTGAGTTGGATGGACCTTGGTAGAAATGTAAGTGAAACTGAGAATCTAAGTATTTTTCATAAAACTGTAACATTTAGGCTTAGATCTTGATCTTCGAGACTAGGATAGAGAAAGGGTAACAGTCCTCAATTGGTACAGACAAGTGTAACTCATTTTATCCTTAATTCACTTTATACCAACTCATAGAGGCCCGCCCACTAAGAGGATTTAAACACCTCTTGAAAATCGAAACAACCTATCTGGTAAGAAATAACTCACAATTGAAACTACAGAAGGTTTTATTCAAGAATTGTAACTTCTCAATATAAACACCAGGTGCTTTGGATTTAAACTTATAAATAAATAATTTCTACTTTTATACGTATAATACAGACAAAACTATTCTTCATATATAACATATATTTAAAATTACATGGTAAATATAGTATTTCTAAGAGAGAACAAACATTTTAAATTTACCTCATTACACTTAGAACGATCTAATACAGGCTCTAGAACTATAAAGAGGCATAAAATGTGATATTGCATTAACAAATATTTTTAAAATCATAGATACACTTTGTAAACATTTTTGTACTAATAAGACAAAATACACGATAACACAGCATCTATTATGGCATAAATAACTAATCTTTGGTTTGTGGAAAGAAAAATACAATAAGGTAAACTTGAAAAGGCTGATGTCAACCATATATGAAAGAGCCAACCAAAAACTAAAATTCAACAAAAATACTGATATAAAAATACAAAATTTACATACACAAATAATTTTACAGCATAAAGATTATTAAATTTGCTTCAAAGCAAAGTAAAATTAAGAGAATGGTAATAAAAAGAGCGGACAGGAAATGATGGAAGCAGTTAAAAAAGCAAGAGAGACAGAAGGGATATTTGCGAATTTTTTTTTTCAATTTTCGATATTACATGAAATATAAAATGGGTAGAAAGGAGATGTGTTGCTTGAGTTGTTAGTAGGTCAGTAGGTATAAAATATATAGTATTTGGGAGAGTGATTTGTGTAGGAAGGGGACGTTTTAGCAGGAAGAGCTGTGCAGTTCGGTCAGGTTTGCAAACACCTTGCGGGCCACTTCGGCTGGAGACCCAGGGTTATTATTGTTGTTGGTCTGATATTTCTCTTTGAGTTGGGCGAGAGCCACAACGAGCCTGTTGTTGGCTGCATCCAGAGCCGCGATCTGGTGCTCCTGTGCCTCTATCACTCGCTGCTTGTGAGAGAGCGTCTCGCTCATCTTTTTCTGTTCCCTCCTTAGCTCCTCCTCCAGAGAGATAAACCTAAAATAAAACATTTTTAAATCATGTTTGTCAAACACTCTCTGGTATATTTTGACATACATATAGCTTATCAATGATCAAACCACAATAAAAAATAGGATAAAAAGGACTAAGATCTTTCAACCGTAACAAGCGGTCTTCGTCAGAGTCAAAATGCAACTGACCTTAGTCTTTTTTTTCCTATTTCATATTGTGGTTTTATCATTGATTGTTATTTCACGTGTTTATGTGAAATCCCGTTATATAGCATATATGTGTCGTACACATTTTACCAGAGTACAATATTTCATAAATATGACTTCTTATCAAGAGTACCTGGCATTGCAAATAACAATGACTACTTTCAATTATTGGTTATGACTAATTTCAATTTACCCCATTTACTTCAGTTTACTACTTCATTCTTAATGAAATATTCTACGGTCACTGTAGTTTTGGGAGTGTTTAATTTAATTAAGTACTAAAATAATGGGATATATACATATATATGTTATATTATGACATACTAACCGTGAGATGATGTTTTTCATGTTGTCGGCGGCAGGTTCATTGTCCTCGCAGTGGTGATGGTGGTGGTGGAAGAGAAGAAGGGGGGGCGGAGGTGAGGCAGTGGGGGCGGGGTCAGGCTGGTGTTGTAAGTCGACAAGCTCCAGCTTCATCTTGAGGTCGTCAACACTAGCCTGCAGGCGTTCGATTTCTTTCTCGTACAACTTGATATCTGGAGGAGGTGGAGGGGGTGCAGGTCGGCGGCGTGGGGCTGCTTCCTCGGGCTCGGAATCCGAGAGTGACCCTCGACGTGGTCGCCAGCCGCCTCCGTGCGGGTGAAGATGGGGGTTGGTGCGAGGCACGCGTCGAACTCCGCTCTCATCGCTACTGCTTCCACCTCCAGTACTGCCTCCGTACACAGGGTTCGTAAACGCTAGAGCTCCTGCTACACTTGGTGAACTCACTACAACCACTCCTCCAACGTTGTTCCCTGTCATGTTGTTGTTGTGGTTATGATTGTTCACGTTGGTAACACTGTTGTTCGCTCCATTGTTATTATTATTATTATTGTTATTGTTGTTGCTGTTGTTATTGTTTGTGTTATTTGCTGTTATTGTGAGATCAACAGGGCTTGAGCTTTGGCTGTAAGCCGCAAAACTTTGGTACCTGTAAATCACAGTAAACATGAAAAAGCATTGTGTACGTCTTTCTTAAAAACACAATTGTGAATATACATAGGAAGATACTAGCTCTTATGTATTATACTTTGTGAAGTAGTTAAACAAATGACGATTTACTACAATGAAAATTTTAAAAAATATTGACAGAGAAAGAGATGGAAAACAAATGGAAGAGCGAAAAGATGTCATAACAAGGAGTTCATAAATTGAACTGAGAGTACAGTTAGTTTTATAGTTAGTGTCTGCAGTATATTGTTACTTATTAATTTTAACACTACCACGGATATATTTTTTGTCTATAAATAGTTATGTATTATTAAATATCAAATGAGTAAAGAACATAAAATTTCAGTCTTAATTAGTTATGTAAACCATATTCATTCACCATATAAAAAATAGAAAAACTTTCTCCAATTATAAGTGATCTATATCACTCTATCAGAATTTATGAAAAATATAATGGGTGGAAAGTCAAAGTAAAACATTCAAAATTATGCTACCATTGTGTAAATAATCTCTCATCATAAATGACTTATGATGATGTATAATTTATTTGTTATTTACATATAGTTTGGAACACTAATTTTTTGTTAAGCTTATGAGTGCTAGAAGGGAAGTTTTGATGCTTGCTTGACCAGTTTCTCCTATGTCTATTATTAATAGCGAGTAAACTATTGAAATAGCCATGATCTGAAGTCTTTGGAGCAAGCAAGATTTTGGAAGTACCGATGGATTTTATATTCATTAAAGCAAAAATTGTAGTATCTTTATAAATTGTTGTAGAAAATATAAATTAACATGTTTTCCTAATAAATATTGATTGGTTATCTAGAAGTGTGTGCTAAATATGTAGAGAACTGACCCCGAGGAAGCGACGTTGGACAAGGTGGAGATGGAGACCTGACTGCCCTTGTGCTGGGGGTCTAGCTCGCAGTCGGACAGCTCGTCCACGTGCCCATTGCCGTTGACAGCGACCAGCCGAGGCGTGCTGCCTCTCTGCCAAACAAACTCACTCAATTAGTATTCATAGACCATAGTACATGAATGTATTATTAGCTCGATCTTCATGAAATCATTTATTAAGCAATTACTTATTTCAAAACAAAACAAAAATATAAATCCGAGAATATTGGAATTACTTTATCATTTAAGTATCCATTAAAATGCACTCATGCTACTTTATTCTAAATTAATCTTCTAAAAACTATATGATGATGTTATTTTCCCTAAAAATTTGAATTTTCACTGTTAAATTAACTAACAGTGTGGAGCAGTTGGAAAAGTGTTAAAACAAATTACGATCTTGGGAGTTCGGTCAGTGATTGCTTGAATTTCATATTAAGCATATCAAATTCTAGTCAACATTTTTGTAATTAAACCATTCTATTATCTTAGTCATTTTTTGAAAATTTGTATATTTTTAAATGTATATCGTTAGATTTACATATTAATTTATATTACTTTTCTAAGACGAAATTATGATGAATATATATATTAAACGTTGTAGAATAATGAAATACAAATATAATTTTAGCATTTAATTTTTCTTCGAACTTAAACAAGAGGAATTCATTATACATATAGTTATCTCCACTTATCAAAATAGTGTTGAACATGATGTCTGAAATATGTTTTTACGAATAAATTTTATGTTTTGAAAAATGAAGGGTAATCTGACTACAAGTAAACTAAGGTGAAAATATTTTCAAAAATAACTAAGTTAGTGTGAGGTTACCGTGAGGAGGGAGTGCTTGGTGGGAGTGTTGAAGGAAGTGACTGCCTCCGGGCTGGGCGGGGGCGGCAGGAAGGCGTTCCTCGGCAGAGTCGAGGCACGGGCCATCAGTGGTGACTTGCCGCTCTCTACCACGCTGCAGTTACTACCCACCACGTTCACGCTCACCGTAGGGTCATTAAACCTATAATTATGCATAACAAAATTAAAAAAGTCATGTATGAAATCTACAGGCCATGCCTTTAATTTTATAGAAAATATAAAAAAAATATATATATATAATATCCAAAACATAAAAAAAACATCCCTTTAAAACATTGGACATAAAACTTTTGAAAATCAGCGTGTTGTAGATTTGTAGATAAAATGGCAGATGGCATATAATCGATTTGCAACAATAAAAAGATGTGACTTAATTTTTCTCAAACCTCAGTTTTGAACTACATTGTAAAGTTTTAAACTACAAACCGTCAAAAAAAAATTACATTTCCTAAGATGTTTAAATTCTACTTAACAACCAACTGATTGCACAACTTTTGAGATAGGATATATGAGCCTACTGTGATTCTATCTTAGGAAAAAAAATCTTACACTATAGATGTTCATAGTTAGTAAGTTCTTAAACAAAATCCTATTTTCCTTTTTAAGTTTAAGAATTTGTATATGTGTTTTATAATACATTATATAAATACATGGTAAGTTATCAGAATAAAAAAAAACATATATATTTTTGTAAACATATGTACATTTACTTCAGAATTTACTTCCAAACTTACATAGCACTTTCACTTTCTTCGGAAACAACAGTTTGGAAAATAACTGCTGGAGGTATACGCAGTCCATATTGTTTATCTAACCATAATTACTGAAAAGCAACTATGAACCACAGCATCCCAACATTTCATAGTTCGAAACTCCGATAATGATGGTTCAGCTTTTTGTGCTTCGTCTCCATAACGCCTAACCTACTTTCATAACAGTAATGCCTAAATTTGGTACATTACTATATTTTTCAGATGATTGTTAGTTTTGTTGTTGACAGTTTGGAGAACTCATTCATGATTTATGAGTTACTACGCGCTGAGTACCTGAAGATGTTTCTGTGAAGTGACTGCGCGGAAGGGGACTCCGGGGGCGGGCGCGGGGAAGGGTGGGCGAGGGCTGCGCCGACACGCTCCAGAATGCAATGGAGGCGGTGGACATCCTGCAGGCGCGCCGCCGCCACCTTGGCCACGCACTCCTGCAGCAGCGAGTGGAGGATCGAAAGCTGTTTGCCCAAATCTATGTAGCCATCGAAGTCGTTGCTCGTGTTCACATTGCAGTCACTTCGACTCTGAAAAAAGAAATTTCTCTCATTTACATTAGCACACCAAACTACAGAATACTATAAAGCAGAGCACCCCTACATTTAATCGTTTGAAACTCTGATGAAGATGATGATGGTTCAGATCTTTGTGCTTGATCTACTTAACTTCTACCCTACTTTCAAATAGCAAAATTTGACACGTTACTGTTTATGAGTAATTTTTTTGAAATACTAAAATATTTTAATTAGTTTATGAAGGATATTGTTAGCTATACAATTCGTAATGATACTAAACTATCTACCATATATAGTAAATAATCCTTACAAAGGCAAATGAAACAAACTGTAAGTTGTACGATTTGTGAATTATGCAAAAACAGTTTACGGAATATCAATAAAATCACAAAATATAAAAATTGTCACTATTATGTTCTTCTCATGAAATCATTTGTCATTGATAATGAAACTAATTACTTTTTACAGTCAGGCTCCTTGAAATTGATTTAATAAATTTGTTTGATCTGGAATTAGGAAGATAAATTACTTACAGAAATGAGATTGAGGAAATCTTTCATGGCGCGTGCCTCCCGCTCTAAGAAGTCGTTCATGCACTCCATGAAGTTTTCTTTTCCCTGGAATCGAGTGAAGTTAGCCAGCGTCTGAAGAGTTTTAGCCACCAAAGTCAAGTTGCGAGCGGCCTTCTCGTTCGGATATTCTTTAACACCAAGACGACCACAATATAGAGGTACAGTATACAGGCTTTATTACTAAAGAAACATTAAATAATTTAAAACAACATTTTATTTGAATAGTCAATAAAATTAAATGCTATTATTATTATTGTTCAAAAGTTACATTATATATATATATATATAATAAATATATATTATTATACAATTATACAATCAAGGTGGGACTTGAGGAATTCAATTCGTGGGTCACTCACCAGCTTGAGAATGACCGAGGAACGGTCGAAACCGGTCGCAACGACACGAGGAAGGCGCCACGCATTCTTCAAGAAAACACTGCAGTAAAGGGGTCTAATGACAAACGCCACACACACTCAACTTCAACTCATAATGCCCATAGCCCGGACCAGATTCTTACGAGGAACTCTTCTGCGTGAGGACGCCTATGCCATTCCTGCCCTCTGTGAAATTAAAGTAGGGACTGCGAGCCCTCTCCAGGAAGGACGGCGGATGCGGCCAAGCGTGTTAAGAAACCGACGGGGAAAAGGTCTACATACACCCACATCAATAGAATTTACAGAAAACACCAACAACCAGTATCTAATGAAATCCACTAAGCCCATAGTAAACACCGAGTTCGACGAGGTACACTTCCAAGCCAGGACGCCAAGACCTTCATCCAACTCTATTGGAAAATTAAGTAGGGACTGCGAGCCCTCTCCCGGAGTGAAGGCTGAGGCGGCCGAGCAGACGGAGTGTGCTAAGGAGAAACGTGTTCAACGAATAAACACCCACAACCAATAAGAAGTGCCCAAAGTAATACGTAACAGGGATTGGCTCGTCTTTTACAATATCTAATCTGGCATTCAACATATATATATATATATATATATATATATATAAAGATTTCACATAAACACGAGAAAAAAAAATCAACGGTCAAACCACAATATCAAATGGGAAAACAAGAATAAGATCTTTCAACCGTAACAAGCGGTCTTAAAGATCTTAATCTTGTTTTCCGATTTCATATTGTGGCTTGATCATATATATATACAGAATTAAAGCTTATCAGGACTCCGTCAGTTCTTGACATTCAAATTAAACTATCATTGCCAACGTTTTTATTTAAAACCTATTTCATAGGCCTACAAAACAGACGAAATATAAGAAATAATTTCCTTAAAATAATTATTTTAAGGCCTATGTTTTGTAGGCCTATGAAAAAGGTTTTAAATAAAAACCGAAACGTTAGCAATGGTAGTTTAATTTGAACCTGAAGAACTGACCGAGTCCTGATAAACTTTTATTCTGTTTCTATTTCCAGACGGGCTTGGAAAAAAATAAGTTTTCCAACCCTTAGAAAGATGGTTTTCCTACTCTTAGAAAGATGGTTTATCTTCAGAAAAATACTAAAAAAGAAAAAAAGAAGAGAAAGAGAGAGAATTATATTCGCCTTCTGATAACAAACCATTCTTCGAAATGTCCTCCACGGTAGATCTATGTAGACGTCATGTTTAACAATGTGTCTTGTGTAATTTTACAGTTTTGAGAAAGTTCTTCTGGATCCTTCAAATATATATATATATATATATATAATATATATATATATATATATATGTACATAATTTTATTGATTAACAGAATATAGTTACATTATAATTTACCGTTAATGTTTTAAAATGAAATTATTTCGACAAGTAATGGTCCTCTTTAGATTCAGATAACATTATAATGTTATCTGAATATATTTTCATATATCCATACAATGAAAAACTGAAGCTAACAAGCTAACAAAGGTATATTTTGAAACAGAAATGTTTGCATTTTTATATGTACTTATAAACACACAATATTCTACACAACTAAACTAAACTAAAACTGCACAAAATCCAAAAATGACTGATTGAGACATGTGACCCTTACCATGGGTGATATTGAAGAGGCTGGGTGAGAGAATAGCCGGGCAGAGGAACCTGAGGAAGATACAGGCTGAGATGAGGTTGTCGCAGATGTCCTGTCTGCCTGAGGCCACCAATCGCTCCTTGAGCAGACAGAAGCATTCCCGCAGTTCTCTGCACAAAGACATACACTTTTAGTCTCACAGGGACTTACTTTTATATGATATTTGAATTTAAAATTATATCAGATTTTTGAACCACATTTATAAAACATAGATCACCGATGCTAATCATGCTATGGTATACAACAATATATTACAACAAAGAACTGTTGTTGTGACCTATTTTAGGTATCACCCCACATTTCCATGTAATTATTGAACATATTTAAGCATATTTGAATTAATGCGATAATATTTGAAAGATGTGATTAATCAGAAGATGATAATATTATCGGCGATAATGAAGATGTTACACTAACAGGAAATTAATAATAATAACTTAACACTCTAAAATCGTCATGTTAATACAATGAAAATCATCTAACAAAAATAAAAACTTTTTCGATTGTTGCTTAATTTATCTGAAATATTCAACTTTTATGAGGTTTATTTCTAGAAGAAAACTTTATGTAAATGAAACTAGTACTTTCACTAACAATTTTTGAAATGAATTTGACTCTTAATAACCGCATGAGTGACGTTAAACAATTAATGTTCAGATTCTGTTTTAGTAACATTTACTTATCACTCGTATGCTCTCCTTATACTAAACGAACGCGTGTTTGCAGGTGTGATGCAGTTGATCAAAGAGAACTGACTGAGGCAAGGCTAGACATTGTCAATACCAGTGTCTCTAACTTCCTGCCGCACCCCAATACAGAGTGCCTCACAATGGACATTTCACAAACGGTTAGCAAGTTTTACGAGAAGAGAATTATCGGATAACACAAAAGAAGAGAATTATCGGATAACAGTTGTTGAAAACAGATTCAATTTCTTTAGACTGCAGTTCATTTTTTTGAAATATTATAAAAAATCGATGATACCACGATCCTCTGTAACGACACTCCTTTGGGAGCCCTACCTCCCAGATTTAAAACGTTTAGTTTAGTGTCAACCAGCAATGCTTGATTAAACATAGGTAATTCATCAATAAATATTGGTACTATTTCTTAAGGAATGTATCAGAAAAAAATTCTTATATGTGTTTACACAATTGCTCTAGATTAAGAATTGAATGTATGTGGTTACGTGGGGAAGGAGGCGTGCGATGCGAGAATGGCAGACCAGGTGGCCTGGACAGCAGTCCTCAAGTTCTCCTGGTGCCTGGCCAGGCTGGCCAGGGAGCCGCCCACCTTCAGGGGGTCCACCTCGCAGTCAGTGCTCCCGCCCAGCACTCCGCTCGAGACTAACTCGCCCAGCGTGCTGTGCAGGTACTTTTCACCGGTCAGCTTCAGGTAGGCTTCCATCGCCTTTGTCGCCAACGAGTTACCACGGAATGTCAGTCTTTCATCCTCTGAAAAAAAAGTACGCGTTTGAACAATCATTAAGCATTTTTAATACTACATTTTTTTTTTTTTTTTTTTTTAATGGAAATATGATCAATTTTCAAAGCAATTTAAAGACTGTAAAGACTACATGAATTTAAAAACACACAGAAATTTGTAGTAATGTTCAGGGCAAAATTTATTTAACCACTGAAATCCTTACAATTGAAATTCAACAATAAAGTCATCAGCTATAATACTTTTGCATTTCATAGTCATTCCACCTTGAAATTTAGTAACTTAACAGTATTTCTAACTTTCTGCCGCACCCAATACTGAATGTTCCTCACTGCACGTTTCACATATGGTTAGAAGCTACGTGAAATATAGGAAATAAAATCAAAATTCAGAGGTAATTAAAATCCCAACTTCTTAACATTATCATAGTAATAAAGAAACTTAATCATATCTTCAAATTATATCCAGCAATTTGTTTCGCCATTTAAATCGTTGCAAGAAATCCCACGTTTAAAATGTGTACTTCGGAATTCAATTTGGAGTCAGGTGTGATCTAATAGTAACGTTCTTGCCTTTACGACTGAGGATTGGTGCTTCACTTCTGACCCCAATATTTTTCATGCGTTAGATGGGAAATCTTGTTCGCGTCGTTCCACAAAGAGAAGAACAGTCTGTTTCCAGGAGTCTGTACAATACCAGATATTCGTGAAGCATCGCTAATGAAATAAACTTGAAAAGGGCAAAATTTATAACTCCTGATGTAGTACCTATGGTATATGAGAGAACTGATTTAGATTGGTAGTACTGAAGACCAATGTTGTCTTCAAGTTCATTGAAGAGAATATTAAAATTTTCCCCTTTTCATGGGCAAATTTTTCCCCATTTTTTATCGATTGTTAAAAAATCGATACATAAATTTTTTTAAAAAAATACTGTTTTTCATCAAATTTTCCTAATTTTCCAAATTGACATGGAAAAATATTTGACATAAAAAGGTTATTGTAAAATATAGTAAACAAAATAACTCCATTCATATTTCTTAAAATATTTATATCATGTAGTTACGAAAAAAGCAAAATTCAGCATGGACTACCATTATTTCAATTCTTTTTTTTTAAAAAAAGCCAGTCACTATAAGTATCTGCCTCCCCACATTTCTGTAGTTCGACTAAAGGCCATTTACCTATCCTGTCGATGTCCATCATGACAATGTCGGCCAAAAACTGTTTGGCCAGCCCCTCCCTCTGCATCACGTTGACAAGAGCAGTAGCAATGTCTTCTTTTGATTTTACGCTGATCACTGGCTCCAGTATTTCACAAATAGATTTGTAGTCACTCTTGAGATACTGAAATAAGAAACCAAAATCAATTCAGAAGTGATTACAATAATTTTTACACAGGCACACAAACAGACAGAAAAAAAAGAGCTGATCAAACTTACAAAAATCATATCCACACATTATAACATTTAAAGCCTTTCATATAATCCAACATTTTAACTAATTCAAAGATTACAGTCATTCAACTCTGAACAAAGACTAGCCATTTTTATATCACTGTGAATATATATTCTGACAAAAAAAAATTTGATTTTTTAATGGGTTTGGCGCTTTGAAACAACTTTTGATATCTTTAGGGTGATTTCTCGAAGACATAAGTCATGAGAACAGGTGTCAGTAAAACTTGACAAATCCTACCTAAACTCACTGTTTACTCATATTTTGATTTCATCTACTACAGAGCGTAGGGTAGGTAGATAGTCATCACAAAGTCGTAGGGCAAATAATTAACTTAATGCTTCATTGTTAAAATAGAATCTGAATATTGATTCCTTGAGTACATCTTGACACCATACAAGGAATAAAAAAAAAAACTGCAAACTAGATGGATCGTAAGATACCGTGATCGTTAGCCAGAACTATTCTTAGAGCAGGCGTGGGCAACCTACGGCCCGCGGGCCACATGTGGCCCAGTCCATGTTTTTGTGCGGACCTCGGAGATTATCTGGGATTCTATCTTAATATTAAAAATTCTTTTGTGTTTTGCTTATTAACAATAGCTCACCGAGACTTTTGGAAGGAAATTACATATGAGAGAAAGAGAGAGAGAGAGAGAGAGAGAGAGAGAGAGAGAGAGAGAGAGAGAGAGAGAGAGAGAGTGAGAGTGAGAGAAAGCTCTAAAAGGTCTATAGCAACAAATGTTTTTGTTTTACTTATATGACGCACTAATCTTTTGGATATTGCGTTGTGACAATTGTTTACCATAATGAAAGAATGAGATACGAATAATAATTTTCATTATAAGAATAATAAAAAGTTAAATAATTATTGACACATCAATGTAGCACACAGTATGTATTTATATATATTTATAGAAATACATTATAGATATAAGCTGTATGCATCGAAGTACCAAAGAAATTACCATGCGGCCCGCGGTCACTTGTAAATTATATAATGCGGCCTCCCAGTTCACCAAAGGTTGCCCATGCCTGCCTTAGAGTCTAAATAAGCAGAAGCTCTTCATTATATCTTAACATTCATCGCAGACTGTTTTTTTAACATTCATAAAAAAATACTGCACTGATTAAAACCAATGTTGTTATATTCGCGTATAAAAACATTCAAGTATATTGATATCCAGGGGAGTAATGTAGTCAATAGTCTTATTAAGATATAATTAATGTGAAATAGTCTGCAACAAAACGTTTTACTTTTAAGAAAACTATCGTTGGAACACTAGTTCAGAACATTTTGACACCCATCCTCTTGCAGCATAACTTTTTACATACAACAGTACAAAGCACAATGATAACTATTAACAAGTAATCCTAATTTTCCATATTGACATGAAAAGGTTATTTTAAAATATAGTAATCAAAAAGAACTCCATTAAATATTTTTTAAATCTGAATTTGAATCATTCATTTCTCTTACATACATTTCATAATTCCTAGTGAAGCCGGTGTATTGGTTATTATAGTGTATGCACTATAAATTGTGACATACGATCGAATAAATATAATTTACCTGCAAAAATTCCTGGTATATTTGTACAGGTAATATTTCAACGGTTTGGAATCTGCACTTGATCCTGAGAGCGGGGCATTCTTTGGTTGGTTTTTCACTGAGAACAGTGTACCACTTCTCTGACAGGTACCTGGAGGTAACGTCATGTACTGGAATACTGACAGTCCCTGGAATCAAAAATTCCATTCATAATTTATATAGTTTTTTATATTATTTTTGTAAAAAATAACTTTTTTTTTCAATTTTACCCTTATTTTTCCATTTTCAATTTTGCGAACAAGTTTCTCCTTTTTCAAACAAAGCAAACTATCTATGACGGTATGAACCAGAATAAAGCATCATGTACGAATTAGGATTTAATTTTGTTCATTCAATTCAATATATTTCAAAAAACAAAAACAAAACACATTTCCAAAATACTGGGGGATCGATATCTAAAGTTAACTGGAATTCAATGTTCTTTTTAACTTATAATGCATTTCTAAAAAAATTATTTGATATAAAAATTTTGGTCGTAACATTAACGAAATGCTGCTGGATTTACCAATTAATGAATTCGCCAAACTTTGATATTAAGTTTGTAATATTTTTCAAGACATATTGTGGATCTTTTGCATATTAGTGACAGTCTATAGAAGATAATACTAATTTTGAGAAGGGTGTTAAATAATGTATTATAAAGTGTCATAGGTAATTATAATATTACTTTCAATCAAAACATTTTATTGTTACAAATTAATTTTGATATTTTACCCTACTTTCTTTTACCAATCAGAACCTACTTTATGCTGCTTGAATATTGTTAAGGTCTATCAACTTCGGAACACTTGTGAAGTGTATCCTGAAATATCTTGAAATCATAAAATATTTCTTCTCAAACCCATATGATTTACTGTTTTAAAAGTTTGAGGTTGGAAATGTTTTTGACAGGCACATGGAGGTAAGGTCATTTTTTTGACACATCAAAGTGCCTGCGTCTCAGAAATAGCGAGAATTTGTGGAAAATAAAATTTAAAACAAAATTATATATATAAATCTGATAAAACAAACTATCAATATTTTATTTGTAACATCGTAAAATCAATCAAAACAGTAGTTACCCTATTGTCAAACGTCGTAAAATATTTGCTTGGTGACCTTTGAAATATTATATCTTCCTTTTCAAGTAAGACAATCTTGGGATCATTAATAACAAATGAAAAAGTTGGTTAATTATTCGAAAGCTTATATAAAGTATACATGCAAAACGAAAATAAATGTTTATTTATGAAGTAATATGCACTTTCCTTTTTCATATAATTATAATATAATTAAAAAAAAAAAATGGAAAGTGTACGGTCAGTTTATTCTTGTTTAAATTGTCTCAAACCATTCAACATGAGAAATATGGAATGATTAGCAGAGAAGTGTAGAACTTGAAGAAGAAAGAGAAAAACTTACCTTCACGTATCGCGTGTGCTTTTAATAGTCCTTAATGAGTGGTGAAGCGTTAATTAGAAATATGTGCTGACAAAAAGAGATATTTATGTGCTGACAAAAAGAGATATTTGTACATATACCCTTATAACTTGATTTCAACTAGATAAAAAAGATTTATTAAAAATAAAAATAGATTCTTCCAACAAATTACAAATTTGAAAACAAAAGCAGAAATATTAATGTCTTGATTAAAAAATAAAAAATAATTTAGTATAAATGTCCTTGATCTTAAAATTTCAAATGATGAAATCAAATTATACTTGTTGACAATATTATTACCCAACAAGCTTGTGCAAACAATCATTAATTATAAATATCTTTTAATGAAGGCAATCTATATATTTAGTATAATGTTAGTATAAACTGTTCGTTTAATATAATGAAAGCACGCATGCAAGCAAACAGTATTTAAGTACAATACTAGACCACTAGTCACAGGCTGTCTTAATTTTACATAAATGTCATTATAATTAAACTATTCAGTGGTTCTTGTTTCCTAAAAGGCAAGTCATGCAACAGAATGTTCTTAAATCTGTCTCATAAATCACTTAAGTTGTTGATTTGAGAATTTCAAAGTCAATATAAATAAATCTCTGGATCTGTGGAAATGCTTGATCTTTCTGTATCTTGTATTTTTCATTCCAGAGATCACCACTTTGTATTAACCTCTCCCAGAACATGAGTGCGGGCTCAGTTTTTAGAGGCAGAGCCGGTCGTGAAAGTTACAAGTGCCGACTTTTTTAAATGTAGTGGCGCTGTAAATAAAAACAAACAAGTTCATAACCCAATACAGGCATTTTGATGAAAACAAACTCTACTCGCACTTTTAAATCTTTTCACTAATCACAAATATATATATACATATTTATTTTTCCAATTTCCTACATGATTCCATGACAGAGCATCATTACCTTTTTGAATAAGAGTAAAAAACATGAATGACTAAATAAAATGGTCAATGAAATAAAAGTAAAACAAAGAAATAAGAAGAATCGTTACAAAAATATAGCCGTGTTACCTCGTTCGTTTTCGCCATAACTGGACCGGTTTCAGCACTCGTCCAATATAAAGAACAAATTTTATGTTGTCCTGGGGCACAAGACAATGTTATTTTCTTCATTACAATTATTTGCAATTAGATCCAATTTACTTTTAACTGTTTTCCATCCTAATTTTCATCGTATCTCTTTACCTTTCGTACATACTAACATATCTGTTAATGGTCCAAATAAGCCGTCGGTCGATTTGCTAGAAGTTCACTATCAACTTATGGAAAAAATCTATAATTGTCATAACTATACAGAAGAATAACATTCACTTTGCTCTTGATAATGGCGGACTTCGAAAAAACCGGTTCAGGCATGAAGGAAACGGAATTAAAGTAATTCAGAATATTTTTATCATAATATTTTGAGTTCGTCAAGAGAATTCTCAGTTCTCATTCTATATCAATTAGCTTTTTCAGTATGTTTATTGTCCTTGTGGATCGAAAGTAGTCTATGTGATCTGAGACTTCATTCTCGTGTCGTGATAAACTCCAAAGTAACTTACAGCATTCGTTCTCAGGACGACCTTAATTTAAGTTTATAGGATGAACGCAGTTAAGGGGAAACAAATCAAACTCAAAACTTCCTTCATGTACTCGAAATTCATTTCTACTAGCCAGAAACCTGGCAGACAACACTTTACACGTTGAAGGAGTAGTAACATGCAGCACAAACCACCACTCACAAATCACACACACACAGTCTACAACACTTGCGTGGTACGGTTTTAACTACATTGCTTTTTTTTCTCTTTCCCAACATTTATTATTCAACACATGAATGACTACATAGAAAAGGGTACTTTATAAAACATGACGGCGACAAAGATCAAATAACCCCGTTAGTATAGTTCTCATCATATTATCACATTGTTAGATAGCTCCAAATTCCCGGTTGAAGCCTTGCAGCGCTGCTCCGGAAGTATTGGTAGAACATCATCACTAAGATTAATGAGGAACCTAACATGACAGAAACAGCCTTGCCCCAACCATATTCCTGGCTAAGCAGGTAAGCCATGCAACATGTATTATCTTTGCTTACTTCAAGTAACATCCACCATCACTATAGTTCATGGTTTTGTAGGGGTTCTTGAACTATATAACATAAAAGCTGATATCGTTTCTGCAACGGCCACAACATATTACAAATATAATTAATAAATTCAAGCTGTAAACTGTCTAAAGCATAAAATATTCTGTAAATCTAATTACGTTTAAATAATTAGAAAGTTTAAAAAGCAAACGATGGAAAGTTCCACAAAATGTAATGTTCAACTATAAATGTTTTATCATATGGTATTATAAAAACAATATAAACAATTCAACTTTATTTATGATATTGTTTGGATAATACCTCTACGTTAATAAATAAACAAAGTCTCCACTATAATTAAATTAGTTCTTTAGTTAAATTAACGACAATTAACTCAGGAAAATATCAGACACCCTGGTATACTTGATAGCTAATATAACTAAGTGCAGCGAAGAGCACATTCATTATAAAGAGCTAGTTGAACAATAGTTGCGACAGAGCATAATGGTTTGGTCTGGCATACCTTCTGATCGCCTTCCGTAAACATCACACATCACATATGATATCATATTAGCTACATATAAGCACACATAACAATAAATACTTACCTTCTAATTTCGTTTTTCCTCATAGTGTTTGCTCAATGATTGCTGAAGAGTTAATAAAACTATGTGCCAAAAAAAAACACATATAATATACCATTTATAGTTCGGTTTATCCAAACAAAATTTGCATTTCTTTATATGAAGAAAATAATTAAAAATAACAATGAATTAAAGATAATATTAATCAGAAATGTACTATTCTCAATTATTAACTTAATAATTTAAAAGAAATACAAATTTCATTTACATTAATTTTTCCTTATTTCAATTAACGTTAATTATGAACTCAAATTTCTGATAATTAGTTTAGTAATGGTTTCATAGATTATTTTTTCTGTAGTTGTGGATGTCGGTATGTATGTTTAGTATTCATGTATTTAATATGTTGAGCATAAGTGCAGACAAGCTATCAAACAGTGTTTTAGAATAATATTACCATTTATACGAAATTATCTTTGAAATTCAAAATGTTTAATCTATGTGCTTTTGTTTCAGGCTATCCATTCATGGTATACAGTGCATGGTGTGTTGGGAGGTTAAACCATGTAAGTTAATCCTGTTGGGACCAACCACTCCTTTTTCGTTATGAAAATCAATGGCGTAGGCCAAGCAATACAGACTAAATAATGCATTGAATTATACAAGCTTTACCAGCATTATATTAATATAATCTACTCAAATTTACCATATTTAAACTCATAAATGACCCAGATTAATTATGTATTGATTTGAATATTTTACTAATTAAGATGAAGTCTTCAAGTTTCGGCTTTGAAATAATGTCTAAAATTGTCAATAAAGCACTCACCACTCCTAAAGTTAAAAGATCTTAAAGACTCCATAAGATATTGAAATACTGAAGTATGACTTGAATGTCACCCCTGATATTTCATTGACCTCGCAAGCATAAGCATTTTCAAAGAGATATGTGTATTTTCTTAGGGAAGTCATCCCTGCTGATCTAGTTTCCTCTGAAGTGAAAACCTTAATATACAGTTAAAATGATGTTTTCCTTAATACTTAAATCATTAATGCATTATAATATAAAGAAGCAAAGAAAATTTGACAATAAGCACTTAAGACTCAATTATGAGCTCAAATTTCTGATAATTAGTTCAGTAATAGTTACATAGATTAATTTTTCTGTAGTTGTGGATGTCGGTATGTATGTTTGGTATTCATGTATTTAATATGTTTAGCATATGTGCAGACAAGCTATCAAACAGTGTTTTGGAATAATATAACCATTTGTACGAAATTATCTTTGAAATTCAAAATGTTTAATCTATGTGCTTTTCTTTCAGGCTATCCATTCATGGTATGGTATACAGTGCTTTTTGATCTTACATAGTTTAGTTACATTTTGATCTTACATAGTTTAGTTACATTTTGATCTTACATAGACCCTTCTTATACCGAATTTATTTTTTTTTTTTATCATAACATATTGTGACAGTGTTACATATGGAATTTCAACCCTATATGATAGCTTATTTGAGCGAAGAAACATAGTTTATCTATTGACGTAAAATACCACAAAGTCCTTTGCTGAAAGCCAAAATGTATAGAATTATAATTTGAAGTAACTTTACCGATGAGAAGGTTCTTGTCTCGCTTCTTCTTGCGGTCGGCCTCTCGGTAGAGATTGATGTTGATGACGTTGATCGCGGGCAGGTTGAGGAAGTCGAAGTGTTCTCCCCAAAAGCAGAGGTCGCCTTTTAGTTTGGCTGAAGTTCGAGCGTACAGGGTTTTGTCCAAACATAGTTCGCAGAAGTACCTACAAGAAAAGAGTAGTTTTACATTATGATGAAAACAACTTAAAACTAAATTTATACGAATTTTTAGTGACTTCTTTCTATAAAAATCATTTCAGTTTATCAATATGTATGTGAAATAATTATGGGGTCAAGGAGATTTGACCGCGGCCATCTAGTCCAGTGTTACTGGGCGGCGTTTTTGTGATATACTCGTATCAATCAGTCTGTCAGTCATGGGACGTTGGGTTAATATGCTTATCAATAAATTACCTGTTTATTTTAATCAAAAGTAAAAACCAATTGTGACTTGTTATATTGTAGCTAATAATATAATTGTATCTATTTATACACTTTTTCTGTTAGACATTGGTACATGAAAACGTATCCTTTAAAAAAATAGGTAGATCGACCAAATAGGTTGACCACTTAAGAGTTAAATATGGTACATAGACATAGGTGGGAGTGGGTCGGGTTCTCGGCATTCAGCGGAGGAGGTCAGAGTTGGGCTTATCTCGCGGTGGATAATCGGGTTAGCGACTAAATGGGTCAGCGTCGAGTCGGGTCCGCGATTAGTGAGCCCTGCGGAGATTTGATTCATTCCCTCAGAAAACTTTTCAGTAATATTTACGAATGTAGAACATTTTCGAAGAGCTTACAGGACAAAAATAAATCCATTTCAAATATAATCGCATAAGAAGAGAAACGTAATATATACCACAGAGGACAAAATATTGTATTACACTTGTGGAGATATTCATCTTTCAAAGAATTGCTTAAGCCCTATTTTATAATGAATATGCGAATTCATCCATGAACATTTTATCCATATCTCAAAATATGTGTGACCTTGTTTAGTTGACTGTCAACAGTAAACTCTCAAGGTTTCAAAAGCAGGTAAAATCACAAAGAGGCCTAGTCAATAATGGGACGTAGTGTTCTTCCTCGGGCATTAACTAGAAAATACAATGGCACCAGAGAGTTATCTATAGTACAAAGTAAATATAGATAACTCTCTGGTGTCATTGTATTTTTTAGTTAATGCCTGAGGAAGAACAATACGTGTTCGAAACGCGTTGTTTAAATTTTTGTATGTGGAGACCATTTCATTAGCTTTTTACCCTACAATGAGTAAATACCACATAATCACTGATTGCACTACGATAGAATAGTTTACCTCTTTTTTGGAGGAATGCCTTTGGCTTCGAGGATCCATATCTTGAGAGAGTTGTCTGTGCGCCGCGTATGCTCTTGATCTGGCTGCACTGTTTTCCTCAGACTGTAACATAAGTCATCAACTTAGAAAGGCTACAGAAAAAAATAATATTTTTTTGTATTATGTACTAAACATACTTATTCAAAGTGGCTCTATGCTATATCAATATAACTATCTAGTTATGATGTTATTAAATTCAGTATACGAAAATGTGGTATACGATAAATTATATAATGAAAAATATCAAATCCTTACGACTCGTAAACTCATGACAACATGTACGGACTACTAACAACTGTCTATATGTTATAAGAATTTCTTTCTTTCATATGTCAGTCACTGTGTGACTATGATGTATCAATTACAATATCCATGGATACACTATATTGACTTATAAATATATACATAACGCAATAATAAATGAATAATGAAAACTCTGAAGTCTGTTCATAGATAAATCTCGTGATGGTTCACTGCATTCTGTAACAACGACCTCACCACAGGAACTTTTTCTCTCTTTGATGTACCCTGATTTTTCTTTTATTTCCTTTCCTTTAATAGTAGAGTGGCGCATCATTTCTCGCCACTTTTCCTCAGATCACGTCCGAGTATGTGATCTATATATACATAATAAAAGATAATAACCGTATTCATCTGATATATATGTAATTATCTTTTCGATCTTTCTAAATAACATTACAAAATAATTGAAAAAAAAACAATATATCTCCAATAATGGGCATATTTCAACTTTAAACCCTCATCATCAGTTATCAGATCAGTCATCATCAGGACATTAGTGACTTTTTTGTTCCATTTTCAAACTATACTGTGGTCTAGAAGGCGTTTTGGAGGTTACACAATTTTCAAAACACAACTGGATAATCGGTGTTAAGTAGTTTCAAGGATCAACTAGGAAGATCCTCCCTGATCTTTGGTGGATCCGGTAAATAAGTTTCAAGACGAAGCCGGGGCAGTTGTACCCGTACATGGATCCTGTAACGGTTTCCTTCAAATTAGGGTTGCACAGTGCAGCTACCAGTATGCAATACATTTGTGAAGATTATTTAACATTCATTAAAACTAGTAATAAGTAATTAATATAATTTTTTTTTTTAGGTAGAACCAAAATATCAGCAGAAGAACGGATATAATATGAAATAGAAGATAAGGTAAGTTCTGATTATACTGTAAACCCTAACAATGCAGCTTTTTGAGAATGTATTAATTTTTTTCAATGACAATTACTTTCCCTAATTGATAAACTCTTATAACATGTACTTCACATTGATTATATATTGTGTTCCACATGAAGGTCGGAATGCATGTCATATCTCTTTTCGATTCTCTATAAAAAAGAGAATACCACTTAAATAAAAAGAGTACAAAAACACACTTATTACACACCTAAAAACAAATCATTTCATTAACCCAGTGTTAGGTTCAAAATTAACTTTTTTTCATGATTGCATTAGCTGTGGATTACTAGAAATTAAAATTGCGATGCTTATTTTGTTTTGAAAAATATATCGAGTGGTTTAACTTATGTTGAAAAGTTTGGTTTCAATATTTCTCCCGAGTATGAAAATATCAAATTACGTAGAAAAAAATCGAGATAGATCAATTTATAATATGTTTTTTAGTTTGATGTATTCTGGTTTGGGTAAAGTATTATAAATCAAGAAACCTCTCCCTGTGAATTTCCCATTTTCTTTTCCTACTATCTTTAGGTATAATACATTATTATAAAAAGTTTCCTTGACATAGATAAATTTAAGATAATTCAACTTTCTCTTTAAAAGAAGCATGCTCTCTCACGCTCGGAATGACGTCGAGGTCGCTTGTGCTTTCGGTGGCAGAAACCGCAACCACTCGCTAGTAGTAAAAGTAATTTACGGCTATTGAAATTAGGCCGTTTTTGAAGGTAGTGACTCTAAAAAAGTGTTAATATCATCTCGGAACGAAAGTTTATTGTTTAAATACGTGACCAAAACATTTTTTTAAAATACTAATAGATCGCGAATAAGTTGTTAGTAGTGGCACGCATGAAGATCCATTGAATTATTTGACAGATAAATGCAAGCACGTTAGTTACAACTGTAAAGTAAAGCATTTTGAATTTATTGGTAAAGTGCTTCAAGGAATAAAGCTTTAGTTTTTAAATAAAAACATTAGCTACTTATTGAGGCATCAGAGGAGCTCATCCCAATTCACTGTACGCCAAGTGTCATCTGTACACATATGCAGCCAACAACCTCCTATGTGAAGAACTTGGCTTCTTCAGAGTCTACCTTACCATCATATCTGTGACAGACGTGCTTCTTCAACTCTTCCACCGTTGGAAACTTCTCATCTTCCCACTTTTCTACGTTATTCCTTCGGAATGTTCAATGGGCTATTAATTGGGTCAGAATAGCATAAGGGGAAATAGAAGAACGAATTGAAGAAACCTTAACAACTGTGAATATTAAGATGAAGATAAAGGTTGACGCTCGCCATTAAGTTTGCTCGCTTAAAATTGAGCATTAGTTCACGAATTTTATGTAAAAGCCATAACAGTAGTACCTAAGACTAAGGTAAAATAAGATGGTTAAGATGGATTGACGAGAAGATCTTGGATGTTCAACGCCAATGATGGAAAATGACAAGAGAAGCAAGCAACTTTGAAGTACATTTCATTATCAAATATGAGGAAGAAAAAAAAGTTGAAAGAAATAACACCTTTCTTTTGATATCTAACGAACTGTTTTTCGGAATATCAATTACAGCAGTTTTCTTCTATTCTGTGGAAGTTTTATTTTAAATAGTCGGTTGGATTACCGTTTTAGTATTTGAAAATATACGTAATATTATGTGTATATTGAAATACAAAAGTACAATTCAAACACACTTTTACAAACTGAAAACTAATACAGAAAACATATCAGAAAAAGATACTCTGTATAAAGTTTGTAGTAATAAGTATCTGATTGTTCATAAGTAAGAGCAGATGGTTCTTATATCGCTCATATAATAGAACGGAAGTAGTTCATTAGAGCCATTGCAATAGGCATCTAAGCGATATCTATCAACCTTACTGATATATTAAGTATTCTTACAAAAGCGACTTAACAATCATTTCATATCCTAAGTAAAGGAACAATTGAAATATACAACCCTTTTCATGCATTCGAAAAGGATATACATGTCTAATTAGATCGGTAGTTTTAGGAAGGAAAAGTTGAAAAACAATAAAAAACGACACAGCACTACCTGAAATGTGTGCATACACAACTCTCCCTTCTTTTCCTATCGGAAGGTATATCACTGACGAAACGAGGCTCATAAATATGAATGAAACTGGGTGGAAGGGAAAAGCGGCGCTTCTTATTAAACATGACACAAACAAGCCCAAAGCAACTGATCAGCTTATCTTGAAATAACAATTATCACGTTATCTAATCACCGCAGGAAATATCGATCAAGTGGTGCGATCAGCAGCATGTGGCCTTGTTTACTCTCGGAATTACAACGAATCTCGTACGACTTAGAGTAAACATTCTTCTAATTACTGCTCAAGCAAATATTTTACTACCTTTACAAGAGCTAAATAAATCGTAAATGAATTTCAAAGCCTTCAATCAAATTCGTTATTCAGAGTAAGTATTCATTTGTTAAATTTTCAGAGTAAGTA
The DNA here is from genome assembly GCA_026182355.1 of Hermatobates lingyangjiaoensis. Classification (NCBI taxonomy): domain Eukaryota; kingdom Metazoa; phylum Arthropoda; class Insecta; order Hemiptera; family Hermatobatidae; genus Hermatobates; species Hermatobates lingyangjiaoensis. Next base: position 3,760,349 of record JAPFBL010000015.1, read on the forward strand.
CTATTCGAATATTATAAAAATAATGATACTAATAATAATACAGATTTCCATTAAAATAAATTACAATTTCTTTTTTACATATGTTTCACACCAGCTTGCCAAGTTTTTATATGTCTTGAGATATAATAGATTTAGGTAACTGAAGTACAAATTGCGAAAATAAAATACTTTCTAGACTTATAGTTTTGGTGTAAAATAATATGACATTATATTTTGTTTGGAAAATGGTATTTAAAAGAAGCCACTCTTTAAGCCCGAAAGCTATAGCAACAAATTGAAATATGCATACCTACTGCCTAGACACTAAATTCTTCCTATATATCATTGTTCGGAATGAGTGGAAAATTTTTTACTCCAGCTGCGGAGGTAAGCTGTCATCTGGCTTCGGTCCTAACACATGTAAATATTATTTATCCTTTAAAAAAATAAACTTGGTATAAAATGAATATTGAGAAAATATACAATGAGAATTCTATAATTACAACATAACTTGACTTAATGCGTCTATTATAATATTCCTTAAACAAGATTTATGGAGTTTTGGAACAATCTATTAAAAGTCGCTAACTATTAAATGAGAACTAGAGAGTCGGACCACGGAACCCTGTTTATAATGAAAGCAGCATAGCTCATTCGAAGATCACTCTATACTTCAGAGATCAAATTTGACTGGAAGAGACGTTCTATTGTGAATGAGAGTTTTAAAGACATATTGAAGAGTATAATAACAGAACTAACCTGTGGACCCACTTGTCGCGCTCCTCAGCAGAGCGACAAGAAAAGTACTTGGAGTTGCCGGTGGGCAGGGTGACCTGGAAGCAGTGCTGGCGGCCCAGCACTGAGGGGTGCAGAGGCTTGATTTCAATGGCTCCACTGGACAGGTCGAGGGTTTGCATGGCAGCACCTTGCTGGCCGCTCAGTAGGGACTCGTGCGATCTGCTCGACCGAATCCCTCGCACCACACTACAACCCGTCACACATCCATATAATCTTCTATATTTCAACTTGTACTCATACAATATAACATATTTAATCTCAACCCTTAAAAGACATCACATTTTACGATAAATTTTCTAAATTTACTTTCTTACGATAAATTTACAATCATTTTCTACGATAAAATTCTGATAACGTAATGATTATACATACGATAATTTTTTAAATTACACATACTTTAGAAATATAACGTTCAGTAAAATAAGAGCACGTTAAAAAAAGCAGTTTAAACTTTGCCACGCACTTAGAATTTGCTCTTATTAACTGAACATGATTTGTACGGTCCTGTAGACGTTTTCATTTTGGTTATTGACACCAAGCTGATGGTAACGTGTAAGGTGATATCACACAGAATATTCTTAGATTTAATATTAAGATATTCACACAGTTCAATATTAAGATGGTACAATCACATTAAGACGGTAAATTGTGTGATAGCACTTGAAAGAAATAGAGCAATAAGAAGGAAACTAAGGCTCGTTTAACGATATGATTGTCAAGACACTTCATACAATTAAAACCATATAACAATAACTTTATTTCATTTTAAATACACATTTGCAAACCATTTTGTAATTTTACTTCTCTGATTATCTATATATAAGTATTTCTGTAGCTACTGAGCACCAGGTAGCTTGGGCCTTGATTACACATGACTGATTTCCACATAAATATTTACTCACATCATTAACAGTAGTAGTGTTTTCAATATTCATTCAATAGTGGTTTCTGAACTTTTTTTTTTAATAAAACATAAATACAATTAATAAACAATCACTATAAATATCCTAGTTCAATCAATTATAAGGATAAAAATTATTCAAATAAGTACAAAATTAGTAAATCAATCACTGATTGTTTAACTATATGAAGATCTTTAAATAAATTAGTTTCATAGAATTTTTTAAAATATTTATTAATAGCATTTAAACATAATTAACAGTTATTATTGATAAAATAACAGTTTCTAATTTGACTACTTGAATAAATATTATTTCGCGAAAAATTGATCTCACTCAAAGGAAGTTAGGTAAAGCTATTAAAGGAACCATTCTAACATTTTAGAGTTCTAACGTTTTAGAACCATTTTAACATTTACTCTTTGAACATCTAAATATTTCTACTGACAATTTTAGACAATTCTCATAAGTAAAGCAAACTTGTATGAAGGAAAAAACTTTTTCTTTTGGTGAAACTCTGGTGTAACTTGGAGAAAACTCATTTAGCATTTTGTAAAGGATATTTGCAATCACTAATATGGGAATATTAAAAAGTAAACAAAGTGCAAGAGGTGTCTTAATTTGCGCTGATACTAGACTGATTTTAAGAAATGTTCTAGAAATAATTGTTTTTATAACAAAGCTGATCTTCACATTTGTTTAATATTTATAAACCAGTCATTCCAGTTGCCTGATTCATCAACATCATTAAATTAATGAACCATTTAATAATAGTATATTAAACAAAAAATAGCAATATATTGTAATCACATTTATAACAAATTGGATAATTTTTATTTCTAATGAGTTCAATATTGGAATAAAAATAAAAATGTAAAAAATACTGGAAGTACTAACCCATCTGAAGCTCTTTTTCTTTCCAATTTTGTCACACTTTTTGTCCTCTTGAGAGGATTGGAACGGAAGGACCTCTTTGAGAAAAAGTTCTGAAAAAAAACAGTAGGTTAAAACTAAAACTCTATGTGTTAGGGAAGATTTAGAAACAAAAAAAAAAACTTAAGAGGATGTCAGATGACTAACTCAGGGAAAAGGGAAACGGAGACCTATGTTTAGAACATCACTTTGCTTGTAGGTTCTCAAATAATATTAATTAAAGAGGAACAATGATGCTTTCAATTAAAAATATTTTGAAAAAAAAATAATAAACATCATGTCTTGGATTTTGTTTCCCAATTTAACATTTTTTTTCTTTTTCTATTATAACATTTAGTCGTGGTTCCTTTGATTATAGAGCTACCTGTGTTTACCGAAACACTTGCATATTTATATTTCAAGCAATATATAAAATCGACACGAAAACCCGAAGAGAAACACAATATTTAAAGTTTAAATTCCATTTACATATTATAACAATAATGAGTGGTAATTTCGGTATCAAAAGATAATTATTTAAACATATTTTCTATAAAATTCATGACAAAGAGTATGGAATATGAAGGAACCAAAAAGATATCTGAGTATTTAATAAATATGTATAAGTACATAGAAGGAAAGAGAACGCAAATGGAGGGTGTGTGAATACGAGAAAGTTAAAGAAAAGATCTTATCAAATAAAGGAAAAACTAACAAGTATTCCGTTAGGCATGATGTCGGCAAAAGAGAAACGAGAACTGGCCAGTAAACAGAAGCGGCTTATATTTATAGCATAGAGATAGGGATATGTATGAAAAATATGTTTAGAGGCTAAGTCAAGCTTTGATGGGTCATGACATTAAGCCCTTGTGACCTGGGCAGTGACTCATCGCTGCAGGTAAAGAGTGCACATTCCTATCAATCTGACTTAGGGACTTCACAATAACAACCTTATGAAGGAAATCGGCAAACAGGTCAGAACACGTTTCATAAATTCTGCCACCAAATAATTCCTACATATAAACTATTGTTTGGACTGTTGGAATATCATAAGCTTTGTATAAAATAACACATAAACAATAGTTTCTAGTTCTCAAATAATATTAATTAAAGAAGAACAGTGGTGCTTTCAATATTTTTATTTCAATATTTCATATTTTGAAAAAAAATAATAAACAACATGTCCTAGATTTGTTTCCCTACTTAACACTATGCAATCGTACACTTTTTGCACAATTGCAAATTGAAGCACTTTTGCATAAATCATACACTAACATATCTCATAATAAGTAACATATTTATCATATATATATGTTACTTATATCTATATTACTTAGACACCACGAAAAAAGAAATAACAAAACTGGAATATCTTTCCAAGAAATTAATAAAAGTGGAAATGGGCATGAAATTTATAAATACATATACAAGTATATATTTGAAGTCTTACAGACTATAGATTAACGAACAGTCTTCGTTGTCAGTTGGATTGCATGGAAATTATATACATATTATTTAATATAGTTCGTTCTGCAACATAGTTTTGTCTGTAACTGTCAGTTACAGTAGCAATATAGTTTGGTATGTATGTTACCTGCCAGTCTTCATGTTATTGTGTTTGTTATCTAATCAGGTGATTTAAAAACAATTTTTTAACCAAAATAATTTTACATGTATTAAGGAAATTAATCTCAATAACAAATAATCCTACAAGAACTGCAATATAAACAAAATGGCTATACAGGAGGCTGACAATACTGTTAATATATTAATAGCTTTGGTGAACCCGTTACGTCATAATTTTATATACTATATATGATTACAAAGTATTAATTTGTAATTAATAATCTAAAATCCGATATCACTATATTTTGAAATAAACTTCCTTCATTATTTCCAAAGTTAAATTTACAAATATTTCCAACACGTTCTTTAAAAAAAGTTTTATAAAATAGACATGACTTTGTCTGTACTCCGTTAATTGAAAGGAGGTCCTATACATAGCAAATTATCAATGATCAAACCACAATATGAAAAGGGGAAAAATACTAAATTGTGCTTTGATCATTGATTGTTATTTCACGTGTTTATGTGAAATCTTGTTATAGCAAATTATATAGGGCAAACTAGGAGAAGAATTGGCCATGCCATGTTTACAATAAATTTAGGAAGTCAATCATTAACTATCCTGGGCATTACTGAGAGATTTTGTAATGAGGTCAAATATGTTAAGGGATTCTTAAGGCGAACAAAGAATAAAAGAAAAAGCAGAAAGTTCAGTTTTATAAAACAAACAAAAATATAATAATAATAAAAAAACAAAGAGACTTATTATTTACATTGTCAACTCAAGTTGTAAGTTAAGGGACCATATCAAGATTATGCTTACTAAAATATTGTGAGTAATGATATTAGACATTTAATGAAGATAACTTACCTAAGTGGGCGATCTGATAAACGTGAGATTTACTTGTGGAAAGAAGTATTTGATCAAGGAGTCTAAAACCATATGATAACGGTTAAGGCAAGGAAGTCAAAAAAAAAAAAAAAAAAAAACTCGGAGGTGTTGTTTATAAAATGAGGTTAAGGAGAGGTAGGCGCGAGGAACAGGATGTGGGAGTCTGAGGGAGTGATTAGGGAGAAAGTGGGGACTTGTTCAGCCGAGTCCGCGTCAGCCTTCCGTCTTCATTTGCTTTGCGTATCCCTAGGTCAAGCGCACATCTTCAAAAAACAACTTCATTAACCTTCCACCCATCTTAACACGTCTACAATCAAGTCAAGTTAACAGTTCAACGGGAGTCTTGTATTTTATTTCCAGGAAGAAGAAATTCATGTAGCACTTCACAAGTAAGAAATGATGACAAATAACTGAACTTGAGATTCCAAGGAAGGAATCACTCTCAGCAGCGGCACTATTTTATTGGAGTGGATAATATGTGGAGTAATCACAATTACTCCAAGTGTTATCCACTGGACTGTTGGAATATCATAGTTACAGTTGGAATTCAAGTTTCATTACCTTGTAACTGATTTATTATTACACTTGAAAAGTACACTTGAAAAATTATTAGAATGTACTGAAAGTTGGTAAAAAGGTTTATAACGCATTTCAAATCGCAAAAAAAATTTTCAATTGGTTTATAAACTGCTTGGTTTTTCTCTATTGGGTGTTCTAAATATGTCGTTATTCGGATGATTGAAGTAAAGGTTTCAATGTGTACATGATAACTACAGACGCTTGTTGACCCTTCTCTAAGAACGGCTTGCAAGCAAAGACTTTCCATCCCCTTATGGAAAATTGAGGACCAGTGAGGGCGACTACTGTCTGTTCAATACAGGGTGTATAAAGTACGGGAAGTCTGCAACATCCCATAATAGAGTGGAATTATATTACGAGTGCAAATGAATATTGGATACACCTTCAGAGCCCTGTTAAATAACGGTAAGAAAGAGGTACACGCGTCCCTGTAAAAAGTTCTTCTTTCTTAGAATTTAATCAACAAATTATTTTCAAAGTAAACCACCAGGAAAGTTTTATTCACTCCTCAGTGAGAAAAGTTACAAGAGGTGTATACATTCAAAAATAAGATGTTGGTGCTTTAATTTGCAAAACTTTTCCTATATTGAAACTTAACAAATCCAAAAGCATATGTCATAAACTCAAATAATTTTCAGTACAAGCAATCTGGCATTACTTCAACAAACTTTATTAATGCGAAAGGGTTTGTGAAGTACAGCTTGTGCTTTTATATGTTCAATGAAACTTAATTTCTACAGAGAAATTTGTTCCTTAGTTATTTAATACATCGTTCGACTGTGTTAATGCGTCACTTGACACTCGCATATTGTGACCGTTATCTTAACATCGTTATTATCTCAACAGCTCATTAGTGGACAGTTTTTTCAAGTTTCTTACTTCTACTTCTAGTTTACTTACATCTAAATCACTTACACCTGTGTTCTACAATTCGCATTATTTCTTTTGTTCTTATGCCCCACTATACTGATGCATGGATTTCTCTGCATGGAAGTAATATATATTATTTAATATAGTTCGTTCTGTAACGTAGTTTTATCTGTAACTGTCAGTTACAATAGCAACATAGTTTGTTATTGTACTGAAATGTATGTATGGTAATTGTCAGTTACCTTGTCTTCATGTTATTATATTGTAAAATTTCTTATTTTAGATGTAACTTTTATAAACTCCTAAACCATACTCCTAAACTCCTAAACTACGAAATCAGAAATGGGACTAAGATCATTTACCTGAAACAACTGGTCATCATCAGAGTCACATTCAAACTGATATTTACTATAAAATCTTGTTATACTTCAATAAATGCATGGAGTTTGATTAATAAATGCAAAAACTGAACATCATCCAAATGAATTTAATTTTAATTCCAGTTATCAGGAGTTCAATATTTCTAACTTTCTAATTAATCTGATTATATATATACATATATATATATATATATATATATATATGTATATATATTTGTGTAATTGGGGAGCATATTTTGGTTGATACAAATTTCATTTAACACTTTTTGAACCTTTG